>CAJQUN010000458.1:0-443079 GCA_907163345.1 Haberlea rhodopensis | reverse complement strand
CAGCATCCAGGAGATAAAGCTCTCCAAATTCTCCACTTTTGGGAATTAAGGTACGTAAGAGACGTACGAGCATCGGACGGTAAACCATGCCCTTACATATTATGATGATGTTTAAGATGATGTTTACGATGATGACGTTTAAGATGATATTATGATGATGATATCTATGATGATATTTATAATGATGATGCTTATGATGATGTTACGATGATGATGCTTAAGATGATGTTTATGATAACGATGTTATGAGGACGTCTATAATGACGAAGTTTATGATAAGGTCATACGACGTGTATGATTGGGTAAGACGCCCATGTGGTAAGACACCACCCAAAGTATAGGATTGGGTAAGATGCCCTCGTGGTAAGATGCCACGCAATGTTTATAATATGGTAAGACGCCATATGACTGGGTAAGATGCCCACATGGTAAGATGCCACGCAATGTTTATATATGGTAAGACGCCATATGATTGGGTAAGATGCCCACGTGGTAAGATACCACGCAATGATTATGATATGGTAAGATGCCATACAATGGGTAAGACACCCCAATACATGAATAAGAGTCAGGGATAACCAAGGAGGTCGGAGGACGACCAATAACTTTTACTTAACTAAGATGTTATGCATTATTGTATGCTTTTATATAATGTTAAGTAAATATATGAATGCTCATGATGTGTTATCCCTGTAGGTACACTTTGGACCAAGGGCCTAGGGTCGGGTTGAGGAAGTGAGCTAAAGGGAGCATGATGAACGTAGGATGCAGGATTTTTGATAGTCTCTACTCTAGGAGTAGTGTAAATCTATAGCTTTAACATTCTTTATTGGGAATGTAATTAAATAGCTTTGAAAACTTTATTTTTGGCCTGTAATCTCCCTAGCTCAAACTACAACCGGAACCCTTAAAGGTTATAAATGCATGTTCTGTCCAATTTATGTGTACTAAATGATATTAAGGTAGGAAGACCCTACATTAGTGGTATCAGAGCAGTGGTTAGATAACCCGGGATGAGTGAAGGGTAGCCTTAGCAATAAGTTAGCTAGGTGCTTACTTTCGAACATGTTTTGGTGCGTAAGTTGCATACGAAGTATATGATGTTATGCTAACATGTTTTGTTTATCTAACGAAGTATTATACGAACTGCTTTTGGATCTTGTTGTTAATCCTTGTGTTGCAGTATGGCAGCAAATGTGGAGGTAGGTGACGCAGTGAGCGTCAATGCAAGCGCGGGGCGTACGAATCCCCTACCCCCGCCAGCTTTTGATGATGAACCGGCCGAACAACAGTTGTTGCCAGGGGAACTAAGCCTAACTCAGTTTCTTGCTTACCGACCCCCAACCTTTGAAGGAACTGAAACTGGGGAACGAGCTGAGGAATGGTTGGAAAGAATAGAACAGATCTTTGTGGCAGCCCCATGTGCGAAGACAGCGTGGATACGGTTAGCAGAATTCCAGTTGGCCAAGAAGGCGCTAATGTGGTGGAAGACCACTGTGGTAGAGCAAGAGGCTCAAGGTCATGAAGTGAACTGGAAAATGTTTCGAACTCGCTTCCTGAACCGTTATTTCTCGGCTGCAGCACGACAGGCTAAGGAAGATGAATTCACTCACCTCAAGCAAGGTAATATGTCAGTATCAGATTATGCTCTTCAGTTCTGCTCCTTGCTCAGATATGTGCCTCACATTGCTACGAGCACACAAGCAAAGATGAGGAATTTCATGAAAGGATTGAGGCCGGAGCTATACGATAGGGTGATCACTTATGGCCCTACTTGTTTTGATGATGCACTCTCAAGGGCTGAGCTAGCCGAACTAGGAGTGGGTGCATACCCTGATGTTGTACCACCGTCGGCACCCTCTCATAAATCCACTCCGGATAATTTGAAGCCGAGGAATGATCAGTTCAAGTCAAGGGGGAACTCCTCAGCGTCAAGGTTTAGTGGTAAGAAGTCCGACAATAGGTGGAAAGGAAACCGAAGAGGTGATGCCCCATCTGGAAGGGGGCAGTCTCAGGGAGACAGATCCGGGAAGATACAATGCACTCTTTGTGGGCAACCACATCTGGCGAAAGACTGTATAGGGTGCTATGTTTGTGGCGACAAGGGCCACTTTGCTAGACAGTGTCCCAACAGGGGAAGTCAACAGGGTTCTGCGGGGAGGCCTACAGATAGGACAGCACAGCACAGACCACCCTTTGTACCGAGACAGCATGGAGGTCAGCCCATGGGGCCACCTCAAGGACAGGTCTATGCACTGACAAGGGAGCAGGCTTCAGCGGCTCCGGAGGAGGTTATAGCGGGTACGTGTCTTTTATTTACGCACCCTGCTTTTATATTGATCGACACAGGTGCGTCACACTCTTTTGTGTCGACAAGTTTTGTGGAAAGGCACCACTTATGCACTTCTCCGTCGCCCAGCCTCTTATAGTCTCGACCCCCCCCGCTGGAAGAAGTATGATTACTGATCGGATCGTCTACAATGGCCTCATTTATTTTGAGGATAAGGAACTAAGGTCAGATTTGATTGTTCTAGGAATGTCAGATTTTGATTGCATTCTGGGCATTGATGTTCTGAACAGGTATCAGGCAGTTGTGAACTGCAGGCAGAGAACTGTACGGTTTAAATCCGATATGGGAGTTCCATGGACGTTCTATGGGGATGGTTCTCGCTCTAAGATTCCGTTGATATCTGCTGTCAAAATGGCGCAGTTGTTGGAACGAGGTCATTCAGGATATCTCATTTATGCCGTCGATGTTACAGAAAAGAAAGGAGAAGTGAAAGTTGAGGATGTGCCCGTAGTGGCGGAGTTCCCTGATGTCTTTCCGGAGGAGATTCCCGGATTCCCACCGACGAGAGAGGTCGAGTTTGGGATTGAGTTATTACCAGGGACGTCTGCCATTTCTCGTGCCCCTTATAGGATGGCACCAGCGGAGCTAAGGGAATTAAAGATTCAGTTGCAAGAACTCCTTGATAAGGGCTATATACGCCCTAGCGTATCGCCCTGGGGAGCACCAGTGTTATTTGTGAAGAAGAAAGATGGTTCGATGCGTTTGTGCATCGATTACAGACAGCTGAACAAAGCTACGGTGAAGAATAAGTACCCACTTCCGAGGATCGATGATTTGTTTGATCAGTTGCAGGGTACGAGACTCTACAGTAAGATCGATCTGAGGTCGGGGTACCATCAGATTCGAGTAAGAGAAGAGGATGTCCAGAAGACAGCCTTCAGGACTAGGTATGGGCATTATGAATTCCTAGTCATGCCTTTTGGGGGTGACAAATGCTCCGGCTGTTTTCATGAGTTTGATGAACAAGGTGTTCCAGCCATATTTGGACCAATTCGTCATAGTTTTCATTGACGACATACTCATCTACTCTAGGACTGAAGAAGATCATGTACGGCACTTGAGGACAGTACTTCAGATCCTTAGGGATCATCAGTTGTATGCTAAGCTTAGCAAGTGCGAATTCTGGTTAGACAGCGTGGTGTTCCTAGGCTATGTCATATCTAGCCAAGGGATATCTGTGGATCCGAGGAAGATTGAAGCTGTGATGGAGTGGGCAGCACCCACTTCTGTACCCGAGATACGGAGTTTTCTGGGCTTAGCAGGTTATTACCGACGTTTTGTCGAAGGATTTTCTAAGATCGCTAAGCCATTGACACAGCTGACTCAGAAAGGAGTCCCATTCTTTTGGTCCGAAGCTTGTGAGGAAAGCTTCCAAGAATTGAAGCGTCGTTTGACGACAGCGCCAGTGTTGGTGATTCCGTCTGAGGACAAGAGGTTTGCTTTGTACACGGATGCATCATTGCAAGGTTTGGGCTGTGTACTGATGCAAGACAGACAAGTGGTAGCCTATGCTTCGAGACAGTTGAAGCCTCATGAGACCAGGTACCCAGTCCATGATCTGGAACTGGCAGCTATCATTTTCGCCTTGAAGATTTGGCGTCATTACCTTTATGGTACTACGTTTACCATTTTTACGGACCATAAGAGCCTGAAGTTCTTGTTCACTCAGGCAGAGTTGAATATGAGGCAAAGGAGGTGGATGGACTTACTCAAGGATTATGACTGTGAAATTGAGTACCATCCTGGTAAGGCAAATTTGATAGCAGACGCCTTAAGTCGGAAGGTGAAGAGCACCGCTGAGGATGTTATGTGTTTATCAGCTTTGATGATTTCTTATTGCCATCTGGGCTATGATTTCGATGTAGACACGTCGCCGGTGCGAGTGTCGACCTTATTAGCCGAGCCAGACGTATTTGAGGCAATCAGGAAAGCCCAGAGGTCGGATGATGAAGTGCAGAGATGGTCATCAATAGCACTTCGAGGCCAGCCAACAAAGTTTAGTGTGGCTGAAGATGACTCTTTAAGATTGGGCAACCGATGGGTGGTCCCAGATGCGCCAGGATTGCGTAGAGGAATTTTAGAACGGGCTCATAGTAGCCGGTTCAGTATCCACCCCGGTGGAAGAAAGATGTATAAGGACCTAAGTGGTCAATTCTGGTGGAGACGCATGAAGCGTGATGTGATCAGCTTCGTTAAGAGATGTTTGATCTGCCAACAAGTAAAGGCAGAAAGGCAGAGGCCTGGTGGCGAGCTGAAGAGCTTGGAGGTACCTAAGTGGAAGTGGGAGCATATATCTATGGACTTCGTGACCCACTTGCCAAGGTCGGCCTCTGGATTTGATGCGATCTGGGTGATCGTAGATAGGCTGACGAAGGTAGCTCATTTCATCCCTTACAGTATGACTTTCACGTATTTAAAGATGGCCCAATTATATGTACGGGATGTAGTGAGGTTGCATGGGATTCCAGTCTCGATCGTGTCTGACAGAGACCTAAGGTTTACTTCTCATTTCTGGGAGGGTCTCCAGACAGCTTTGGGCACCGAGGTGAGACTAAGTACAGCTTATCACCCTCAGACTGATGGCCAAACGGAGCGTACTATACAAACGCTCGAAGATATATTGAGGGCATGTGTTTTGGAGTTTGATACTCCGTGGCAAGAGTCTATACCTCTGGTAGAGTTCTCCTACAATAACAGCTATCAGGCGAGCATTCAAATGGCCCCTTTTGAAGCTCTTTACGGACGACGATGTAGGTCACCGCTGTATTGGGAGGACTTGACGAGTAAAGCGGTCGGAGGACCGGATATGATTAAGGACATGGAGGAAAAGATTAAGATGATACGCTTAAAGATGAAAGCGGCCCAAGATAGGCAAGCAGCCTATGCCAATAAGCGGCGACGGCCGCTGTGAGACCCCGTTATCACATCAAGATATTAAGGTGCAATTTAGAGAACTAAACATACATGCGATTATATCAGAGTAATGTGCCGTGTTGATTAACCTGAGCTTTAGAGATTACAGTACCAAAATGTTCCAAAAGGAAAGACGTACATCCTACAAAGGTACTACATCATAGTCTTACTCTACTCAGTAGAAGCTATACAAAAACTCTAACATGCTAATCCTGTAGCACTCCTTACAGCTCAGCATATCAACCCCGGCCCTGGTTCTCGTCAACAAAAGCACCTACAAAGACAACCCCCAACACATGAGCATAACACAATTCATATTTAACATAATATGAAAGTAAGGCATAAATGCAAATCTTAAACACAAGTCCTTCCTGTATTTCCAGCATTTATATCGCCCATTGGTTGTCCCTGTACCATAATTCATAATAGAAACACATTATATGAATGTATGGATATGCAATGTCATGACATTCCTTTTCCCTTAAATCCTTATTTCATCCTGAGCCCTTATCATTAGTACATTTTAATGCTTCTTGCTACTCCATGTAAGCGGAATTCTTCATCGCTTCCAATGGACTTTAGCGTTGCTACTCCATGTAAGCGGAATTCTTCATCGCTTCCAATGGACTTTAGCGTTGCTACTCCATGTAAGCGGAATTCTTCATCGCTTCCAATGGACTTTAGCGTAAGCCATTAAAATCCTTACTAAGATAACTTGGACTCGTGAAATACACCTCTTATATTTCACAACATACATATGCAAAAACAATGCATAAAAACATGTATCATAATCTTAATGCACCACATTGCATTCATCATGTGTCATAAAGACAAACATAAAGTACATGTTACCGTTGGGATGCCCGTACGTCGCTTACGTACCTTTCAAAGATAGAGGAGTCAATCGACTTTATCTCCTCGGTTGTGCTGGCACCTGGGATGGTTCTACATAGCCACACAACACAATATTAGGCACCTCATAATAATCCGGAAGCAAAACCAAAAAAAAAAAAAACCAAATAAATCCTTCAATATCATCTCGCGATCGATCGCCCATGAGCCCCGATCGATCGCGAGATGCTACTGCCTCGCATACCAAAAAAAATCATTCAGCGATCGATCGCCCCAATATTGGCGATCGATCGCCAAAACCCACTGGAACGTCGCGATCGATCGCGCCTCCTTGGCGATCGATCGCCAACCTTGTTCCTTCGGCGATTTTCCAGAATTGCTTAACACCGATAATTATACCCTTAAATCTAACATGTAGGACAATATACATACCAAGATCATCATGCTAGCATTTGAACTACACTACCCTGAGTGTATTCAAACCAAATATACACCCTGAGCATAAACCTACATGCATAAACATCGATCATTTAAACAAGTACCGGATCAACTTTTTCTGGAAACAGGGCACATTTTCATTTCCAGAATTCTTGAGCACCTCTTTACATGCTATCAAAACTAACACATATAACATAAACCGTGCTCAACTAAACATGCCATGGGTTTCACAAAACTACCAAGAATGTTTTTTACATCAAAGTTTCTCCAATATATAAGCTTATCATGCATGATAACACCTCCTCAAAACACTCCCAACCCACGTTTTCCAGAAAAACAGAGTAAATCTCTACCCAGATTTTTGAGCACTACTTTTCACAAGCTTAAATCTTCCACATAAAACATACATCATGCTTAAGGAAAATTACAGAGAGACTCATAAAAACACCATGTAAGCATTTAAATCACAGGTTTCAAGAAACATATGCTAACATGCCGTTTTTCACCATGCTCAAAAGTAGAACCAAACCAGTTTTTCCAGAAAGAAACAGGGTAGTTCCTCACCCTACTTTGCCCCGATTTTTGAAGGATTTCCAGGCGATGGAAATGGAAGGGCTCCTCCTAAAATTGCTTAGCAGCTGCTGGATGGTATTTTGGAAGAGGAGGTTCGAAATTTGGAGTGCTGGAAAGGTGTTAAATTATTGAGCCAAGTGGAAGCATGGCCAGCTCATGCTGAGTCAAAGTATGGGTTGGGGGGGGTGGTTAAGTGTTGGGTGGTTTGATGTGTTATGTTTTGGTCCCGATTTGGCACGATGTACTTAAAATATCCCCACATGATATTTATAGTATTTTCTCAACAAAATACTTCAATTACCCTTTTTGCATGCTTTACCAAAACAACAATACACACCCCAAAAAACCCAATACATGTTACATGCACCCTGAAGTAATTCTCCCCAATATAATTCATCCAATCCCATGAATTAACACATTAACATCACAATATAACTTAAATGATTAAAATCACATAATCATTTCGGGGATATCACAGCCGCTAGAATTTCAAGTGGGAGACAAGGTCTTCTTGAAAATCTCACCCTTCAGGGGTGTTGTTCGATTTGGTATGCGGGGGAAGTTATCCCCGAGGTATGTTGGACCGTATGAGGTGTTACAGCGTATCGGCACTTTGGCTTACCGATTGGCTCTACCGCCGTCCTTATCTGGGATTCATGATGTCTTCCATGTTTCTATGTTGAGAAAGTATGAGCCAGATCCGTCTCATGTTTTACAGCCTACTGAAGTGCAGTTAGACTCAGATGTATCCTACGTTGAACGACCGGACAGAATTTTGGATCGTGAGGATCGCAGACTACGAAGTAAAGTTATACCAATGGTCAAAGTTCAGTGGGATCGTCGGGGTGTCGAGGAGGCTACGTGGGAGACGGAGCGGCATATGATGCAGCATTACCCCGAACTATTTTCTGGTATGATTTATGTTTAGTTTCTTTTGGGTAAGTGCATGCGATTTCGAGGACGAAATCTTGTAAGTAGGGGAGTAATGTGATGCCCCGAAATTAATTAATGGTAACTTGGACATTAATTATGTTTATATGATGTATCATGTGTTGATAGGATTTATGTGTTGGGTATTAAGATGTTAACATGATTAATTGTGTTAATTGTCAAATATGAGGAAGATGTGATTTTAAATGAAGTTTAGAGCATTGTTGAAAAATGCTTTTGAAATACCAAGTAGGGTATTTTATACATCATGTTAAGTTTGGGGTACACTTTTTATTAAGTCATTACAACCCCTTTTTAATCCCATACCCATCACTTTAAACCCCCCACTTTACTCTCACCTTTTAAAAATCCCCAAATCACTTCCCAACCCCAAACCCTACCCCATTTTCGAAACTCACCAAAAGAGGAGGAGAAAAGTCCCACAAAATCCTTATTTGTGTGATCTTTGCTAGGATTTGGAGCCTACAAGAGGTATGGAACCATTCCTACAAGTTTTATGATGTTTGGTGTTGAAATGGGTTAAGTTTTGATGTTTTATGTGGGTTTATTTGGGGTATGTGTTGTTTATGGTTGGGGTATGATTTTTGAAGTGTTTATGTTGGTTTTAGTGGGTTATGTTGTTATTGAAGTTATGAGGAAGTTTGGTTTTGGGGTGGTATGTGAAAGAGCTTGAAAAATGAGCATTAATGGCGAAAATTCGATGTACAGCACTCGGCGATCGATCGCCCGTCCTTGGCGATCGATCGCGAGCGTCCAGTACCAGCCAGAAGCATTTGGCGATCGATCGCCACTTTTGGGCGATCGATCGGCGGGCCTGGCGATCGATCGCGCCAAAAGTGGCGATCGATCGCCAAGAAGGAGATTTTGGCCCCTCGTCCAGTGCGATCTCGCGATCGATCGCGCCTGGGTGGCGATCGATCGCGAGCTGAAGAAAAGTGGATTTTGATTTTTTTGTGGGATTTTTGGATATTGGACTATGTTTAGCTTCTAATATCAATTTGTATGGTTGTGTAGAACCATCCCAGGTGCCCACAGCATCCAGGAGATAAAGCTCTCCAAATTCTCCACTTTTGGGAATTAAGGTACGTAAGAGACGTACGAGCATCGGACGGTAAACCATGCCCTTACATATTATGATGATGTTTAAGATGATGTTTACGATGATGACGTTTAAGATGATGTTATGATGATGATATCTATGATGATATTTATAATGATGATGCTTATGATGATGTTACGATGATGATGCTTAAGATGATGTTTATGATAACGATGTTATGAGGACGTCTATAATGACGAAGTTTATGATAAGGTCATACGACGTGTATGATTGGGTAAGACGCCCATGTGGTAAGACACCACCCAAAGTATAGGATTGGGTAAGATGCCCTCGTGGTAAGATGCCACGCAATGTTTATAATATGGTAAGACGCCATATGACTGGGTAAGATGCCCACATGGTAAGATGCCACGCAATGTTTATAATATGGTAAGACGCCATATGATTGGGTAAGATGCCCACGTGGTAAGATACCACGCAATGATTATGATATGGTAAGATGCCATACAATGGGGTAAGACACCCCAATACATGAATAAGAGTCAGGGGATAACCAAGGAGGTCGGAGGACGACCAATAACTTTTACTTAACTAAGATGTTATGCATTATTGTATGCTTTTATATAATGTTAAGTAAATATATGAATGCTCATGATGTGTTATCCCTGTAGGTACACTTTTGGACCAAGGGCCTAGGGTCGGGTTGAGGAAGTGAGCTAAAGGGAGCATGATGAACGTAGGATGCAGGATTTTTGATAGTCTCTACTCTAGGAGTAGTGTAAATCTATAGCTTTAACATTCTTTATTGGGAATGTAATTAAATAGCTTTGAAAACTTTATTTTTGGCCTGTAATCTCCCTAGCTCAAACTACAACCGGAACCCTTAAAAGGTTATAAATGCATGTTCTGTCCAATTTATGTGTACTAAATGATATTAAGGTAGGAAGACCCTACACCGAATCTTTCAAAGATTCTCAAATAGGTATAATACTACCTCCTTCCCCACAAGGGAAGTGCCATCGAATTCGAGATCCACAAGTCTCGAACCACTGTTCGGAAAAACTGGATATAATAACACCCATTGCATCCCAAATGAACGGGTTCCCTCAGATCGAGTCAATAACGACCTGATGACTCTCTTGTTGGTACTCCAACATCATGAGCTGTCCCAGACAAGTCTCACCAAGATTAAACATAAACGTATACACGTTTCAGTGAGGCATACACAACCTCAATTTCAAATGACGTGGTGACTACTAGAGTCCACCACATCCACATCGTATCACCTTACGATTTGCCAAACTTGGTTCCAACGAGCAGTATAACGGCTCTAGCAAGCCCCTCATGGTGCTGCACACACACGACAGACAAATTAGTCGCTGCCTCTCTAGGTTCACCTCAAACCTACCAATAAGATGGACGTTTCCGCACGGCATACCATACTATGGGAAGAAAATCAATAGAGTAGTGGGTCTTTACCCAACATTCCTCTAATGCCTATACACCCTGGACACTCCAATGTCCCTATGTACTTAACATAACCTGATCCTACTCCCTTAGGACCCATCCTACACCCTCAATGGTGGTGTGACCATGTCTGTCACATGTCACATCGACAGAAAGCGAGTAATTTCCTCCATAATTACTCTTGTCGTCAATTTACATGGCCAAAGGCCATTCCAACGAGCATACCGTAAGGGTATCACCACTCGTAATATGATCACCCCAAACATAAGCTGCGGTACAATCACATGTACAGCGCATCCATCCATTCCTCGAGCAACCCGCTCGGTATAAGGGTCACGTCAATCGGTGACGCACACACCACCTTGTGCTCGGTACTGGCACCCAAGGCATACCACTGAATACGTATACTCAACACATTGTTCATCGTAACGATGATGCATGTCTAATAAGACATCTCCTACACCATCGTCATCGTCATCCTGTGACGACACATGCCAACTCATTGCATCTATGGCATTGCCAACTAGTGACGATACATGTCAACAATGACATCTAAACAACCCAGTCAACTCGTGACGGTCCATGTACATCAGCGTATGTCATCCACCATCATGCTAGTAAAATAGGCATAATAAAACATGTATATCAACGCATGCCAGCTACAATAAAGCTAATAGAATAGCAATATCTCATACCTCATCGCTAACAATATAGCGGCATACCTTTCTCCGTCGCTCAATAATAGTACGAAATCAGCACCCATCGCTCGAAGGCGGCAAAATCCTGTGCTGAGTACATAGCGGCACAATCCATCGCTATAGAATCGACGGCATGATACCTCGTCTTATAATAAGTGGCATGAAACCTCGCTATACACCTGAGCATGAATCATCATCCACATAATAGCGGAAAGAGGCATCGCTATCAATACCCGGCGGTATAAACCATCGCCAATCAATATAGCGGAATGAGCCGTCGCTATCAATACACCTGGCGGAATGAACCATCGCCAATCAATATAGCGGAACGAACCATCGCTATAAATACATCTGGCGGAATGAACCATCGCCAATCAATATAGCGGAATGAACCATCGCTATCAATACACCTGGCGGAATGAACCATCGCCAATCAATATAGCGGAATGAACCATCGCTATCAATACACCTGGCGGAATGAATCATCGCCAATCAATATAGCGGAACGAACCATCGCTATAAATACATCTGGCAGAATGAACCATCGCCAATCAATATAGCGGAATGAACCATCGCTATCAATACACCTGGCGGAATGAACCATCGCCAATCAATATAGCGGAATGAACCATCGCTATCAATACACCTGGCGGAATGAACCATCGCCAATCAATATAGCGGAATGAACCATCGCTATCAATACACCTAGCGGAATGAACCATCGCCAATAAATATAAATCGACACACCGGAATACATCCCCGCTATAATCCGTGTCCTCATAATGAAATGAATATAAATCGACACAGCGGGACACATCACCGCTATCATCCGTGTCATCACAAAGGAATGAATCATCATCCTAACAAGCGGCATCTCATCCTCGCTTCTTCATACAAGCGGTATCTCATCCTCGCTTCGTATGACATCCACGTAAGCAGAATTTTGCTCCGAATGGAAATCCACGTAAGCGGAATTTTTCCTCGCTTCTTATGGAATCCATGTCAGCAGAATTTTTGCTTCTTATGGAATTGAGTCACTTATCAGTAGTGCATTTCAATGCTTCTTACTACTCCACATAAGCGGAATTCTTCCTCGCTTCATATGGACATTAGCGTAAGCATTGAAATCCTCACTAGGATAACGTTGACTCGTGAAATACACCTCTTATATTTCACAACATACATATGCAAAACGATGCGTATCAACATGTATCATATCATAATGCACTATCTTATGCATACCTTGATTTACCTTGTGTTAATAACTAAACACATAATACATGTTACCCTTTGGATGCCCGTACATATGTATAATCATCATTCCTTTTCGTACTCCATATTTCCTGTAACCTGCAACCATCAGGGTTAGCAGCAATATCCATATACGCTATGCATCAAACATTCAATACATATATGCAACCACTTGCATGTCAATACGTATACCAAGACATGTTACCTCGGAAATATCCCTTTACCTGATTCTCTTACAAAATCAGATTCCTTGGCACGTAACACACGGAGTGCCAGACATCACTATTAATGCCATCCTATCGTGTTCCACACGATTCCTGCAACCACAATGGTTAGCAATACCACTTTTCATATCATAATAGCACATAAACAATTTGTTATGTCATACAACATTAATGCCATCATTCATAAATATGTGCTATCAATAACTTCCTAGGCCCTTAACAGCCCCAATGAGCAACCACAGCTCTGATACCACTAATGTAAGGACCCCTATCCCTTAACCCTTGATTAGTGTATTAACCACTATGTATGGCACATGCTTTCAAAAAAAAAAAGTCAATCGGGAAGCTCAGATGATACTTTATCATTGAATGGCAATCACAAAATTTTCTTTAATACTCAATGTATAAGATCATCAGCCTAACAACAAATAGACTCATAAAGTTCGCCCAATACCATCCCCTTTGTGCCACTTTTTACATTGTGGACTTTTATAAAAATTTGGGCAGAGTCTCCCCATAAATAGAGCTATCCCGAAATAAAAGCACAACACATAACATAATTCCCGGCCAGGGAAAACATAATACTCATCAGAATGCAGCAACACTAAGTAAATTCCCAGCCAGGGAAGACACCACACACATTGATAGGCTTAGATTTTGAGTGATTTTAACTGTAATTTCTTCCCATTTTCCGTACTTTTTCCTGGATGATATTATGCTTTTTGGTTTTTATTCGTTTATTTCAGGAAATTAGACCGGAAGTGGAAGAAATGAGCTTACATGAAGATAACGGGCGAAATCGAGGGGTAAAAGAAGAGAAAATGAAAGAAAATGAATTTCCCAAATCTCGATCGATCGAGATTTATTCTCGATCGATCGAGCCAGCCAGAAGCGAGAATCAGATTTTTTGAAGGCTCGATCGATCGGTGGAAATATCAATCGATCGAGCGAGGCAGTAACCTCAGCAACAAATTTTGAGAAATCTCGATCGATCGGTGGAAATTCTCGATCGATCGAGCGAGGCAGTGAGTGCAAAAGGCTGACGTGAACAGTGCACCGATCGATCGGTGAAAATCTCGATCGATCGAGACGCGAAATCTGAAGATTTTATTTTCCTTATTTATCGAGATTTTGGGGGCTTTTAAGCGGGAGTTTTGATCCATTTTCAAGGGAGAGACGAGATTAGACACATTTATCAGACGATTTCTAGGTCAAGGAGACGCCGCCCAACGCCGCCAAGGAGATCCAATCTCCGTTCTTCGTTCAAAGTCGAGCCAATCTCTTCCGGAGTGCAAGGAAGGAACAAGAGAAGGAATTACGGTGCAACGCACGGATTCATCCATCTTTTATCGTATTTCTGAACCTTAATTTATTTGATTTTCATTTTCATTTGATGTTTTTGAGGTCGAGAGACAATTAAACTCATCTGTATTTGATTTGAATCGAATTTGGTTTATATTATTGAAGTTTTCGTTCGTTGTGTTTGATATATTGATTCATTGGTATTTGAGCGCATTGATATTTATTGTTCATAGATTGATTGCATGTGTAGATCAAAGTCTAGCTAGCTTTGATTGAATTTGAGAGTTACAACCGAGATCGAGAGATAACGTGGTAACACGCTCCATTAATTTATGATGTATGTCATGATTGAGATCGAGAGATGATATCGCATACGTGAGAACTTGAAATCGAAAGATTTAGAGTTATAAGGTTTTGATAATTTAAGCAACTTTGAATTAGTAAATAGGTGCACGAGAGTGACTTATTCTAATTTATTGTTAGTTTCGTTACAGCTCGAGAGAGTGTATCGAATAATAGTGAAAACCTTTCACCTTTAAAATCAATTGGTTGATAAACTGAGAATTCCATTGAATCATTAGAGATAACATAATTGAACGACGAGCTTGGTAATTTTCTCGAGTGACTTACCTTCGCATTTCCGGAGCCATTCTAGTCTTTGTTTCTAGTTTAATCTTTATTCTTTAGTTTAATTTAGTTCTAGTTAATCAAACTTCTTTTATCGTAGGCTAAATATAATTTTATTAATCTTATTTGGTACTTATACGTTAGTCCCTGTGGATTCGACAACCTGTACTTAATTTTCACTATACTAAAACTTGACAACCGTGCACTTGCGGTAGAATCGCTTCAACCCATTCTTTGAAATATCTTTTGTTTAAAATAAAAGCGGTCACACATGACGACAAAAGTGGGTTTCAACACCCACATAATACACCAATGACTCTCATATCATTTTGCAATTCTACCTCTAATTGCATGCAACATAAAATGAAAGAGAGAAAGGCTCATGCCTTTATATACAATCCATATACAAGTATAATCGTGCTCACATGCGAGCATCATGAATATGTATATAATCCTCAGGTGTATATAAGTACTCTATACGATACTGTGCTCCATCAAGCCCTGGTACCACGATCCTGGGAGTACATCAAATCAACAGCTCGAGCTCAGCTCCACAGCCATCGATGTACCTGTTCACCTGCCCCAACAGAGACAGCCCCCAACGGGGTGAGCATACCAATACACAAAATCCCATAATCACAATAATGAAATTCATAATTTACAACAAAAGTAAATACTAATGAATTTAAATGATACTCCCTGGATGGCAACGTCCTCATCTGGGATTCCGTGTACTGTCCCTATTCTCACAATCATCAAACTCATCAAATCTCAAAAATCAGTAAATCAACACATTGATTAACTCATCGCATGCCTAATTCTCGAGTATCAATAGATAGTGATTCCAAATTCATTATACATGCAAATATAGATATCTCAATATCTAATACTGATTTCACAACTTCGCTATCAATCACAGATAGCTCAAATACCTAGCATTTATTTTACCAATTCTCCATTATACCTAGACATCTCAAATGTCTTATAATGAATACATGATTCTACGATCATCCTCAGGCATCTCAAATGCCCTACAATAGTCATATAAACCCAGTACCCCTTATATCTTGTAAGAGTTATCCTACTCTAGTGTCACGCACGCTACAAGAGGCGATATCAAGATTTGGTCGTTCCTTGGCTATATCAACATATATATATAACCACACGCACAATATTCAATGAAATCAAAATACATTATGCATTTCACAATGCTCTAATATATATAGTAATGCTCGTACGTCGCACGTACCTTAAATCTCCGAAGTCCGAGCCAAATCTGGCTCGAGTTCCATGCCCCGAGGAACGATGTGCTAACACGATAAATAATTCACAATTATTTACGAACATGCAACCCATGCTCAAGCACACCCATAACCCTCAAAATATTGTCAACACACGACAATTAACCTTTTAAAAGACCCGGGGCAGGGTACATGCAGGGAGGGAAACAAATGAGACAATAACGAAAATTGTTCAAGAACACCCTACAAATTTTCGAACCCTTATCTCACAAATCGAACCCAATTAAACACCATAATTCATCTAAAATGTGAATTAAACTATGGGGTCTTTCCACCTTAACAGTGATTACTAAACATAAAAAGGATTAATCATGCATTGATAACGTCTTAAGGATTCGGTTGTTACATGAGCTAACAGGATTACAGGCCAAAAAGTTACAAAACTTCAAAATAATTCATTACATTCCAAAAGAGTGTCATTTAGATTTACACTACTCCTAGAGTAGATACTAATCATAACTTGAAATCCTAAACGTTCCTGAGTCCCTCGTAGCTCACTGCCTCAACCCGACCCTTAGTCCTTTCATCCAAAAGCGTACCTACAGGGACAACACATCATGAGCATATACAATTTCACTTAACAACATATAAACATTATAGTAAATGCATGAAATCTTAGTTAAGTAAATATGCTGGTTATTCATTAACTTCTTATTGTTGTCCCTGATTCATAATCATGCATATGGGGCACCTTACCCCGTGGCACCTTACCACAATAACATCGCATGGCCTCTTACCATGTGGGGCACCTTACCCCGTGGCACCTTACCACAATAACATCGCATGGCTACTTACCATGTGGGGCACCTTACCCCGTGGCACCTTACCACAATAACATCGCATGGCTACTTACCATGTGGGGCACCTTACCCCGTGGCACCTTACCACAATAACATAGTCATATAGACATCGTTTACACATCATCATATAAACATTGTATACACATTATCATATAAACATCGCATAAACATCATGATTTCATCGTATACATATTCATGCTATAAATGCATAGTCATAGTGTAAGGATGTATTTTACCGTCCGATGCCCGTACGTCTCTTACGTACCTTTTCAAAAAGAGGAGGAGTCAACAGACTTATCTCCTTGATTGTGCCGGTACCTGGGGTGGCTCTACACAATCACATAATACTTTATTAGGCACCTCATATTAATCCGGAAACAAAACTTAAATTAAAACCACATAAATCCTTAAACATCATCTCGCGATCGATCGTCCAAGAGCCCCGATCGATCGCGAGATGCTACTGCCTCGCATACCAAAAAATTTTAATCCGCGATCGATCGCCTCGAAATTGGCGATCGATCGCCACAACTCACTGGAACGTCGCGATCGATCTTGCCTCCTTGGCGATCGATCGCCAACCCTGTTCCTTTGAGCGATTTTCCAGAATTACTTGGCACCGTTAATCATACCCTTAAAACTAACATGTAAGACATAATACATGCCAAAGCCATCATGCTAGTAGTTGCACTACACTACCCTGAGTGTATCCAATTCAAATTTACGCCTTAAACATAAGTCCACATGCATAAACGTCGACCAATTATACAAGCACCGGGTCAACTTTTCTGGAAACAGGGCATCACAACTTCTACCCAGATTTTCGAGCATTACTTTTTATAGCAACGATTCTCACATATAAACCATGCAACATGTTCCAACATATATGCTAGGGGCTTCATAAAACATCTATGTAAGCACGTAAATTCAAGTTTTCATAAAACTTAAGCTAGCATGCATCCTAACATCCTCATAAACTTTGAGCTCATCCAACTTACAGAAAAACAGGGCATCCCATCATTACCCAGATTTTCGAACACCTAGTTTCCAAGTCGGACATCTAACACATAAAGCATGCAAGTTACTTAACAAGACATGCTAGAAGCTTCATAAACATCATATAAAAGTACTCATAACAAGAGTTCATCAAACCCTACACTATCCTACCAAATCTACTACAAAGAAAACATGTGCTTGAACCCTGAAATCTGGGAAAAGAATGACTCCTCACCACTTTTTGGCACGACTTTCCTTCAAGAAAAAGAACAATAAAACGTGATCCTCTTCTTCCTACTTACTGTCTGAGTGTTTTTAGAGGGTTTGGAGAGAAGGAGGAGAGTTTGGAGGAGATGGAGTGAGTAAAGAAGATGGACCAAAAGTCCTCCCTGGCCACTCTGCTTTTCCGAAAATAAGGGTAGGGGTATGGGTTGTGGCCAAGTGGGGGGAAAAGGGTGGTTGCATGTAGGGTGCTTTTGTGGTGTTTAATTGTATCCCGGTATTTCTTATGATGTATAAAAATAATTTCCCTTGATATTTCACAATTGCACTACATCATCACAACAATTAAAAACCCGTAACATGCAACCTAAACCATATCATCATATCATAATTTTAACCCCCAATTAAAATACCATGACCCTCTTAAATACATCATAATTCATCATCGTAGCACATAATCATATCACATTTCGGGGGTATTACATTCCTCCCCTACTTATAAGATTTCGTCCTCGAAATCCACATGCATCATCATAACGGAACTAAACATAAATACATACCAGAGAATAGTTCCGGGTAGTGCTGCACCATATGCCGTTCCGTCTCCCATGTAGCCTCCTCGACACCCCGACGATCCCACTGAACTTTGACCATCGGTATAACTTTGCTCCGTAGTCTGCGATCCTTTCGATCCAGAATTCTGATTGGTCGTTCTTCGTAGGACATATCTGAGTCTAACTGAACTTCTGTAGGCTGTAAGACATGAGACGGATCTGGCTCATACTTCCGTAACATAGAGACATGGAAAACATCGTGTATGCCAGATAAAGATGGCGGTAGAGCCAAACGATATGCCAAAGTACCGATACGCTGCAAAATTTCATATGGCCCAACATACCTCGGAGATAACTTTCCCCGCATCCCAAAACGAACCACGCCCCTGAAGGACGAGATCTTTAAGAAGACCCTGTCTCCTAACTGGAATTCTAGTGGTCGTCGCCGCTTATTGGCATAGGCCGCTTGCCTATCTTGGGCCGCTTTCATCTTCTGGCGTATCAACTTTATCTTACCTTCCATATCTCTGATCATATCCGGTCCTCCGACCGCTTTGCTGGTCAAGTCCTCCCAATACAGTGGTGATCTACATCGTCGTCCATAGAGAGCTTCAAAAGGGGCCATTTGAATGCTCGCCTGATAACTGTTATTATAGGAGAACTCCACCAGCGGTACTGAATCCTGCCACGGAGTATCAAACTCCATAATGCACGCCCTCAACATGTCTTCGAGCGTCTGAATGGTACGCTCTGTTTGGCCATCTGTCTGAGGGTGATAGGCCGTACTCAGTCTCACCTCTGTACCCAAAGCTGTCTGGAGACCCTCCCAGAAATGTGAAGTGAACCTCGGGTCCCTGTCAGACACTACCGAGACTGGAATACCATGCAACCTTACCACATCCCTTATATACATCTGGGCCATCTTCAAGTACGTATATGACATACTGTAAGGGATGAAATGAGCCGTCTTCGTCAGCCTATCCACGATCACCCAGATCGCATCAAATCCTGAGGCCGTCCTCGGCAAGTGGGTCACGAAATCCATAGATATATGCTCCCACTTCCATTCAGGCACCTCTAAGCTCTTCAGCTCTCCACCAGGCCTCTGCCTCTCTGCCTTTACCTGCTGGCAGATCAAACATTTTTTAACAAAAATGATTACCTCACGCTTCATGCGTCTCCACCAGAATTGATCGCATAGATCTTTGTACATCTTCTTTCCCCCTGGGTGGATACTGAACCGACTACTGTGAGCTCGCTCCAATATTCCTCTACGTAGTTCTGGTGTATCTGGGACTACCCATCGGTTGCCCAGTCTCAAAGAATCATCCTCAGCCACTCTGAACTTGGATGGCTGACCCTGATGTACCAATGACGTCCACCTCTGAACCTCACTATCCGACTTCTGGGCCTTCCTGATTGCCTCAAATATGTCTGGCTCTGCCAAAAGGGTCGACACTCGCACAGGCGACGTGTCTACATCGAAATCATAGCCCAGATGGCAATAAGAAGTCATCAAGGCCGACAAACACATGACATCCTCTGCAGTACTCTTCACCTTCCGACTTAAGGCGTCTGCTATCAAGTTTGCTTTACCTGGATGGTACTCAATTTCACAATCATAGTCTTTGAGTAAGTCCATCCACCTTCTTTGCCTCATATTCAACTCTGCCTGAGTAAATAAGAACTTCAGGCTCTTATGGTCCGTATATATAGTGAAGGACGTGCCATACAAGTAATGCCTCCAGATCTTCAAGGCAAATATGATGGCCGCCAGTTCCAAATCATGCACTGGATACCTAGCCTCGTGTGGCTTCAGCTGCCTCGATGCATAAGCCACTACATGCTTATCTTGCATTAACACACAGCCCAAACCCTGCAGTGACGCATCCGTATACAAGGCAAATCTCTTATTCTCAGTCGGAATCACTAAAACAGGTGCTGTAGTCAAGCGACGCTTCAGCTCTTGAAAACCTTCTTCACAAGCCTCGGACCAATAGAAGGGGACTCCTTTCTGAGTCAGCTGTGTCAGGGGTTTGGCAATTTTTGAGAAACCTTCGACGAAACGTCGGTAATAACCTGCCAAACCAAGGAAGCTCCGTATTTCTGGTACAGAAGTGGGTGCAACCCACTCCATCACAGCTTCGATCTTCCTGGGATCCACAGATATCCCCTGGCTAGATATGACATGGCCTAAGAATACCACGCTGTCCAACCAGAACTCGCACTTACTAAGCTTTGCATACAACTGATGATCCCTAAGGATCTGAAGTACCGTCCTCAAGTGCCTTACGTGCTCTTCTTCAGTCCGTGAGTAAATAAGTATGTCGTCAATGAAGACTATGACGAACTGATCCAAATACGGCTGGAATACCCTGTTCATCAAACTCATGAAGACAGCTGGGGCATTCGTCACTCCAAAAGGCATAACCAGGAATTCATAGTGCCCATATCTTGTCCTGAAAGCCGTCTTTTGAACATCGTCTTCTCTTACTCGAATCTGATGGTACCCCGACCTCAGATCGATCTTACTGTAGAGCCTCGTACCCTGCAACTGATCAAACAAGTCATCGATTCTCGGAAGTGGATACTTGTTCTTGACTGTGGCCTTATTCAGTTGCCTATAGTCAATGCATAGGCGCATCGATCCATCTTTCTTCTTAACAAATAAGACAGGCGCACCCCATGGCGATACGCTAGGGCGTATGTAGCCCTTGTCAAGGAGCTCCTGCAACTGCATCTTTAACTCCCTTAACTCAGCTGGTGCCATCCTATATGGGGCACGAGAAATTGCAGACGTCCCTGGTAGTAGCTCAATCCCAAACTCGACCTCTCTCGTCGGTGGGAATCCGGGAATCTCCTCCGGAAATACATCAGCAAACTCTGCCACTACGGGCACATCCTCAACCTTTAACTCCTTCTTCTTTTCCGTCACATCAATAGCATAAATAAGGTATCCTGAATGACCTTGTTCCAATAATTGTGCCATCTTGACAGCCGATACCAACGGAATCTTTGGGCGAGAACCATCCCCAAAGAATGTCCACTGGACTCCCATATCAGATCTGAATCGGACAGTCCTTTGCCTGCAGTTAACGACCGCCTGATACTTGTTCAGAACATCGATGCCCACAATGCAATCGAAGTCCGTCATTCCTAGCACAATCAAATCTGATCTTAACTCATTATCCTCAAAATAAATGAGGCCATCATAGATAATCTGATCCGTAGCCAAACTTCTTCCTGCGGGGGTCGAGACTAAAAGAGGCATGGGCGACGGAGAAGTGCATATGTGGTGCCTTTCAACAAAACTCGTCGACACAAAAGAGTGTGACGCACCTGTGTCTATCAATATAAGAGCAGGGTGCGTAAATAAAAGACACGTACCCGCTATCACCTCCTCTGGAGCCGCTGTAGCCTGCTCCCTTGTCAAAGCATACACCTGACCCTGAGGTGGCCCCGTGGGCTGACCTCCATACTGCCTCGGTGCGAAAGGTGGTCTGTGCGGTGCTGCTCTGTCCGCAGGTCTCCCCGCAGAGTTCTGCTGTCTTCCCCTGTTGGGACACTGTCGAGCGAAGTGGCCTCTGTCGCCACAGACATAGCAGCCAACGCAGTCCTTTGCCAAATGTGATAGTCCACATATAGTGCACTGAGCTCTTCCAGATCTATCTCCCTGAGGCTGTCCTCTCCCAGATGGAGTGTCATTCCTACCCTTCCCTTTCCATCGATTCTCGGGCCTCTTGCCACTGAATCTCGATGCTGACGTGTTCCCCCTAGGCTTAAACTGATCACCCCTGGGCTTCAAGTGGTCAGAAGTAGATTTCGGAGGGGGTGCTGGAGGTGGTACTGCATCAGGATATGCACCAACTCCCAACTCAGCTAACTCAGCTCGTGAGAGTGCATCATCAAAACAAGCAGGGCCATAAGTGATCACCCTGTCATACAGTTCAGGCCTCAAGCCCTTCATGAAGTTCCGCATCTTCGCTTGAGTGCTTGCAGCAATGTGTGGCACATAACGTAGAAAGGAGCAGTAATGCAAAGCATAATCAGATACAGGCATGGTACCTTGTCTTAAACTGGTAAACTCATCCTCTTTGGCCTGTCTTGCAGCGGCTGAGAAATAGCGGTTCAGAAACCGCGTTCGGAACATCTTCCAATTCACCTCTTGTCCCTGAGCCTCTTGCTCAATCACTGTGGTTTTCCACCACATCAGTGCTTTCTTGGATAGCTGAAATTCTGCTAACCGGATCCAGGCCGTCTTTGCACAGGGCGCTGCCACAAATATCTGTTCGATCCTTTCTAACCATTCCTCTGCTTTCTCCCCTGATTCAGTTCCCTCGAACATCGGAGGCCGATACATCATAAACTGAGCCAAGCTCAATTCCCCAGGTAGCAACTGCTGTTCAGAGGGTTCCTCACCCAAGGCTGGGGGTGGCAATGGATTCGTACGCCCAGCACTTGCGTTTACACTAATGGCGTCTCCCACTTCTACATTTGCTGCCATGCTGCAACACAAGGGTTAATAACAACACCAAAAGCAGTTCATAAAGCACATCGTTAGATAATTAAACATGTTAGCATAACCTAGAAACTTCATATGCAACATACATATAAAACATGTTCAAAAGTAAGCACCTAGCCAACTTATCGCTAAGGCTACCCTTCACTCATTCCCGAGTTATCTAACCACTGCTCTGATACCACTAATGTGGGGTCTTTCCACCTTAACAGTGATTACTAAACATAAAAAGGATTAATCATGCATTGATAACGTCTTAAGGATTCGGTTGTTACATGAGCTAACAGGATTACAGGCCAAAAAGTTACAAAACTTCAAAATAATTCATTACATTCCAAAAGAGTGTCATTTAGATTTACACTACTCCTAGAGTAGATACTAATCATAACTTGAAATCCTAAACGTTCCTGAGTCCCTCGTAGCTCACTGCCTCAACCCGACCCTTAGTCCTTTCATCCAAAAGCGTACCTACAGGGACAACACATCATGAGCATATACAATTTCACTTAACAACATATAAACATTATAGTAAATGCATGAAATCTTAGTTAAGTAAATATGCTGGTTATTCATTAACTTCTTATTGTTGTCCCTGATTCATAATCATGCATATGGGGCACCTTACCCCGTGGCACCTTACCACAATAACATCGCATGGCCTCTTACCATGTGGGGCACCTTACCCCGTGGCACCTTACCACAATAACATCGCATGGCTACTTACCATGTGGGGCACCTTACCCCGTGGCACCTTACCACAATAACATCGCATGGCTACTTACCATGTGGGGCACCTTACCCCGTGGCACCTTACCACAATAACATCGTCATATAGACATCGTTTACACATCATCATATAAACATTGTATACACATTATCATATAAACATCGCATAAACATCATGATTTCATCGTATACATATTCATGCTATAAATGCATAGTCATAGTGTAAGGATGTATTTTACCGTCCGATGCCCGTACGTCTCTTACGTACCTTTTCAAAAAGAGGAGGAGTCAACAGACTTATCTCCTTGATTGTGCCGGTACCTGGGGTGGCTCTACACAATCACATAATACTTTATTAGGCACCTCATATTAATCCGGAAACAAAACTTAAATTAAAACCACATAAATCCTTAAACATCATCTCGCGATCGATCGTCCAAGAGCCCCGATCGATCGCGAGATGCTACTGCCTCGCATACCAAAAAATTTTAATCCGCGATCGATCGCCTCGAAATTGGCGATCGATCGCCACAACTCACTGGAACGTCGCGATCGATCTTGCCTCCTTGGCGATCGATCGCCAACCCTGTTCCTTTGAGCGATTTTCCAGAATTACTTGGCACCGTTAATCATACCCTTAAAACTAACATGTAAGACATAATACATGCCAAAGCCATCATGCTAGTAGTTGCACTACACTACCCTGAGTGTATCCAATTCAAATTTACGCCTTAAACATAAGTCCACATGCATAAACGTCGACCACTTATACAAGCACCGGGTCAACTTTTCTGGAAACAGGGCATCACAACTTCTACCCAGATTTTCGAGCATTACTTTTTATAGCAACGATTCTCACATATAAACCATGCAACATGTTCCAACATATATGCTAGGGGCTTCATAAAACATCTATGTAAGCACGTAAATTCAAGTTTTCATAAAACTTAAGCTAGCATGCATCCTAACATCCTCATAAACTTTGAGCTCATCCAACTTACAGAAAAACAGGGCATCCCATCATTACCCAGATTTTCGAACACCTAGTTTCCAAGTCGGACATCTAACACATAAAGCATGCAAGTTACTTAACAAGACATGCTAGAAGCTTCATAAACATCATATAAAAGTACTCATAACAAGAGTTCATCAAACCCTACACTATCCTACCAAATCTACTACAAAGAAAACATGTGCTTGAACCCTGAAATCTGGGAAAAGAATGACTCCTCACCACTTTTTGGCACGACTTTCCTTCAAGAAAAAGAACAATAAAACGTGATCCTCTTCTTCCTACTTACTGTCTGAGTGTTTTTAGAGGGTTTGGAGAGAAGGAGGAGAGTTTGGAGGAGATGGAGTGAGTAAAGAAGATGGACCAAAAGTCCTCCCTGGCCACTCTGCTTTTCCGAAAATAAGGGTAGGGGTATGGGTTGTGGCCAAGTGGGGGGAAAAGGGTGGTTGCATGTAGGGTGCTTTTGTGGTGTTTAATTGTATCCCGGTATTTCTTATGATGTATAAAAATAATTTCCCTTGATATTTCACAATTGCACTACATCATCACAACAATTAAAAACCCGTAACATGCAACCTAAACCATATCATCATATCATAATTTTAACCCCCAATTAAAATACCATGACCCTCTTAAATACATCATAATTCATCATCGTAGCACATAATCATATAACATTTCGGGGGTATTACATAAACTATCAAAGCAAGAATCAACACCCCTTGCCAAAAACCCCCAAATTTTCGAACCAAACCCTACGAAATTCGAAATAAATTCGAACCAATACCACCAAATTTAGCAGGGAATACATGACAAGCATGGAAAAGGGGTAAGGAAGGTTACCCAATCGAAAATCGGAAGGAAAATCGACCGAAATCGAAGAACCCTAGAATTTGGGCGTTTTCGTTTTCTGCAAAATCCGAACGAGAATCGCGACCAAACTTCGAATTACCGGTACAGAAAGGAGCGCCTGGACGAGACGAAGCCGTGGGTGGGTCGGACGCGCCGAACGGCGGCCGGACGGCGGCGGGCGCACGGCTGAACACACGGGAAAGAGGGTGACGGGTTGGAGGAGGAGGAGATGAAATGATTTTCCAATTAAAATCTCGGGTTCAACCGATATTTAAAGCAAAAATAACCCGAAATACTAATAGCCCCACCAATACATCATGATTCATTAAAAATCATCTGTTTTCAAAAACTCTCTCTCTAACTCCAAAACCCCCTACCGGTGCCCACACAAGCACCCCAGATCCCGAGACACATCAAAAACCCAACTCTTAGGTTTTACACCGTAATGAGAATACAATCTCAACCTCTGGATCCAACGATCCCAACTACCCAAATAAACGAGCCCAGAAGGCCCAACACCTCGATTAAACTCCAAATCGCCACGTAAAACAACTTTAGGGGTTATTAACACTCCGGGATTAACATCTATAATCCCTGGTCATCACAGTAATCCTGTTAGCTCATGTTACAACCAGAACCTTAAGACGTTATTAATGCATGATTAGTCCTTCTTATGTCTATTAATCACTGTTAAGGTAGGACGACCTCACAAAATGAATGTTAAAGCGATAGAATTATACTACTCCTAGAGTAGAGACTATCCCAAAAATCATGTATCCTATTTTCTTTCATGCTCCTCATAGCTCACTGTCTCAACCCGATCCTGAGCCTTCCGTCCAAAAGTGTACCTACAAGGACAACACATCATGAGCATACACATCTTTACTTAACATCATAAAAGAAACATAACAGTAAATGCATGAAATCTTGGTTAAGTAGACTTGCTGGTTATTCATTAACTTCTTTCTGTTGACCCTGATTCACATTCATGCATATGGGCATCTTACCCTATCGTATGGCATCTTACCATATCGTGAACATCGTATGTCATCTTACCCTATGGGCATCTTACCCTGTGGGCATCTTACCCTATCGTATGACATCTTACCATATGGGCATCTTACCCTATCGTATGGCATCTTACCATATCACAAACATCGTATCATTAAATAAACCTCGTATAAACATTATCATAAACTTACTTATCACAATCATCATCATAAACATCATCATCATAAACTTACTTATCATAATCATCATCATAAACATCATCATCATAAACTTACTTATCATAATCATCATCATAAACACCATCATAAACTTACTTATCACAATCATCATCATAAACATCATCATCATAAATTTACTTATCATAATCATCATCATAAACATCTTATGTAGGAGTATGGTTTACCGTCCGATGCCCGTACGTTTCTTACGTACCTTAATTCCAAAAGTGGAGGAGTTGGAGAACTTTATCTCCTTGATGTTATGGGTACCTGGGATGGTTCTACATAACCATATAAATCGATATTAGAAACTAATCATAGTCAAACATCCAAAAATCCCACAAAGACATCAAAAATACACATTTTTATACCTCGCGATCGATCGCCGCCCAGGCCCGATCGATCGCGAGATCATACTGGACGAGGCTCAAAAATTCACATATTGGCGATCGATCGCCACTTTTGGCGCGATCGATCGCTAGCCTCGCCGATCGATCGCCCAAAGGTGGCGATCGATCGCCAAATGCTACTGGTGCCCACTGCTGGCTCGCGATCGATCACCAAAAATGGGCGATCGATCGCCAGTCCCTGTACATCGAAAAATCGCCATTAATGAGCATTTTTCAAGCTCTACCTCAAGCCATTCGAACCCAAACTTTCCTACAATACTAACATCATCATAACCCACTAAAACCCACATAAAACACTTCAAAAATCATACCCCAAACATATATAACATATACCCAAAACAAACCCACATATATCACTTCAAAATCACCCCATTTCAAATCCAAACATCATCAAAACTTTAGGAAGGGTTCCATACCTCTTGAAGACTCCAAATCTTGACAAAAATCACACAAACACAAGTTTTGTGGAACTTTCCTTCTCCTTCCTTGGAGGATTTCGAAAATGGGTAAATGGTAGGGTTTGGGAGTGGTTTGGGGATTTAGAGTGTAAAAGGGTAAAGTGAGATAAGGTGTAGGAAAAAGGTGGGTATAATGGGGGTTAAAAGGGGTTGTGTAATTTAATTAAAATTTGTACCCCAAACTTAACATGATGTATAAAATACTCCAACATGGTATTTTAAAAGCATTTTACAAAAATGCTACAAACTTCCTTTAAAATCATGCTTTCCTCATAATTGGTAATCAATATAATTAAATCATGTTAACACTTCATTACCCAACACATAAATCAATCACCACCTAATTCATCATATAAACAGCATAAATGCCCAAATTTCATATAATTAATTTCGGGGCATCACAGTACTCCCCTACTTAAAAGATTTCGTCCTCGAAATCGCATGCACTTACCCACAAAGAAACTAAACATAAATCATACCAGAAAATAGTTCTGGGTAATGCTGCACCATATGCCGTTCCGTCTCCCACGTAGCCTCCTCGACACCCCGACGATCGCACTGAACTTTGACCATCGATATAACTTTACTTCGTAATCTGCGATCCTCACGATCCAGAATTCTGACCGGTCGTTCTACGTAGGATACATCCGAGTCTAACTGCACTTCAGTAGGTTGTAATACATGAGACGGTCTGGCTCATACTTCCGTAGCATAGAAACGTGAAAAACATCATGAATCCCAGATAAGGACGGCGGTAGAGCCAAACGGTAGGCCAACGTACCGATACGCTGCAATACCTTATACGGTCCAACGTACCTCGGAGATAACTTTCCCCTCATCCCAAAACAAACTACACCCCTGAAGGGCGAGATTTTCAAGAAGACCTTGTCACCCACTTGAAATTCTAGCGGTCGCCGACGCTTATTGGCATAGGCTGCTTGCCTATCCTGAGCCGCTTTCATCTTTTGGCGTATCATCTTAATCTTTTCTTCCATATCCTTAATCACATCCGGTCCTCCGACCTCTTTACCAGTCAATTCCTCCCAATACAGCGGTGACCTACATCGTCGTCCGTAAAGAGCTTCAAAAGGGGCCATTTGAATGCTTGCCTGATAGCTGTTATTATAGGAGAGCTCCACCAATGGCACTGCATCCTGCCATGGAGTATAAAACTCCAAAATACATGCCCTCAACATGTCTTCAAGCGTCTGAATGGTACACTCTGTTTGGCCGTCAGTCTGAGGGTGATACGCTGTACTCAGTCTCACCTCTGTGCCCAAAGCTGTCTGGAGACCCTCCCAGAAATGCGAAGTAAACCTTGGGTCTCTGTCAGACACAATCGAGACTGGAATCCCATGTAACCTCACCACATCCCGTACATATAATTGGGCCATCTTTAGATATGTGAAAGTCATACAGTAGGGGATGAAATGAGCTACCTTAGTCAGCCTATCCACGATCACCCAGATTGCATCAAATCCAGAGGCCGTTCTTGGCAAGTGGATCACGAAGTCCATAGATATATGTTCCCACTTCCACTTAGGTACTTCCAAGCTCTTCAGCTCGCCACCAAGCCTCTGTCTTTCTGCCTTTACCTGCTGGCAGATCAAACATCTTTTAACAAAAGTGATCACATCACGCTTCATGCGTCTCCACCAGAATTGACCGCATAGGTCCTTGTACATCTTCCTTCCTCCTGGGTGGATACTGAACCGACTACTGTGAGCTCGCTCCAATATTCCTCTACGCAACTCTGGTGTATCTGGGACTACCCATCGGTTGCCCAGTCTCAATGAATCATCTTCTACCACTCTGAACTTTGATGGCTGTCCTTGAAGTACTATCGATGACCATCTCTGAACCTCATCATCCGACTCTGGGCTTTCCTGATAGCCTCAAATATGTCCGGCTCAGCCAACAAGGTCGACACTCACACCGGTGACGTGTACACATCGAAATCATAGCCCAGATGGCAATAAGAAGTCATCATCGCTGATAAACACATAGCGTCTTCAGCAGTACTCTTCACCTTCCAACTTAAGGCGTCTGCTATCAAATTTGCTTTACCAGGATGGTACTCAATCTCACAGTCATAATCCTTGAGCAAATCCATCCATCTTCTTTGACGCATATTCAGTTCAGCCTGAGTGAATAGGAACTCCAGGCTCTTATGGTCCGTATAGATGGTAAACGTCGTACCATAAAGATAATGACGCCAAATCTTCAAGGCGAAAATGATGGCCGCCAGTTCCAGATCATGGACTGGGTATCTAGTCTCATGAGGCTTCAACTGTCTCGAAGCATAAGCCACCACGTGCTTATCCTGCATCAATACACAGCCCAAACCTTGCAATGATGCATCTGAGTACAAGGCAAACCTCTTATTCTCAGAAGGAATCACCAACACTGGCGATGTCGTCAAACGACGCTTCAACTCTTGGAAGCTTTCCTCGCAAGCTTCGGACCAAAAGAACGGGACTCCCTTCTGAGTCAGCTGTGTCAACGGCTTAGCGATCTTAGAAAATCCCTCGACAAAATGTCGGTAATAACCTGCTAAACCAAGGAAGCTCCGTATTTAATGTGGGTGCAGCCCACTCCATCACAGCTTCAACCTTCTTGGGATCTACAGATATCCCGCTGCTAGATATAACATGACCCAAGAACACCACACTGCTCAACCAGAACTCGCACTTGCTAAGCTTTGCATATAACTGATGATCCCTAAGGATCTGGAGTACTGTCCTCAAGTGCTTTACGTGTTCCTCTTCAGTCCGGGAGTAGATGAGTATATCGTCAATGAAAACTATGACGAACTGATCTAAATATGGCTGGAACACCCTGTTCATCAAACTCATGAAAACAGCTGGGGCATTCGTCACCCCAAAAGGCATGACTAGGAATTCATAGTGCCCATATCTAGTCCTGAAAGCTGTGTTCTGGACATCATCTTCCCTTACTCGAATCTGATGGTACCCTGACCTCAGATCGATCTTACTGTAGAGCCTTCAACTGGTCAAACAAATCATCGATCCTCGGAAGTGGATACTTATTCTTTACTATGGCTTTGTTCAGTTGTCTGTAATCGATGCACAGCCACATCGAAGCATCTTTCTTCTTAACAAATAAAATTGGTGCACCCCAAGGCGATACGCTAGGGCGTATATAGCCTGTAAGACCCCGTTACTAATTAATCCGGATGAGCGATAATTATTCAAAACCTAGTTAAGCGTTTGGATAATTGGTATCAATGTGAAGTATCAACAATTTGAAATTGAAAGAAATACTATATTAGTGGAAAAAGTAGTGGAATTTTGAGAAAACCAGATAATCTAGATAATTGAATGCCGAGTCGCATATCATCTTGAGATTTTGAATGCTGAGTTGCAGACAATCTAGAGATTTTGAGAATTTTATCTGTTAGCACTAATAGTTGCTGATAGGATGTTGATACAGAATAAGTACTGAGAACATCTCTGACTAGAGATTATATATGGTGTTTTGATTTCTGATGGACAGTTAGTGTTTTGACAGGTAGCAGTGATATAAACTTTAAGAGCTATCTATCGTACCTGTAGACATTACAAACTGTTAATTGCACTATAACTTAGTGATAATGTGTCCATTATTGGAAATTGTATTTATCACTTTGGGATTTATCCTTGTGAATAGTGGGATGACACTATAACTAATTAAAACACATTTTGTCGTTTGTCATTGGGAATTTGAGTCTGAAAGACGATGGTAATACGTATGAGTTTACGTCAAAACCTGTTTACGTCGAGATGATGATTTAGAACTTGAGAATATTGAAATTAGTGATATTTCAATTGAAGAATAAAGTTAGTTGTTGTGAGAAACAATGAGAATTGGTTTGAATGAGGACTTGGATATGGAGACTGTCGCAATTCAGTTCCAGTTTTTGTGTTCAAACTATGAATAAATACCACAATATGAACTCTTCTAAATGATAGTATCTAGAGTACTGGTAGTGATGGAAGATGATTTTTCCTCTTTCTGATACGGGAAAAGATGTTTACGAGAATGCCATATTGATGACATGAAAAATGATAATTGATTATCGTGGACTTGAGAAATGGAAATATCTACTTAATCTCAATAGCTATTCACTAGTGAAGAGATTAGATATCGACTGAAGAATAAGACACCGATGTGGTGCGAAGTAATTAGAACTGGATTAAAGATTAATGAAGTGACTATCATTGGGATAATCCAAGTAATCCTGGAAAAGTTTCAGAAGTATCACTCAAATTTATCCAGCTCTAGTAGTTCTAGAGGTACTATGAGATTGTAGAATACCAAACTTTTCGAGGTCACAGTGGATGTAAATATTTACTGATCTATTTGAAAGAATAATAGTAACTGATATCGATTGTGGCCAGTCAGAGCATATCCATGAAGTGCTCAGGAATAGATGCAGCCATAACAACAACCCTAAAAACAATTACCCTGAGCTAGGGGTAGATATCAGAGTGGTTATTCTTTTTGACCACTCAGTTTCAGCAGCAGTTAATTATCTACAGACTAAAGAGCATACATTGAAAGAGGACAAGATTAGAGATGCTTTATGAGTAGTGATCACAGATACATGTTGTGTATTTGATCACACTGCACGAGTTTGATTTGAGACAAAAGCATTATTTTCATGATGAATTGGAAAATAAACCAGCAGTGATAATTATATTATTCACACTTGTAATAGTGAACTGTAGCTTACAGTGTGATGTTAATGTTGTGGATTTGAATTAAATGGTGTTGCCCAGATATGGTTTTGATTGTATCAAGGGCATGAATACTCTGATAAATTTTGAGATGTTGTAGTTGATTTTTGTGATATCCCCGAAATGATTATGTGATTTTAATCATTTAAGTTATATTGTGATGTTAAGGTGTTAATTCATGGGATTGGATAAATTTTATTTGGGGAGATTTACTTCAGGGTGCATGTAACATGTATTGGGTTTTTGGGGTGTGTATTGTTTGTTTTGGTATAGCATGCAAAAGGGTAATTGAAGTATTTTGTTGAGAAAATACTATAAATATCATGTGGGGATATTTTAAATACATCGTGCTAATTCGGGACCAAAACATAACACATCAAACCACCCAACACTTAACCACCCCCCCCAACCCATACTTTGACTCAGCATGAGCTGGCCATGCTTCCACTTGGCTCAATAATTTAACACCTTTCCAGCACTCCAAATTTCGAACCTCCTCTTCCAAAATACCATCCAGCAGCTGCTAAGCAATTTTAGGAGGAGCCCTTCCATTTCCATCGCCTGGAAATCCTTCAAAAAATCGGGGCAAAGTAGGGTGAGAAACCTACCCTGTTTCTTTCTGGAAAACTGGTTTGGTTCTACTTTTGAGCATGGTGAAAAACGGCATGTTAGCATATGTTTCTTGAAACCTGTGATTTAAATGCTTACATGGTGTTTTTATGAGTCTCTCTGTAATTTTCCTTAAGCATGATGCATGTTTTATGTGGAAGATTTAAGCTTGTGAAACGTAGTGCTCAAAAATCTGGGTAGAGATTTCCTCTGTTTTTCTGGAAAACGTGGGTTGGGAGTGTTTTTGAGGAGGTGTTATCATGCATGATAAGCTTATATTTTGGAGAAACTTTGATGTAAAAATATGCTTGGTAGTTTTGTGAAACCCATGGCATGTTTAGTTGAGCACGGTTTATGTTATATGTGTTAGTTTTAATAGCATGAAAAGAGGTGCTCAAGAATTCTGGAAATGAAAATGTGCCCTGTTTCCAGAAAAAGTTGATCCGGTGCTTGAATAAGTGGTCGACGTTTAAGCATGAGGGCTTATGTTTGGGGTGTAATTTTGGTATGAATACACTCAGGGGAGTGTGTTGTAACTGCTAGCATGTTGGTTTTGGCATGTTGTATGTTTTACATGTTAGATTTAAGGATGTGATTTCAGGTGTTCGAGAATTCTGGACTGGTATTTCTCGAACAGAGCGTCTCGATCGATCGACATTTCATCCCGATCGATCGAGCGAGGCAGAATCTTGGTTTTTGATTTAGGCGTCTTCTCGATCGATCGGGAAGAGGGGCCGATCGATCGAGAGACCCAGAATGTTGAAAAATGTAATTTGTTATATTTTGTTAAAGTTTTGATATTGGATTGTAATGAGACATCTAATATTGTGTTATACACTGGTGTAGAGCCTTCACAGGTAGCTACACAACGCAGGGGATAGAGTCCTGCAACACACCACTTTTTTGAAAGGTACGTAAGCGACGTACGGGCATCCCAACGGTAACATGTACTTTATGTTTGTCTTTATGACACATGATGAATGCAATGTGGTGCATTATGGTTATGATACATGTTTTTATGCATTGTTTTTGCATATGTATGTTGTGAAATATAAGAGGTGTATTTCACGAGTCAAAGTTATCTTAGTAAGGATTTTAATGGCTTACGCTAAAGTCCATTGGAAGCGATGAAGAATTCCGCTTACATGGAGTAGCAACGCTAAAGTCCATTGGAAGCGATGAAGAATTCCGCTTACATGGAGTAGCAAGAAGCATTAAAATGTACTAATGATAAGGGCTCAGGATGAAATAAGGATTTAAGGGAAAAGGAATGTCATGACATTGCATATCCATACATTCATATAATGTGTTTCTATTATGAATTATGGTACAGGGACAACCAATGGGCGATATAAATGCTGGAAATACAGGAAGGACTTGTGTTTAAGATTTGCATTTATGCCTTACTTTCATATTATGTTAAATATGAATTGTGTTATGCTCATGTGTTGGGGGGTTGTCTTTGTAGGTGCTTTTGTTGACGAGAACCAGGGCCGGGGTTGATATGCTGAGCTGTAAGGAGTGCTACAGGATTAGCATGTTAGAGTTTTTGTATAGCTTCTTATGAGTAGAGTAAGACTATGATGTAGTACCTTTGTAGGAAGTATGTCTTTCCTTTTGGAACATTTTGGTACTGTAATCTCTAAAGCTCAGGTTAATCAACACGGCACATTACTCTGATATAATCACATGTATGATTAGTTCTCTATATTGCACCTTTATATCTTGATGTGATAACGGGGTCTCACATTTAGTGGTATCAGAGCAGTGGTTAGATAACCAGGGAAGAGTGAAGGGTAGCCTTTAGAGACAAGTTGGCTAGGTATTCATTTAGGCATGCTTATGCATGTGATGCATATGGTTGTATACGTGATATACTAACATGCTTTGAATATTTTACTCTTGTTATCTAACGGCTTATATTATGAACTGCTTTTGGTATTGTTGTTAACTATTGTGTTGCAGCATGGCGAACCTCAATGAAGAGGTAGGAGATGTGGACAGTAGAAATGCAAGTATTGCTCAGCCGAACCCTTTACCACCACCTGCTGTGGGCGTGGAGCCCAGTGTACAGATATTACTGCCAGGGGAGCTCAGTTTGAAGCAGTTTCTGAGTTTCCATCCGCCCATGTTTGAGGGGACTGAGTCTGGTGAAGTAGCTGAGGAGTGGTTGGAACGTATAGAGCAGATACTTGTGACTGCACCTTGTGCACTCACGGCATGGCTGATGTTAGCAGAGTTTCAGCTGGCTAAGAAGCCTGCTATGTGGTGGAAGACCACCGTGATGGAGCTGAGAGCTCTAGGTATGGCAGTTGACTGGACTGTATTCCGGACCCGGTTCCTTAACCGGTATTTCTCTGCAGCTGCCAGACAATTGAAGGAGGATGAGTTCAACAGTTTGAAGCAGGGTAGCATGTCTGTAGCAGACTACGCTATGCAGTATTCCTCACTGCTGAGGTATGTACCTCATATTGCTGTCAACAGCCATGCCAAGATGAGGAACTTTCTGAAAGGTCTGAGGCCGGAGCTATTCGATAGGGTTATCTCTAACAACCCCAGCTCGTTTGACGACGCCCTGACATGGGCAGAGTTAGCAGAGATTGCCGTAGGCGCATACAAGGATGTTGTACCCCCTTTTGTACCATCACAGAGGCCTACTACTGATAGTCTGAGGCCACTAGGGGATCAGTTTAAGGCTCGTGGGGCCTCATCATCTTCCAGGTTTAGTGGGAAGAAGTCTCATGGACAGAAGCAGAACACCCGGGGGCACACACAGGGAAGCAGGGCAGAGGTAACCAGGTGTACCAACTGTGGAGGATGGCATTTGTTACGTGACTGTCGAGGTTGCTATATCTGTGGCAAGATGGGCCACATAGCTCGTGCCCCAATCGGGCAGTTCAGACGGATTCAGGGCCGAATAGGCCAAGGTTTGATGCTGGGAGGGCACCACAGAGGCAGCAGTTTGCACCACGACCCCTGGGAGGTCAGACGACAGGACCGCCGCAGGGACAGGTGTATGCACTGACCAGGGAGCAGGCCGAGGCAACCCCAGAGGAGGTCATTGCTGGTACGTGTCATTTACTTACGTACCCTGCACTTATATTGATAGATACAGGTGCTTCCCATTCCTTTGTATCTACTGCCTTTGTGGAAGGACACCATTTGTGCTCGTCTCTGTTACCCACGCCTCTCATGGTCTCGACACCCACGGGGAAGCATGTGATTGCGGATCGACAGTTATCTGATTGCCTCATTTATTTTGAGGGCAATGATCTGAGGGCCGATTTGATTCAGTTAGAGATGGCAGACTTTGACTGCATTATCGGCATTGATGTGTTGAGCAGATACCGAGCTATGGTAGATTGCCAAAAGAGGATGGTTCGTTTTCTGTCTGATCAGGGGTTCCAGTGGACTTTTTATGGGGACGGTTCTCGTCCAAAGATACCAGTAATCTCGGCGGTTAAGATGTCGCGGTTATTGGAACGTGGCCATACTGGGTACCTTATTTATGCTATGGATGCTTCAGAGGAGAAGGAAGTGAGAGCCGAGGACATTCCAGTTGTGGCGGAGTTCAGTGATGTGTTTCCAGATGAGATTCCGGGATTTCCGCCTGTCAGGGATGTGGAGTTGCTATTGAGCTGCTGCCAGGGACATCAGCCATTTCTCGTGCCCCATACAGGATGGCACCGGCAGAGCTGAGGGAACTGAAGGTACAGTTACAGGAGCTCCTCGACAAGGGATACATCCGTCCTAGTGTATCGCCTTGGGGCGCGCCAGTCTTGTTCGTGAAAAAGAAGGATGGATCAATGCGTTTGTGCATTGACTACAGGCAACTGAACAAGGCTACAGTGAAGAACAGATATCCGCTTCCGAGGATTGATGATCTGTTCGACCAGCTTCAGGGTACAGAGGTGTACTCCAAGATAGACTTGAGGTCAGGCTATCATCAAGTACGGGTTAGAGCTGGTGATGTCCAAAAGACGGCTTTTAGAACTCGGTATGGGCACTATGAGTTCTTGGTGATGCCGTTCGGTGTGACAAATGCACCTGCAGTCTTTATGAGCCTGATGAACAGAGTATTTCAGGAGTACCTCGATCAGTTTGTGATCGTGTTTATTGATGACATCCTGGTCTATTCGAGGAATGAGGAGGATCATGCCGATCATCTGAGGATAGTACTCCAGATCCTCAGAGATCATCAGTTGTACGCCAAACTCAGCAAGTGTGAGTTTTGGCTGAACAGTGTTGCATTTTTGGGCCATATCATATCACGAGAAGGGATATCAGTAGACCCGAGGAAGATAGAGGCAGTTATGGATTGGTCTACCCCTACTTCAGTCAGTGAGATTCGAAGTTTTCTTGGTCTGGCTGGCTATTATCGACGTTTCGTCGAGGGTTTCTCAAAGATCGCCAAGCCACTTACACAGCTGACTCAGAAGGGAGTCCCATTTTGTTGGTCAGAGGCTTGTGAGCAGAGCTTCCGGGAATTAAAGCACAGACTGACTACTGCACCCGTTCTAGTGATACCCAAGGAGAACAAAGGATTTGTCCTTTATACCGATGCATCTCTACAGGGATTAGGGTGCGTGCTGATGCAGGACAGACATGTAGTGGCTTACGCTTCAAGACAGTTGAAGCCACATGAGACGAGGTATCCAGTCCATGATCTGGAGTTGGCAGCTATAGTGTTCGCCTTGAAGATATGGCGACACTACTTATACGGTACCTCATTTACCATCTTCACTGATCACAAGAGCCTGAAATTCTTGTTTACACAGGCTGAGCTGAACATGAGGCAGAGGAGATGGATGGACCTGCTGAAGGACTACGATTGTGAAATCGAATATCACCCGGGAAAAGCAAATTTGACAGCCGACGCTTTGAGTCGGAAGGTGAGGAGCACAGCAGAGGATGCTATGTCTCTGTCAGCTATGTTTGGCTCCTACTGCCATTTGGGATTCGATTATGATGTATCTTCTTCACCAGTACAGGTTTTGACCTTGCTAGCTGAGCCTGTTATATTTGATCACATCAGGAAGGCTCAGGGGACCGATGCAGAGGTTCAAAGATGGATGTTAGTGGTTCATTCAAGTCAGCCATCGAGATTCAGAGTGGCTGAGGATGGCTCTCTGAGGCTCGGCGACAGATGGGTGGTTCCAGATACACCCGAGTTGCGCCAAGGTATATTACAGCGAGCTCATTGCAGCAGGATGAGTATCCATCCAGGTGGGAAGAAGATGTATAAGGATCTACGCAGCCAGTTCTGGTGGAGGCGTATGAAACAGGATGTCACCTCTTTTGTCAAGCGTTGTTTGATTTGTCAGCAAGTGAAAGCTGAGAGACAAAGGCCTGGAGGTGAACTAAGAAGTTTAGAGGTACCCGAGTGGAAGTGGCAGCACGTATCTATGGATTTCGTGACCCACTTGCCGAGGACTGTTTCGGGTTTTGATGCCATCTGGGTAATCGTGGACAAATTGACTAAGAGTGCTCATTTCATTCCCTACTGTATGACCTTCACACACTTAAGAATGGCGCAGTTATATGTCAGAGATGTGGTGAGACTGCACGGGATCCCTGTTTCGATTGTGTCAGATCGAGATCCGCGGTTTACATCTCACTTTTGGGAGGGTCTGCAGACAGCTCTAGGTACAGAGTTGAGGTTGAGCACAGCCTATCATCCCCAGACGGACGGACAGATCGAGCGTACGATACAGACGCTCGAAGATATGTTGAGGGCTTGTGTGCTGGAGTTCGACACTTCATGGCAGGACTCGTTAGCCTTGGTGGAATTTTCTTACAACAACAGCTACCAGGCAAGTATTCAGATGGCTCCTTTCGAGGCCCTCTATGGTAGGCGTTGTAGGTCACCCTTGTGTTGGGATGACATGGACCGTAAGTCGGTTGGAGGACCTGAGTTGGTTCAGGAAATGGAAGAGAAAGTTAAAGTTATCAGAACAAAGATGAAGGCAGCTCAGGATAGACAGGCAGCATATGCCAATCAGCGGCGTAGACCGTTGGAGTTTCAGTTAGGCGACAGAGTGTTTTTAAAGATCTCACCCTTCAGAGGCGTAGTACGGTTTGGGATGCGAGGGAAGTTATCCCCGAGGTATGTAGGGCCGTATGAGATCTTACAGCGTATTGGTACTCTGGCGTACCGGTTGGCTTTACCGCCCTCTCTGTCTGGCATACACGACGTTTTTCATGTGTCTATGCTGAAGAAGTATGAGCCAGATCCCTCACATGTGTTGCAGCCTTCAGAGGTGCAGATTGAGTCCGATGTTTCTTATGTGGAGCGGCCTATCAGGATTTTGGATAGAGCAGACCGCAGACTTCGGAACAAGGTTATTCCTATGATCAAGGTACAGTGGGATCGTAGGGGTGTCGAGGAGGCCACGTGGGAGACAGAGCGACACATGGTGCAGCATTATCCAGAGTTATTTTCTGGTATGCGTTTATATACTGTTTTATTTCTGGTTAGCAGCATGTTTGATTTCGGGACGAAATCCTATAAGTAGGGGAGTATTGTGATATCCCCGAAATGATTATGTGATTTTAATCATTTAAGTTATATTGTGATGTTAAGGTGTTAATTCATGGGATTGGATAAATTTTATTTGGGGAGATTTACTTCAGGGTGCATGTAACATGTATTGGGTTTTTGGGGTGTGTATTGTTTGTTTTGGTATAGCATGCAAAAGGGTAATTGAAGTATTTTGTTGAGAAAATACTATAAATATCATGTGGGGATATTTTAAATACATCGTGCTAATTCGGGACCAAAACATAACACATCAAACCACCCAACACTTAACCACCCCCCCCAACCCATACTTTGACTCAGCATGAGCTGGCCATGCTTCCACTTGGCTCAATAATAACACCTTTCCAGCACTCCAAATTTCGAACCTCCTCTTCCAAAATACCATCCAGCAGCTGCTAAGCAATTTTAGGAGGAGCCCTTCCATTTCCATCGCCTGGAAATCCTTCAAAAAATCGGGGCAAAGTAGGGTGAGAAACCTACCCTGTTTCTTTCTGGAAAACTGGTTTGGTTCTACTTTTGAGCATGGTGAAAAACGGCATGTTAGCATATGTTTCTTGAAACCTGTGATTTAAATGCTTACATTGTGTTTTTATGAGTCTCTCTGTAATTTTCCTTAAGCATGATGCATGTTTTATGTGGAAGATTTAAGCTTGTGAAACGTAGTGCTCAAAAATCTGGGTAGAGATTTCCTCTGTTTTTCTGGAAAACGTGGGTTGGGAGTGTTTTTGAGGAGGTGTTATCATGCATGATAAGCTTATATTTTGGAGAAACTTTGATGTAAAAATATGCTTGGTAGTTTTGTGAAACCCATGGCATGTTTAGTTGAGCACGGTTTATGTTATATGTGTTAGTTTTAATAGCATGAAAAGAGGTGCTCAAGAATTCTGGAAATGAAAATGTGCCCTGTTTCCAGAAAAAGTTGATCCGGTGCTTGAATAAGTGGTCGACGTTTAAGCATGAGGGCTTATGTTTGGGGTGTAATTTTGGTATGAATACACTCAGGGGAGTGTGTTGTAACTGCTAGCATGTTGGTTTTGGCATGTTGTATGTTTTACATGTTAGATTTAAGGATGTGATTTCAGGTGTTCGAGAATTCTGGACTGGTATTTCTCGAACAGAGCGTCTCGATCGATCGACATTTCATCCCGATCGATCGAGCGAGGCAGAATCTTGGTTTTTGATTTAGGCGTCTTCTCGATCGATCGGGAAGAGGGGCCGATCGATCGAGAGACCCAGAATGTTGAAAAATGTAATTTGTTATATTTTGTTAAAGTTTTGATATTGGATTGTAATGAGACATCTAATATTGTGTTATACACTGGTGTAGAGCCTTCACAGGTAGCTACACAACGCAGGGGATAGAGTCCTGCAACACACCACTTTTTTGAAAGGTACGTAAGCGACGTACGGGCATCCCAACGGTAACATGTACTTTATGTTTGTCTTTATGACACATGATGAATGCAATGTGGTGCATTATGGTTATGATACATGTTTTTATGCATTGTTTTTGCATATGTATGTTGTGAAATATAAGAGGTGTATTTCACGAGTCAAAGTTATCTTAGTAAGGATTTTAATGGCTTACGCTAAAGTCCATTGGAAGCGATGAAGAATTCCGCTTACATGGAGTAGCAACGCTAAAGTCCATTGGAAGCGATGAAGAATTCCGCTTACATGGAGTAGCAAGAAGCATTAAAATGTACTAATGATAAGGGCTCAGGATGAAAGGATTTAAGGGAAAAGGAATGTCATGACATTGCATATCCATACATTCATATAATGTGTTTCTATTATGAATTATGGTACAGGGACAACCAATGGGCGATATAAATGCTGGAAATACAGGAAGGACTTGTGTTTAAGATTTGCATTTATGCCTTACTTTCATATTATGTTAAATATGAATTGTGTTATGCTCATGTGTTGGGGGGTTGTCTTTGTAGGTGCTTTTGTTGACGAGAACCAGGGCCGGGGTTGATAAGCTGAGCTGTAAGGAGTGCTACAGGATTAGCATGTTAGAGTTTTTGTATAGCTTCTTATGAGTAGAGTAAGACTATGATGTAGTACCTTTGTAGGAAGTATGTCTTTCCTTTTGGAACATTTTGGTACTGTAATCTCTAAAGCTCAGGTTAATCAACACGGCACATTACTCTGATATAATCACATGTATGATTAGTTCTCTATATTGCACCTTTATATCTTGATGTGATAACGGGGTCTCACAATTTTAGGGTATAATGAATTTTCGACTGTATTGTGGCTACAAATGAATAGTATCAGCTATGAAAATATTGCGGTTGTGATATTTGGAAAATAAAGGATATGTGATAATGAGCAGTTAATGCTGATCAGGAAAAATCGATGTTGACTGATATCCTAGTGGTAAGAAACTTACCAAGATTTTCCTGAAGAAATAAAAGAATTTTCACTAGAGAAGGAAATTGATTTGAACTAGTCGTTGATGCCAAGTAATAGATTCAATATCGACAGTACTGTAAGGAATGTCATCAGCAAAGATGACAGATACTGAAGAATAATTGCAGAATCTTCTTGATACGAGTACATATGTCTGAGTATGTCACTTGAGGAAAACATCAGCATTGTCCGTGAAGAAGAAAGATGATATTATGAAAATGTGTATCGACTAAAGGTTGTTGAATCGGGTTATTGTCAAGAATAAATACCCACTGCCTAAGATCGAGAAGTAAATGATCAATTTAAGAAACTTGACGTATAAGACGAATGATTTTAAATCTGGTTGTCATCAGTTTGAGTCAGAAGAGAAAATGTTCTCTAGGCAATTAGTCAAACCAAATATAGGCATTTGGAATTTTTTTTGTAATGCCGTGTGGTCTGACAACTATACCAGTAGAATTATGAATTTGATGAATAAAGTATTCCATAACTTTTTGGGTGGAATTGTAATCATATTCAGCAGTGGTATACTAGTGTATACGAGATTGGAAGGAACCACACAGAACATCTGTGATTGATTATTCGTGAAGCTCAAATTGTATATCAAGTTATCGAAGTGTAAATCTTGGTTGAATTGAATGTTATTTTGGGATAGGTGATACAGCTCACAAGATACCTGTTGATCCCAGTAAAGTAGAAGTAGTACTAATTTGGCCAATACCAACCAATGTACTCAAGATACAAAGGGTTATGAGTTTTGGCAGATATTACAGGCTTTTATGGAAGGATGAATAATTGACCAAGAAGAAACTTGCGTTTCGCTGGTCAGAGGAATGAGAAAGCAAGTTTTATAAACTGAAATAAACGTGATACATTCGGATGCATCATGAGGAGATGATTGCATATGCTTTGAGATAGTTGAAACTGAAAGAATTATGATATCTTGTTCATGAAATTGAGTTTGCAGCCATTAATTTTGCCTTGAAGATGTGGCAACGTATCTGGATGGCGAACAATTCATAATACACTCTGATTTTTGGAGTTTAAAAATATCTATTATTCAGTTAGAGTTGAACTTGAGATAGAAGCGATGACTAGATTTATTAAAAAAATTGACTTTGATAGTCAATATCAATCAGGGAAAATGAAACTAGTAGCAGATGCACTGAACCAAAACGTGCGAGGTGCAATGATAGCATCAGATTTGCAATTTGATCACCTCCAATTTCGATCGGAAAGACTCGAAAAATAGACCATACAAATTTTGAGTTAAGAAATTGGTTCTCTCTCATCAACCAATAGATTTTAGTATGCCATTTAGTGGTGGGTTGCGATTGAACAATCAGTAAATATCATCAAGTCCTACCGATTCAAAAGAAGTATTACTTTTGAAGCACACTACATATGACATAGTGTTATTCTGGGAATGATGAGATGTATCATTCTTGAGATCTTATTCTGATGGGATGGTAAAAAAAAAAGAAAAAAAAAAGAAATTTTGGAAATTTCGTGTCAAATTGTTATGCATGTCAGAAAGTCAAGATATAATAAGAGACCTAATGGGATACTATAGAATTTGTAAGTACCACAATAAATTTAAGGAAATTTCTAGTTTTGAGTTTTATAGCTCTAATTGTTTAGATCAAACAGAGATTGTGAAACAAGTTGAGTCGGAATTGATTGACTATTCAATACAAGATATTGATTTCATATAATAGTCTATATGTTAATGAGGAAATGACATGTTTGAGATGTGGATAATGTGGTTCAGTGAGTATTCTGTAACAACTGTATATGATTGAGATCCGAGGATAATATCATCATTTGAAAACTATTTTCAGAATGTAATGGATACTAAATTAGCAATGAGTATTGCTTAGCATACCCATACAGATGGATCAACAGATGGATCAACTTAGAAAATATCCAGATCTTGGAAGTCATGGCTCGATTAATAGTGATGATTTAGTGGGAATTGACAGAAATCATTATTCACCAGTAGAATTTTCCTATAATTTAAGTTTCAGAAAACTTTTGGGATGGCATCGGTTCAGGTTTTGCAGAGCCAGAATTACCGATCGCTGAAGTGATGAAAAAAAAAAAGTTGATAAGAAATTTTGGCATAACTTGAGATTTTTGAGAAAAATACCAGAAACGATAAAATTTCTGCGGAAACGATTGAAATTTGGCTTAAGGTGAGCAGATTTGCTACGCCAAAGAGAAATATATCGTTAGACTTCGAGTTGAGAATCAGGTAAATATGAAGATATTACCTTTGCGATGATCAATATGATTCGTTAAGTGAGGTATGATGTTGCCTCGATATTTTGAACTTTGTGGAATCATAGAGAAATTTGATACATGATGATCCTTATGTATCTATGAATGAGATTGAGACATCTCATATGATTTAAATTTTTAAATTATACTCAGTTTTGTGACTTCGATGACGAAATCATTTTAAGAGGGGAAGAAGTGTAAGACCCCGTTACTAATTAATCCGGATGAGCGATAATTATTCAAAACCCGGATGATTAATTAGTTAAGCGTTTGGATAATTGGTATCAATGTGAAGTATCAACAATTTGAAATTGAAAGAAATACTATATTAGTGGAAAAAGTAGTGGAATTTTGAGAAAACCGGATGATAAAAATATAGACTACGAATTAAGTTGTTCCGGACTACGACAACAAAAAAAAAATAATAATAAAAAAATAAAAAAAAGGAAGTCTGCACGTTTCCTCTACTGAATTGTAATTGCAAGCCATTATTTAGGCTGATGGCATTGGAACTATCGAAAAGTGTGCAACAGATTTCAGCATGCATGTATCTGTCATTTCGAATTTTGGGCTTAGTTAAGTTTCGAATTTGAGGTTGAGTTTCAAACACAATTCATAGATAAGTAAGAAATATTTCTGTGGTTAAAATTTGAGACAATTTGGACTTAAAATGAATGAGTTATGATGTTTTTACCACAAGGTGCACAATCTGAAACATGCATGTAGGCGGGTTGCACATGCAGTGTGTTCTTGGTAAATATGGGCAGAATGTGCTACGATTTTGACCTTGGTGCCTGAATAAAAGTTGTAACCCTTTGCGTTATCTTGCATTAGAAACTGGCCTCACATGATTTTGAGTTTATTTGTGCAAGATATGCATTTTTTCCTAGAACTGCTCACTCTGTCAAAACAGAGTGTATAAGTATTTTTAAAACTGCCATACTTTGTTTTGCATGTGCCTCTAGATGAGCGAACTAGCTTCTGGACTTCAAATATGAACTGTAGCACTTTGGGTGTTAGTGATTTTCCAACTATCCTCAAGCCATTTGGACATCATATGAATTTATTACGAATTTTATACGAAACTGGGTCAGGCTGGAATTTGGTAAATTGTCCTGTTTTTCCAGCAGATTGTTCTTGGCCATTTTACCTAGGCTAAATGAACGAATTTGAAGATGAGTTGAACTGATGAAATGTTCATTTGTGAGTTAGCTTTGAAAATAAATTGGACCCATGTGATTTTATTAAGTATCGGACAAGTTATGAGCCGATCTCTACGGTTGCGCAGGCTGAAATTTAGAGAATTGGTTTTGGGTCTAAGTTTGAGTTTTATTTTGATATGTTTAAGGCTAGTATGTGACATTATGTTGTATTTGGAACTGTTATGGCCAGGTTTATTAATCCTAAGATTGAGTCGAGGATCACTTGGTAATTAGCTAACGGTTTGAGGTACGTTGAAATGAGTTTTATCATGACGTCTGGCAAAGACGTGTAATGATGCTAATGTATGGCCTTATATGTCATTATTTGATTTATATGACTTATTTGTCACTATATGATTCTTATGTGACTATATGACATGATGAATGTCTTGGATTACATGATATGTGAAATTACATGATTTGTATATACTTTCACATGAGATTGCATGATATATTGAGTTGCATATGTCATTTGATGCATAAACGATTCATGGGCATATCATATTGATCTATCATTCCTTTGATATCCATGATTTGATTGAGTTGACTTACTCTGAGTGTCGGGTACGACGAGCATGGCGATGACAGGCAGTATAGGTAGTAACTGTAGTCACGTGCAGGTGCGACCGGACCTAGACACGAGGGCTGGATGCAGTAACGTACATAGGATGAGTTTTCCTAGCGCAATGTACGTATACTGTCACCCTCTGCTCGAGCTTTGATGATTTGATGATACCTTCCTTTGGACTCCGATTTTTGGTATCTTGATATTCGATTCCTTGTACCCATTCATACATCGCATTCATACATGGTATGCATTGCATATACTTTGTCACTTGACATTATTTATTTATTTCTCGTACTGGGGTACTGACCCCCTTTGTGGGGGCTGTCATGTCTTTTGTTGTTCGGACATGACAGGCTTTACAGGAGGACATAGTGATGATGCTTGCAGCCACGCATCGAGAGATACCAGAGCTCCTTGAGAGCGAGCTCAGGTTTATATTTTATGTTTTGCATCCCAGTAGTTGTTAGAATATTTTTAATTATGTTTTGAATTACCGGGGTATGCCCCGAGTATCTGTATTTTAAGTATTCTACTACTGGTTGATTTATACTTGATATGGATGTTATGCTCAACAAGTTAAATTGGAAACTGGAATTACGTATTTTCAGTATCACTATATATGTATCACCTAAAAGCGAAAAAAATTTAGGGCCATTTGATAAGACCTTTGAAATAAATATTCCGCTGTTTACGTAAATTAATCATTATGTGTTAATTAAACACCACATTAGGATCGGGCCCTCACATAGCCCTTATCAAGGAGCTCTTGCAACTGAATCTTTAACTCCCTTAGCTCCGCTGGTGCCATCCTATATGGGGCACGAGAATGGCAGACGTCCCCGGTAGCAATTCAATCCCAAACTCGACCTCTCTCGTCGGTGGAAATCCGGGAATCTCCTCCGGAAAGACATCAGGGAACTCCGCCACTACGGGCACATCCTCAACTTTTAATTCTTCTTTCTTTTCAGAAATATCAACAGCATAGATGAGATATCCTGTATGGCCTCGTTCCAACAACTGTGCCATCTTGACAACATATATTAATGGAATCTTTGAACGAGAACCATCTCCATAAAATGTCCATTGGACTCCCATATCAGACCTGAATCGGACAGTCCTCTGCCTGCAGTTCACAATTGCCTGATACCTGTTCAGAACATCAATGCCCATAATGCAGTCAAAGTCTGACATTCCCAGAACAATCAAGTCTGACCTTAGCTCGTTATCCTCAAAATAAATGAGGCCATCATAGACAATCCGATCAGTAATCAAACTTCTTCCAGCGGGTGTCGAGACTACAAGAGACTTGGGCGACGGAGAAGTGCATATGTGGTACCTTTCCACAAAACTCGTCGACACAAAAGAGTGTGACGCACCTGTGTCGATCAATATAAAAGCAGGGTGCGTAAATAAAAGACACTTACCCGCTATAACCTCCTCCGGAGCCGCTGTAGCCTGCTCCCTCGTCAATGCATAGACCTGCCCTTGAGGTGGCCCCATAGGCTGACCTCCATACTGTCTCGGCACAAATGGTGGTACGTGCTGTGTTGTTCTATCCGCAGGCCTCCCCGTAGAGTCCTGTTGTCTTCCCCTGTTGGGACACTGCCTAGCAAAGTGGCCTTTGTCGCCACAAACATAACATCCCACGCAGTCTTTTGTCAGATGTGGTTGCCCACAAAGAGTGCACTGGACCTTCCCGAATCTGTCTCCCTGAGACTGCCCTCTTCCAGATGGGGCATCGTTCTTACGGTTTCCTTTCCATCGATTGTCGGGCCTCTTACCACCGAACCTCGATACCGATGTGTTCCCCCTTGGCTTGAACTGATCACCCCTCGGCTTCAAATTTTTGGGAGTGGATTTCTGAGGGGGTGCTGGAGGTGGTACGACATCAGGGTATGCACCAACCCCTAGCTCGGCTAGCTCAGCCCGTGAAAGTGCATCATCAAAGCAAGTAGGGCCATAAGTGATCACCCTATCATACAGTTCCAGCCTCAAACCCTTCATGAAGTTCCTCATCTTTGCTTGAGTACTTGTGGCGATATGAGGCATATATCTGAGCAAGGAACAGTAATGAAGAGCATAATCTGACACTGACATGTTACCTTTGCTTGAGGTGAGTAAATTCGTCTTCCTTGGCCTGTCGTGCAGCAACCGAAAAATAGCGGTTCAGAAACCGAGTTCGAAAAATCTTCCAATTTACTTCATGACCTTGAGCCTCTTGCTCTACCACTGTGGTCTTCCACCACATCAGTGCCTTCTTGGCCAACTGGAACTCTGCTAGTCTTATCCAGGCCGTCTTAGCACAAGGAGCTGCCACAAATATTTGCTCTATTCATTCCAACACTCTTCTGCCAGTTCCCCCGTCTCAGTTCCTTCAAACGTCGGAGGTCGGTATGAAAGAAATTGAGTCAAGCTCAGTTCCCCAGGCAGCAACTGCTGTTCAGACGGTTCTTCGCCAAAAGCTGGCGGGGGTAGGGGATCCGTATGTCCAGCACTTGCATTCACACTAACTGCATCTCCCACTTCAACATTCGCTGCCATGCTGCAACACAAGGGTTAACAACAATACCAAAGGCAGTTCATATAACACATCGTCAGATAATCAAACATGTTAGTGTTGTAAGTAATCCAACAAGCATACAACGCAGCGGAATTTAAAATTTGGATTACTATAACCGCGGATCTATACATAGGGGTTCATATCGGATAAAGGATCAAAGGTCTCACCCTTGTAGCGTGTTTGAGCAGATTCCACAAAGCAGCACCACGTCCAACGAGTCCTTCGAGCCACTAGCAAAACTTAGCGAGTTTTGCCTCTACTGTATCCACACGATCAAATCGGGAAGGGATAGTTTAAGAACAAAGTGCTAGATTTGTTCTTAAACCGAAACAAGAAGCACACTCGATTCACAATCGAGGAAGATGGCACGAAATCACACGAAAACCACTCGACTATGAAGAAGCCGATGGTTTATGTGAGAGGCGGCCGAGAGTGGCTTCTTGGGAGGCTAGATTGGAATGATATGAATTGTGTTCTTCACAATTAATCATAACCTTGTATTTATATTATAAGATTTAATTAAGGTTTAAGGCTTTCTTAAAGCCTCATGCGCCCAAACCCATGATTTAATTAAATCCTTATAATCTTTTAATTAAGACTCTTCTTAATTAATTAATTCATCCAATGAATTTAATTTCCCTTATCGATTTAATCTTTTGTGCGACCCGATAGGATCTTGTAATGTTGGTAGTGACATAAAATCTCATTTTATGTCGCAAGCATTGAGTGGTATCTAGCAACACATCAATGCTACCCAAATTACAAGAATGTCAATGACTCGACATAACCTTTAGAACTTGTGATAATATTAACCATGAAACTTAATCCCTTTGTCCTTTGTGTTTAGATTGAACACGAGTCATGGAATAGTCATACTCGTATATTCAATCTTTATTTCTTGATCCCCAAGTAGAACTAGAATAAACGAATGAGCTCGATATCTCATATCGACTCATTCGAGCATGGCATGCATTTTAGTTCTCACTTGATCAAGGGCCAAACACATCTCCTGTTATATAGGAGGGACAAATCCTATCTCGATCAGTCAACATCCCTCTACATAATTCGTAGTGTATCCAATAGTCGCCTTTATAGTTTACCCTGTTACGGGTAACGTTTGACAATATCAAGATACATAACTCCTTATGTTGGGATCTCTGATGATCACAAGTCGTAAGGATTACATACATTATTATCACTATGAGAATTGCTTATGACATTCATATAACTATCCATGTAGCATTCTCATGGTGGGTCTGTCCAGTACGTCGTTCTCTAACATGTACCCATGTGTTGATTTGATATCTCATATCAATGAACAGTTCATCAATCAACACATACTAGTCTCTACGTATTATCATTATCCATATTCATGATAATACTTGACTAGGGACATCTTTAAGAATAATACAATATTATTCTAAGGACATTAACATATATATTTATTCACATTGCACAGTTAATCGAATAATATATAATAATGAATTGCCATTTCATAAAATCATATTACATTGTATGTCATAAACAATCATTTAATGATATGTCTTAGGGCATATCCCAAAAAATCTCCCACTTGCACTAAGACCATTCAGACATATACCTAATGCCTAGAGATCTAGTATGACGATCATGCTTCTGCTGTGACAGTGGCTTCATCAATGGGTCAGATACATTATCATCTGTAGGTACTTTGCATATTTTAACATCTCCCCTTTCAACGATTTCTCGAATGAAATGAAAGCGCCGAAGTATGTGCTTGGATCTTTGGTGAGATCTAGGTTCCTTAGCCAATGCGATCGCTCCATTGTTGTTACAATAGAGTTCTATCGGATCTTTAATGCTAGGGACCACTCCAAGTTCAGAAATGAACTTCCTGATCCAAACAGCTTCCTTTGCTGCATCCGAGGCAGCAATATACTCAGCTTCCGTTGTAGAATCGGCTACTGTCTCTTGCTTTGAACTCTTCCAGCTCACAGCACCTCCATTTAGGCAATACACATATCTAGATTGCGATAGAAAATCATCTTTGTCGGTTTGGAAGCTTGCATCAGTGTAACTCATTACATTGAGCTCTTCCTCACCTCCATAAATCAAGAATGTATCATTAGTCCTTCTCAAGTACTTCAGGATGTTCTTGACTGCAATCCAGTGACCTTCACCTGGATCAACTTGATATCTGCTCGTCATGCTCAAAGCATACGATACATCGGGACGAGTACATATCATGGCATACATGATAGATCCAATAGCTGACGCATATGGAATCTTACTCATGCGTCGTCTCTCATCTGGTGTTGAAGGACACTGTTCCTTCGAGAGATATATACCATGTGTCATAGGCACGAATCCTTTCTTTGATTCTTGCATGCTACCTTTTAAGCACTTTGTCTATGTATGTACTTTGACTTAGGCCAAGAAGCCTTCTCGATCTATCTCTATAGATCTTGATTCCTAATACATAGGTGGCTTCTCCCAAGTCTTTCATCGAAAAGCAATTCCCTAGCCAAATCTTTACAGATTGTAAGGCAGGGATATCATTCCCAATGAGAAGTATGTCATCTACATACAACACTAGGAAAATGATTACGCTCCCACTGACCTTCTTGTAGACACAAGGTTCATCTACGTTTTTGATAAAACCAAACTCTTTGATTGCATCATCAAAACAAAGATTCCAACTCCGAGAAGCTTGCTTCAATCCATAAATGGATCGTTGTAGCTTGCATATCTTTCCAGCATCCTTTGGATCGACAAAACCCTAGGGTTGTGTCATGTACACATCCTCGAGCAGATTTCCATTAAGGAAAGCTGTTTTGACATCCATCTGCCAGATTTCATAATCATGAAATGCAGCTATTGCAAGTAAGATCCTTATGGATTTAACCATGGCCACTGGTGAAAAGGTTTCATCATAGTCAATACCATGAATTTGTTTGAATCCTTTTGCAACCAGCCGACCTTTATAGGTTTGTACATTACCATCCATATCGGTCTTTTTCTTGAAAATCCATTTGCACCCTATGGGTCGTACCCATTCAGGTGGATCAACCAAAGTCCATACTTGGTTTGCATACATGGATTCCATCTCAGATTTCATGGCCTCTTGCCATTTCTCAGAATCAGTGCCCATTATAGCTTGTTGATAAGATGACGGCTCATCCTCATCAATAAGTAGTAAGTCACCTTGTTGAGTCACAAGAAATCTATATCTCTGTGGCTCCCGGTGTTCTCTTAAAGACCTACGCTGGGCTAGTGTCTCTTGAGCAGGTACTTCTTCCACAACAGCTTGCGGTGCCTGCTCTGTTTCCATCTCAATCTCAGGTTCAGTGTTTTCTTGTGGTTGAACTTCACTAAGTTCTATTTTTCTCCCACTGGTTTTTCTAGAAATAAATTCTCTTTCAAGAAATACACCAGTCCGAGCAACAACTACTTTGTTCTCCGTGGGATAATAGAAATAGTATCCTTTCGTTTCCTTAGGATACCCCACAAATAAACACTTATCAGATTTGGGTCCAAGTTTGTTAGTGCCGTGACGTTTAATGCAAGCCCCACAACCCCAAATCTTCATAAAAGACATACTAGGATGCTTCCCAGTCCATATCTCATATGGTGTCTTTTCCACTGATTTAGATGGAACACGGTTCAGTAAGAAAATCGCTGTTTCTAGAGCATGTCCCCAAAACAATATCGGAAGATCTGCATGACTCATCATTGATCTAACCATGTCCAACAAGGTTCGATTTCTCCTCTCGGATACACCATTCCATTGTGGAGTATACGGATGAGTGATTTGTGGGACTATCCCACACTCCTTTAGATAGTCATGAAACTCTTGGCTTAAGTATTCACCTCCTCGATCTGATCGAAGGATTTTGATACTTTTGTCAAGTTGGTTTTGTACTTCATTCTTGAAATCTTTGAACTTTTCAAAGGTTTCATGCTTATGCTTCATTAGGTACACATACCCATATCTACTGAGGTCATCAGTAAATGTAACAAAGTATTGAAAACCACCTCTAGCTTGTGTACTTATTGGTTCACATATATCACTATGTATTAGTCCCAATAAAACATTTGCCCTTTCAACATGTCCCTTGAAAGGGGCTTTAGTCATCTTGCCCATTAAACAAGATTCGCATGTTTCATATGATTCAAAATCAAATGAATCTAATACTCCATCCTTATGAAGTTTAGATATGCGGTTCTCGTTTATGTGGCCCAAGCGACAATGCCAGAGATAAGTCGGATTACAATCATTATTTTTAATCTTTTTAGTATTTATGTTATAGATAGGCATATCAAGATTTAATAAATAAAGACCATTCACCATTTGTGCACTAGCATAAAACATATCATTTAAATAAATAGAACAACAGTTGTCCTTTATCATAAATGAAAATCCACACTTGTCTAAACAAGAAATAGAAATAATGTTTTTGGTAATGGATGGCACAAAATAACAGTCTTTTAAAATCAACGATAAACCAGAAGGCAAAGATAAATAATAAACTCCTATAGCTAATGCAGCAACTCTTGCTCCATTTCCAACTCGGAGATCTACTTCGCCTTTCGCCAACAATCTACTCTTTTTGAGGTCCTGCACATTTACACAAATGTGAGATCCACATCCAGTATCTAATACCCATGATGAAGAAGTAGATAAATTGACTTCTATAACAAAAATACCTGAAGTGGAAGTCACACTTCCTTTCTTTAGATCCTCCAGATATACTTTGCAGTTTCTTTTCCAATGGCCGGTCTCACCGCAATGGAAACAGTTCCCTTCCTTTGCTATCCCTCCCTTTGGCTTCAGTGCATAAGACTTTGGCTTAGATTTAACAAAGACCTTCTTTGCTTTCTTATTACCTTTAGGTTTTGCCTTTCCTTTGCCCTTATTCACAATAAGAACATTTGTGGCCTTAGTCTTCTTTGTATTTGCTTCATATGTTCTCAACATACCAAACAATTGTGGTAGAGTCTTTTCCATGTCAGTCATATTGCAATTTACTACAAATTGACTGAAGCTCTCAGGCAACGATTGCAAGATCACACCAGTGGCCAACTCTTGGTCCAATGGAAAACCCAGCTTCTCCAGATTCTCAATGTACCCAATCATCTTGAGCACATGAGTTCCAACTAGGCTTCCCTCTACCATCCTGCACTGGAACAACGCTTTAGAGACGTCATACCTCTCTTGTCTAGCTTGATGTTGGTACAATTGCTTTAAGTCTTAGATCATATCGAACGCCTCCATTTCCTCATGTTGCTTCTGAAGCTCAGAGTTCATGGTGGCAAGCATAAGGCAGCCAACATCAAGTGCGTCACTCTGATGCTTCTTGTAAGCATCCTTATCGGCTCTCGTAGCCGTCAGGGGAGGTTCCTCAACAGGTAAGGGTTCCTCTAGGACATATTGTTTCTTTTCTTGCTTGAGGACTATCCTCAGATTCTTATACCAGTCTAGGAAGTTTGTCCCATTTAATTTGTCCTTCTCAAGGACCGATCGCAGTGATAATGTGCTTGTTGTATTGTTAGTTGCCATGGATATCTACAATATAAATATGCAAAATAAGTTTATGATTTACTCATTTAATATGGTCTTATATTAAATGATACTCCCACTATTTTGTTTAAAAATATCAACCCTCGAAACCTTTAGTGGGCCAAGATCCATATTTCGCCTAATCTTGAGTTAGCTTTGGCTAATCGCCCAAGACTCGGTTATTTAGGTAGACAACACTTTGTCAATTACATCACATGTAATTCTTGGATAGTTGGACGAACAACACTTTGTTCAATTCATCAAATGAATTATTATCCAACCCATGCCTCTAGGTTCCCAATCCTATTGAGATAACCAAGTTAAGTCGTACCCAATTTAAAGTATAACGGATATCACTTTTATCCTTTCGCGCCTTACTAAGATTGCCACAGTGCTTTGCTTTGGCAAACCCACATATGTACAATCGAAGTTTTTGACGAGTACTTTTAATTTTGGAAGGCATCTAAAACTTAATATTTTAGAGGGATTTATTGATCTCATGATTAGTTTGATAATTTAAAATATGTCCACTGCATATAGTTGTATACATATCTACATATATGTGTAATACAATTATCAATCTAAAACATAAGATAAATCATGCATCAACATACATAATTAAACGTGACATGGTTATAGCCCCTACTAGCGATTTTCTCAAGCCAATTAGAAAATCCTAAGAGTCAACCTAAGGTAACTTCACAAGCACCTTCCTTTGGCTCCAATTTGTGAATGGCCTCCTCATCCCGGCACGATGCTCCGTCTTCATTGATCACCATCAACAAAATAAACTACACTATTTACAAGATATAGAATTCCTCGATTCACATTCGAGGGGAACATAGGGGAGGGATTACATTTAGAATAAAATAGAGAAGGCACGACTCGCAGGTCGTATTATAAATTACAAACATCCACAAATCCTATCTAATAGGTCAAAAGGGCTATAACCATGCACCATGCTCATACAACACATAAAACATGCTTTAACATTTAATTAATTAAATTCTAAACATTTTAAAATTTAATTCTAATTAAAACTGTAAAATAGAATTTTGAAAAATTATCGTACGCTCGGGACATCACATGCCACGAACTTAAGTGACTAAGCCACGAACCACAATGGTTCGAACCAACCAAACACACGGCTGGACCAATTATGGGCCTAGGGTTCGAAACCCTAGCCCATGGCCGAACCATGACCGAGCGGCGGCGGTGCTAGGGTTCCAAACCCTAGCCGCCGTGCACCACTTTGAGTTTTTCATCGAGCCAACTTGTTCGAAACGCCGGAATTCTTGAGCCAAGAATCATGGTCAGGTCATGCACGGTGGTGGCTCAACCATCTCGAGCCAAGGGTTCGAAAAACCTAGCTCTCATGTGGTGAAGCCACTTATCCATGCATGCTTGAACCAGTATCGAGCCAAAGAGTTCAAAAGTCATCCATGTCTCGAAACCTCCATGCACGAACATGAGCCACAACGACTAGGCCATCTCGAGCCAAGGGTTCGAAAACCCTAGCCCTCATGTGGCTAAGCCGTGGGTCAATTGTGCTAGGTGGTGGCCGAAACATTTGGCCATTTAAATTGATTATTCGCCAATTATATCAAATACAATTTTACGATGATTTTCACAAACTCGATATTAACATATCATATATGTTTATACAGTTTTAAAAGCATGCAATAATAATCCTAATATGATTAAAACAATTTAACCACATAAATCCGATATGAACCTTGTACACGGCTCTGATACCACTGTAAGTAATCCAACAAGCATACAGCGCAGCGGAAGCGTGGTGGGCCCATAACCCCCACTTCCCAGGATCGAAACCTGGATGTGATACCACTGTAAGTAATCCAACAAGCATACAACGCAGCGGAATTTAAAATTTGGATTACTATAACCGCGGATCTATACATAGGGGTTCATATCGGATAAAGGATCAAAGGTCTCACCCTTGTAGCGTGTTTGAGCAGATTCCACGAAGCAGCACCACGTCCAACGAGTCCTTCGAGCCACTAGCAAAACTTAGCGAGTTTTGCCTCTACGGTATCCACACGATCAAATCGGGAAGGGATAGTTTAAGAACAAAGTGCTAGATTTGTTCTTAAACCAAAACAAGAACCACACTCGATTCACAATCGAGGAGGATGGCACGAAATCACACGAAAACCACTCGACTATGAAGAAGTCGATGGTTTATGTGAGAGGCGGCCGAGAGTGGCTTCTTGGGAGGCTAGGTTGGAATGATATGAATAGTGTTCTTAACAATTAATCATAACCTTGTATTTATATTATAAGATTTAATTAAGGTTTAAGGCTTTCTTAAAGCCTCATTGGCCCAAACCCATGATTTAATTAAATCTTTATAATCTTTTAATTAAGACTCTTCTTAATTAAATAATTCATCCAATGAATTTAATTTCCCTTATCGATTTAATCTTTTGTGCGACCCGATAGGATCTTGTAATGTTGGTAGTGACATAAAATCTCATTTTATGACGCAAGCATTGAGCGGTATCTAGCAACACATCAATGCTACCCAAATTACAAGAATGTCAATGACTCGACATAACCTTTAGAACTTGTGATAATATTAACCATGTAACTTAATCCCTTTGTCCTTTGCGTTTAGATTGAACAAGAGTCATGGAATAGTCATACTCGTATATTCAATCTTTATTTCTTGATCCCCAAGTAGAACTAGAATAAACGAATGAGCTCGATATCTCATATCGACTCATTCGAGCATGGCCATGCATTTTAGTTCTCACTTGATCAAGGGCCAAACATATCTCCTGTTATATAGGAGGGACAAATCCTATCTCGATCAGTCAACATCCCTCTACATAATTCGTAGTGTATCCAATAGTCGCCTTTATAGTTTACCCTATTACGGGTAATGTTTGACAATATCAAGATACATAACTCCTTATGTTGGGATCTCTGATGATCAAAAGTCGTAAGGATTACATACATTATTATCACTATGAGAATTGCTTATGACACTCATATAACTATCCATGTAGCATTCTCATGGTGGGTCTGTCCAGTACATCGTTCTCTAACATGTACCCATGTGTTGATTTGATATCTCATATCAATGAACAGTTCATCAATCAACACATACAAGACTCTACGTATTATCATTATCCCTATTCATGATAATACTTGACTAGGACATCTTTAAGAATAATACAATATTATTCTAAAGACATTAACATATATATTTATTCACATTGCACAGTTAATCGAATAATATATAATAATGAATTGCCATTTCATAAAATCATATTACATTTTATGTCATAAACAATCATCTAATGATATGTCTTAGGGCATATCCCAACAAGTGTAACATCATATACTTCATATGCAACTTATGTACAAAACATGTTTAAAAAGAAGTACCTAGCCAACTTATTGCTAAGGCTACCCTTCACTCATTCCCAGGTTATCTAACCACTGCTCTGATACCACTAACGTAGGGTCTTCCTACCTAACATCATCTTAAACACATATAATGGACTAAACATGTATTAATAACCTCTTAGGGTTCCGGTTGTAGCTTTGAGCTAATAAGATTACAGGCCAAAAATGAAGTTTCAAAAACTTAATTAATTACATTCTCAAAATGAATGTTAAAGCGATAGAATTATACTACTCCTAGAGTAGAGACTATCCCAAAAATCATGTATGCTATTTTCTTTCATGCTCCTCATAGCTCATTGTCTCAACCCGACTGTAGGGTCTTCCTACCTTAACATCGTATTAATAGCGTATTATGAACTAAACATGTATTAGAGACATCTTAGAGTTCCGGTTGTTATGTGAGCTTAATGTAATTACAGGCCAAAATGAAACTTCAATAGTTAGTTAATTACATTCCCCAAAATGAATGTTAAGGCTAACAAAAATCATGTATCTATCTTCTTATGCTCCTTAGCTCACCATCTCAACCCGACCCTTAGTCTCGATCCAAAAGTGTACCTACAGGAACAACCCATCGTGAGCATATACATCGTTACTTAACATCATGAGTTACTGGCATAGAAATAATGCATGGAAATAATTGATAACATATACTTCCTGTTTAATAATACTATCCTTCCTTGGTTGTCCCTGTGTCATAATTACGCATATTATCATTAGTTCAAGGCATGAATGATTAACATCATATTTCGTATATAAGCTCACAACAATCCATGTTAATTAGAAATGGGACTATACGGGTTCTATTATGACAGCGGCACAATTGGCCCCCTCGCTCGACATAACTCATCGTATGATACCCATCGGTACGCCTTGATAGCGGATGTATCTCTTATTCAGCGGATGATACCCATCGCTACACCTTGATAGCGGATGTACCCCATCGCTCAGCGGATGATACCCATCGCTACACCTTGATAGCGGATGTACCCCATCGCTCAGTTATGTGAGCGGCAAGACCTTCCTCGTTTGCCCATAATAGTCACCGGACATTCAACCATTCTAAGTAGCATAGTTAAACATGCGTCATCATCTTATAAGCATCATCATTTCAAACATCATCATCTTATCATAATTGTCATCATAACATCATAATCATAAACTTATTCTTCATAATAATCATAATCATCACCATAAATACTTATGCAATTAATGCAAAGTCATAGTTTAGGAATATGTTACCGTTTGATGCCCGTACGTTTCTTACGTACCTTTTCAAAATGTGGTGAAATCGTAGTACTTTATCTTCTTGAAGTCGTGGGTCCTTGGGATGGTTCTACACAACCATACAATTCAATATTAGAAGCTAATCATAGTCCAATATTCAAAATTCCCACAAAATAATCAAAATACCCATTTTTGCATCTCGCGATCGATTGCCACCCAGGTGCGATCGATCGCGAGATCACACTGGACGAGGGTGAAATTTACCTTCTTCGGCGATCGATCGCCATCGTCACCGATCGATCGCCCAAAAGTGGCGATCGATCGCCAAAGGCTTCTGGAGCCTACTGCCTGCTCGCGATCGATCGCCAAAAATGGGCGATCGATCGCCAGCCTCTGTACCACGAAAAACTCCATTTTTGCACATTTAAACCTCACCAACCTCAACCATCATTTATACCAACAACTCATAAACATTAAAACACTCAAAACCTTCAACATACATCATAAAACCACTAAAAATCCAACATCCCACCAAGAATCACAATAACCCAAACAAACCCATTTTAAAACCCTTTTTAAAACCCTTCCAACACTCAATCAACACTTCAAGAACATCCATAAGTGATATATAAACATCATAGGCACTAAATCTTACCAAGAAGTGCAAGAACAAAGCTTTTACAAGGATTTCTTCCCACCTTTAGGTCAAAAATCAAAAATAAGGGGGAGAGGGTTTTGGGAAAGTGATTTTGGGGATTTGAGTGTAAAAGTGAGGTGAGGTAAAAAGTGGTGGGTTAAGTCTTTAATTCTTACATATACCTTGTACCCCAATAATAACATGATGTATATAAAATACATCAACATGATAAGCATTTACAAAAAGCAACCAACTTCATTAAACCCATATCATCCTCATAATTAAAATTAACATCTTTAAATCATGTTACTTCTTCATTTCCCACACATATCTTAATCATCGTAATAAATCATCATATAAGCATAATTAATATTCAGATTGCCATCAATTAATTTCGGGGCATCACATTACTCCCCTACTTATAAGATTTCGTCCTCGAAATCACATGCACTTACCCAAAAAGAAACTAAACATAAATCATAGCAGAAAATAATTCCGGGTAGTGCTGCACCATATGCCGTTCCGTCTCCCACGTAGCCTCCTCGACACCCCGGCGATCCCACTGAACTTTGACCATCGGTATAATCTTACTTCGTAGCCTGCGATCTTCACGATCCAGAATTCTAACCGGTCGTTCAACATAGGACACATCTGAACTCAACTGAACCTCTGAAGGTTGCAATACATGAGACGGATCGGGTTCATACTTTCTCAACATGGAAACATGGAAGACATCATGAATACCGGATAAGGACGGTGGTAGCGCCAAACGGTAGGCCAAAGTACCAATGCGCTGCAATATCTCATACGGCCCCACGTACCTCGGAGATAACTTTCCCCGCATACCAAAACGGACCACACCCCTGAAGGGTGAGATTTTCAAGAAAACCTTATCTCCTACTTGGAATTCTAGCGGTCGTCGCCGCTTATTGGCATAGGTCGCTTGCCTATCTTGGGCCGCTTTCATCTTTAAGCGTATCGTCTTGATCTTTTCTTCCATATCTTTAATCATATCCGGTCCTCCGACCGCCTTACTAGTCAAGTCCTCCCAATACAGCGGTGATCTACATCGTCGTCCATAAAGAGCTTCAAAAGGAGCCATTTGAATGCTCGTCTGATAGCTGTTGTTATAGGAGAACTCCACCAGTGGTACTGAATCCTGCCACAGGAGTATCAAACTCTAAAACACATGCCCTTAACATATCCTCGAGCGTCTGTATGGTATGCTCTGTCTGGCCGTCTGTCTGAGGGTGATAGGCTGTACTCAGCCTTACCTCTGTGCCCAACGCTGTTTGGAGACCCTCCCAGAAATGTGAAGTGAACCTCGGGTCTCTGTCAGACACTATTGAAACTAGAATACCATGCAACCTCACCACATCCCGCACATAGAGTTGGGCCATCTTTAAATATGTGAAGGTCATATTGTAAGGGATGAAATGGGCTACCTTCGTCAGCCTATCCACGATTACCCAGATTGCATCGAATCCAGAGGCCGACCTTGGCAAGTGGGTCACGAAGTCCATAGATATATGCTCCCACTTCCATTTAGGTACCTCTAAGCTCTTCAACTCACCCCCATGCCTCTGTCTTTCTGCCTTTACCTGCTGGCAGATTAGACACCTCTTAACAAAAACAATTACTTCACGCTTCATGCGTCTCCACCAAAATTGACTACATAAGTCCTTGTACATCTTTCTTCCTCCTGGGTGGATACTGAACCGGCTACTGTGGGCACGGTGCAAGATTCCTTGGCGTAATTCTGGTGTCTTTGGTACCACCCAACGGTTGCCTAGTCTCAATGAACCATCCTCAGCAACTCGGAACTTTGATGGTTGCCCTTGGAGCACTATTGATGACCATCTCTGAATTTCATTATCCGAACTCTGAGCTTTCCTAATAGCCTCAAATATATCTGGCTCAGCCAATAAGGTCGACACTCGCACCGGCGACGTGTCCACATCAAAATCATAGCCCAGATGGCAATAAGAAGTCATCATAGCTGATAAGCTCATAGTATCCTCAGCGGTGCTCTTCACTTTTCGACTTAAGGCATCTGCTATCATGTTTGCTTTACCCGGATGGTACTCTATTTCACAATCATAATCCTTGAGTAAGTCCATCCATCTTCTTTGCCTCATATTAAGTTCAGCCTCAGTGAATAGGAACTTCAGACTCTTATGGTCTGTATAGATGGTGAACGTCGTACCATAAAGATAATGACGCCAAATCTTCAAGGCGAAAATGATGGCCGCCAGTTCCAGATCATGGACTGGGTATCTGGTCTCATGGGGCTTCAACTGCCTCGAAGCATAAGCTACCACGTGCTTATCTTGCATCAACACACAACCCAAACCTTGCAATGATGCATCCGTGTACAAGGCAAACTTCTTATTCTCAGAAGGGATCACCAATACTGGTGCTGTCGTCAAACGACGCTTCAATTCTTGGAAGCTTTCCTCACAAGCTTCAGACCAAAAGAACGGTACTCCTTTCTGAGTTAGCTGTGTCAATGGCTTAGCAATCTTAGAGAATCCTTCGATGAAACGTCGGTAATAACCTGCTAAACCAAGGAAGCTCCGTATCTCGGGCACAGAAGTGGGTGCAGCCCACTCCATAACAGCTTCAATCTTTCTGGGATCCACAGATATTCCACTGCTAGATATAACGTGGCCCAAGAATACCACACTGTCCAACCAAAACTCGCACTTGCTAAGCTTTGCATATAATTGATGATCTCTAAGGATCTGAAGTACTGTCCTCAAGTGCTCAACATGTTCTTCTTCAGTCCGGGAGTAAATAAGTATATCATCAATGAAGACTATGACGAACTGGTCCAAATATGGCTGGAATACCCTGTTCATTAAACTCATGAAAACAGCTGGGGCATTCGTCACCCCAAAGGGCATAACTAAGAATTCATAGTGCCCATATCTGGTCCTGAAAGCTGTCTTCTGCACATCATCCTCCCTTACCCGAATCTGATGGTACCCCGACCTCAGATCGATCTTACTGTAGAGTCTCATACCCTGCAACTGATCAAATAAATCATCGATCCTCGGAAGTGGATACTTGTTCTTTACCGTGGCTTTGTTCAGTTGTCTGTAATCGATGCACAAACGCATCGAGCCATCTTTCTTCTTGACAAACAAAACTGGTGCACCCCAGGGCGATACGCTAGATCGTATATAGCCCTTGTCAAGGAGTTCTTGCAACTGAGCCTTTAACTCCTTTAGCTCTGTTGGTGCCATCCTGTACGGGGCACGAGAAATGGCTGACGTCCCCGGTAGCAATTCGATTCCAAACTCGACCTCTCTCGCCGGTGGGAATCCAGGAATCTCTTCAGGAAATACATCAGGAAATTCCACCACTACGGGCACATCTTCAACCTTTAGCTCTTCCTTCTTTCCAGAAATATCAACGGCATAAATAAGATATCCTGTATGGCCTTGTTCCAATAATTGTGTCATCTTGACTGCGGATATCAACGGAATCCTTGAACGAGAACCATCCCCATAGAACGTCCATGGAACTCCCATATCAGATTTGAACCGCACTGTCCTCTGCCTGCAGTTCACAACTGCCTGATACCTGTTCAGAACATCAATGCCCAGAATGCAGTCAAAGTCTGACATTCCCAGAACAATCAAATCTGACCTTAGTTCTTTATCCTAAAAATAAATGAGGCCATCGTAGACGATCCGATCAGTAATCATACTTCTTTCAGCGGGGGTCGAGACTATAAGAGGCGTGGGCGACGGAGAAGTGCATATGTGGTGCCTTTCCACAAAACTTGTCGACACAAAAGAGTGTGACGCACCTGTGTCAATCAATATAAAAGCAGGGTGCGTAAATAAAAGACACGTACCCGCTATAACCTCCTCCGGAGCCGCTGTGGCCTGTTCCCTTGTCAATGCATACACCTGGCCTTGAGGTGGCCCCGTAGGCTGACTTCCAAACTGCCTCGGTACATATGGGGGTATGTTCTGTGCTGTTCTGACCGTAGACCTCTCAGTAAAGTTTTGCTGCCTTCCCCTGTTGGGACACTGTCGAGCAAAGTGGCCTCTCTCGCCACAAACATAACATCCCACACAATTCTTCGTCAGATGTGGTTGCCCACAAAGAGAGCATTGAACCTCCCCAACACTACCTCCTCGAGACTGTCCTCCTCTTGGTGGGGCGTCATTCCTGCGGTTTCCTCTCCATCGATTATCGGGCCTCCTACCACTGAATCTTGACGCAGAAGTGTTCCCCCCAAACTTGAACCGATCACCCCTTGGCCTTAAATTGTCGCGAGTAGATCTCTGAGGGGGTGCTGGAGGTGGTACAGCATCAGGGTATGCACCTACCCCCAGTTCGGCTAACTCAGCCCGTGTAAGTGCATCGTCAAAACAGGTAGGGCCATATGTAATCACCCTATCATAGAGTTCTGGCCTCAAGCCCTTCATAAAGTTCCTCATTTTTGCTTGAGTGTCGGCGGCGATATGAGGTACATATCTGAGTAGAGAACAGTAGTGGAGGGCATAATCTGACACCGGCATGGTACCTTGCTTCAACTTATTAAACTCATCCTCTTTAGCTTGACGTGCAGCCGCTGAAAAGTATCGGGCCAGGAACCTAGTTCTAAACAGCTTCCAGTTTACCTCTTGACCCTGTGCTTCCTGTTCAATCACGGTGGTCCTCCACCACATCAGTGCTTTCTTGGCTAATTGGAACTCTGCTAGCCTTATCCATGCCGTCTTTGCACACGGGGCTGCCACAAATATTTGTTCTATCCTTTCTAGCCATTCCTCGGCTCGCTCCCCTGTTTCAGTCCCTTCAAAAGTCGGGGGCCGATACGCTAGAAACTGAGTCAAACTCAACTCTCCCGGCAATAACTGTTGCTCGGACGGTTCTTCGCCTAAGGCTGGCGGGGGTAGGGGATTCGTGCGCCCCGCACTAGCGTTCACACTTACCGCATCACCAATGTCGATATTTGCTGCCATACTGCAACACAAGGGTTAACAACAAAATCCAAAAGCAGTTCATATAAACATCGTTAGAAAACCATAACATGATATCGTAACACCCATATACTTCATGTGCAACATAATATGTCAAAAGTAAGCGCCTAGCCAACCTACTGCTAAGGCTACCCTTCACTCATCCCCGGGTTATCTAACCACTGCTCTGATACCAATAATGTAGGGTCTTCCTACCTTAACATCGTATTAATAGCGTATTATGAACTAAACATGTATTAGAGACATCTTAGAGTTCCGGTTGTTATGTGAGCTTAATGTAATTACAGGCCAAAATGAAACTTCAATAGTTAGTTAATTACATTCCCCAAAATGAATGTTAAGGCTAACAAAAATCCTGTATCTATCTTCTTATGCTCCTTAGCTCACCATCTCAACCCGACCCTTAGTCTCGATCCAAAAGTGTACCTACAGGAACAACCCATCGTGAGCATATACATCGTTACTTAACATCATGAGTTACTGGCATAGAAAAATGCATGGAAATAATTGATAACATATACTTCCTGTTTAATAGTACTATCCTTCCTTGGTTGTCCCTGTGTCATAATTACGCATATCATCATTAGTTCAAGGCATGAATGATTAACATCATATTTTGTATATAAGCTCACAACAATCCATGTTAATTAGAAATGGGACTATCCGGGTTCTATTATGACAGCGGCACAATTGGCCCCCTCGCTCGACATAACTCATCGTATGATACCCATCGCTACGCCTTGATAGCGGATGTATCTCTTATTCAGCGGATGATACCCATCGCTACACCTTGATAGCGGATGTACCCCATCGCTCAGCGGATGATACCCATCGCTACACCTTGATAGCGGATGTACCCCATCGCTCAGTTATGTGAGCGGCAAGACCTTCCTCGCTTGCCCATAATAGTCACCGGACATTCAACCATTCTAAGTAGCATAGTTAAACATGCGTCATCATCTTATAAGCATCATCATTTCAAACATCATCATCTTATCATAATTGTCATCATAACATCATAATCATAAACTTATTCTTCATAATCATCATAATCATCACCATAAATACTTATGCAATTAATGCAAAGTCATAGTTTAGGAATATGTTACCGTTTGATGCCCGTACGTTTCTTACGTACCTTTTCAAAATGTGGTGAAATCGTAGTACTTTATCTTCTTGAAGTCGTGGGTCCTTGGGATGGTTCTACACAACCATACAATTCAATATTAGAAGCTAATCATAGTCCAATATTCAAAAATCCCACAAAATAATCAAAATACCCATTTTGCATCTCGCGATCGATCGCCACCCAGGCGCGATCGATCGCGAGATCACACTGGACGAGGGTGAAATTTTCCTTCTTCGGCGATCGATCGCCATACTTGGCGCGATCGATCGCCATCGTCACCGATCGATCGCCCAAAAGTGGCGATCGATCGCCAAAGGCTTCTGGAGCCTACTGCCTGCTCGCGATCGATCGCCAAAAATGGGCGATCGATCGCCAGCCTCTGTACCACGAAAAACTCCATTTTTGCACATTTAATCCTCACCAACCTCAACCATCATTTATACCAACAACTCATAAACATTAAAACACTCAAAACCTTCAACATACATCATAAAACCACTAAAAAACCAACATCCCACCAAGAATCACACTAACCCAAACAAACCCATTTTAAAACCCTTTTTAAAACCCTTCCAACACTCAATCAACACTTCAAGAACATCCATAAGTGATATATAAACATCATAGGCACTAAATCTTACCAAGAAGTGCAAGAACAAAGCTTTTACAAGGATTTCTTCCCACCTTTAGGTCAAAAATCGAAAATAAGGGGGAGAGGGTTTTGGGAAAGTGATTTTGGGGATTTGAGTGTAAAAGTGAGGTGAGGTAAAAAGTGGTGGGTTAAGTCTTTAATTCTTACATTTAACTTGTACCCCAATAATAACATGATGTATATAAAATACATCAACATGATAAGCATTTACAAAAAGCAACCAACTTCATTAAACCCATATCATCCTCATAATTAAAATTAACATCCTTAAATCATGTTACCTCTCATTTCCCACACATATCTTAATCATCGTAATAAATCATCATATAAGCATAATTAATATTCAGATTGCCATCAATTAATTTCGGGGAATGTTAAAGCGATAGAATTATACTACTCCTAGAGTAGAGACTATCCCAAAAATCATGTATCCTATTTTCTTTCATGCTCCTCATAGCTCATTGTCTCAACCCGACCCTGAGCCTTCCGTCCAAAAGTGTACCTACAGGGACAACACATCATGAGCATACACATCTTTACTTAACATATAAAAGAAACATAACAGTAAATGCATGAAATCCCGGTTAAGTAGACTTGCTTGTTATTCATTAACATCTTTCTGTTGACCATGATTCACATTCATGCATATGGGCATCTTACCCATCGTATGGCATCTTACCATATCGTGAACATCGTATGGCATCTTACCATATGGGCATCTTACCCTGTGGGCATCTTACCCTATCGTATGACATCTTACCATATGGGCATCTTACCCTATCGTATGGCATCTTACCATATCACAAACATCGTATCATTAAATGAACCTCATATAAACATTATCATAAACTTACTTATCACAATCATCATCATAAACATTGTAAGGACCCCCGTGCCCTTAACCCGTTATTAGTGTATTAATCCATACTATTAGTGCATATAATCATAAAATCATGGGGAAAAGCCATGTGCAAGTGCTACACCATATTAGCGATCCATAAAATTTCTTGCATTCAATCAACATAATATGCAAATCCCCCAACTAAGATTACATATATGACATGCACCCTCATAATACATTAACATACTCTTAGTTCATTTAGCAATTCCACATTTAATTGCATGCAAACCATAAATGAACAGAGAGAAGCCGTAGCCCATTTATACATTCCATATACACGTAAAATGTACTCACATAGGAGCACCCAATGAATGAGCGTGTATCTGATGTATAAAACACCCTACCGGATACCGTTACTGGTACTTCAATCCTGGAAGTACCTCCCAAGCACAGCTCGATCTCAACACTGGATCTATGTACTTATTCAACCAGCTCTGGTACCTCGATCCTGGAAGTACCTCTATCAACAGCCCGAGCTCAATTCCAAAGCTACTGCTGCACCTATGTTACCTGCCCCAACAGAGACAGCCCCCACACGGGGTGAGCATACCAATACCACCAATCCAATAATCATAACATTGCAATTCATAATTTACAGAATGTAAATGCCATAATTTAAATGATACTCCCTGGATGGTAATACCCTCATCCGGGATCCCCTGTATTGTCCCTGTTCTCAAAATAACCAAACCATTAAATTCCCAAAAGCCAGTTGATCATCTCATTGAACAACTAAAACCATTCCTGCTATATCAGTTCCATAACCAACTGCGATTAAACCATCAAAATAGAGTACTACAGATATCACATATGTTTAGCAATTGACTCCATATTTCTATGTCATAGCTCGCTCCACAACTGCGGCATTTTGACCCCACGCACGCTCAACAATAGCGGCGTCATAACCGATGGTCGCTCAACGGTGACAACATCCCAATCTTTGCTCGCTCAAAAGCGGCACCATATAATTCCCAATGAATGTCTATTTATTGCAATTACCATATAACATACATTTCACTATCCATTTATAGCAAGTACCGTATACCATGCATTTCAATATCCATTTATGGCAAATACCACCTACCATGCATTTCCATATCCATTTATGCAAATACCACATACCATGCATTTCCGTATCCATTCATGCAAATACCACATACCATGCATTTCCGTATCCATTCATGCAAATACCACATACCATGCATTTCCGTATCCATTTATGCAAATACCACATACCATGTATTTCAATGTCCATATAATGCCATTATCACATACCATGCATTTTACAGTTGCAACATTATAATAGGCTATGCTCGTACGTCATACGTACCTTAAGTCTGTTGGGATATGCCCTAAGACACATCATTAGATGATTGTTTATGACATACAATGTAATATGATTTTATGAATGGCAATTCATTATTATATATTATTCTTTTAACTGTGCAATGTGAATTAATATATATGTTAATGTCCTTAGAATAATATTGTATTATTCTTAAAGATGTCCCTAGTCAAGTATTATCATGAATAGTGATAATGATAATACGTTGAGACTAGTATGTGTTGATCGATGAATTGTTCATTGATATGAGATATCAAATCAACATATAGGTACATGTTAGAGAACGATGTACTGGACAGACCCACCATGAGAATGCAACATGGATAGTTATATGATCGTCATATGCAATTCTCATAGTGATAATAATGTATGTAATCCTTACGACTTGTGATCATCAGAGATCCCAACATAAGGAGTTATGTATCTTGATATCGTCAAACGTTACCCGTAACAGGGTATACTATAAAGGCGACTATTGGATACACTACGAATTATGTAGAGGGATGTTGACTGATCGAGATAGAATTTGTCCCTCCTATATAACAGGAGATGTGTTAGGCCCTTGATCAAGTGAACTAAAATGCATGGCCATGCTCGAATGAGTCGATATGAGATATCGAGCTTATTCGTTTATTCTAGTTCTACTTGGGGATCAAGAAATAAAGATTTGATATACGAGTATGACTATTCCATGACTCGTGTTCAATCTAAACACAAAGGACAAAGGGATTAAGTTACATGATTAATATTATCACAAGTTCTAAAGGTTATGTCGAGTCATTGACATTCTTGTAATTTGGGTAGCATTGATGCGTTGCTAGATACCGCTCAATGCTTGCGACATAAAATGAGATTTTATGTCACTGCCAACATTACAAGATCCTATCGGGTCGCACAAAAGATTAAATCGAGAAGGGAATTTAAATTCATTGGATGAATTAATTAATTAAGAAGAGTCTTAATTAAGTGATTAAAAGGTTTTAATTAAATCATGGGTTTGGGCCCATAAGACTTTAAGAAAGTCTTGAACCTTAATTAAAAGCCTTTTAATATAAATACAAGGTTATGATTTAATTGTAAGACACAACTTCATATCATTCAACCTAAAAACCAAGCAAGACACACGGCCTCCAAATCCAACAAAAGAGCTCTCGGCTTCTTCATCATAGCCGAAGAGAATTTGTGATTTTTGGGCGTGCCTTTCGATTTAGAATCGAGTGTCTTTCTTGTTCCGGTTTAATAACTTGTCTAGCAACTTGTTATAAAACTATCCCTTCACCCGATTTGATCGTGTGGATACCGTTGAGGCAAAACTCATTGTGTTTTGCTAGTGACTCGGAGAAGGCGTAGGACGTGGTGCTGCTCCGTGGATTCTGCTTCAAACGCTACAAGGGTAAGACACTTGTAATTCCTTCCGATATGAATCCTATGTATAGATCTGCTGGTTAGTAATCCATTTTTTTATTCCGCTGCGTTGTTTGCTCTTGGATTACTTACAGTGGTATCAGAGCCGTGTACAAGGCTCATATCGGATTTATGTGATTAAATTGTGTTAATCATATTAGAATTAATATTGCATGCTATTTAAAACTGTATGAACATATATGATATGTTAATATTTAGTTTATGAAAATCATCGTAAAATTGTATTTGATATAATTAGGCGAATATCGAACCATATGTCACAAGTTTTCGGCCATCACCATCACAAATGACACCACGGCTAGCCACATGAGGGCTAGGGTTTTCGAACCCTTGGCTCGAGATGGCTTAGTCGTTGTGGCTAATAATTGTGCATGGAAGTGTCGAAAATTAATTAGGGTTTAGAACCCATTGGACGTGACGGCTAGCTCATGACGGCTAGGGTTTCGAACCCTAGTAGCCGTGCATGGCTCGGCCATCATCGCCTATTTTTCTAAAGTTTTGAGACGTGGATGAGTTTTGAACTCTTTGACTCGATAATGGTTCACGCATGCATGGATTAGTAACTTTACCACATGAGAGCAAGGTTTTTCGAACCCTTAGCTCGAGATGGTTGAGCCAACCCCGTGCATGACCTGACCGTGACTCATGGCTAACAAATTCCGGCGTTTCAAACAAGATGGCTCGATAAAATTCCATAAGGGTGCGAGGGGGCTAGGGTTTGGAACCCTAGCGCCGCCGCCGCTCGAGACATGGCTCGGCCATGGGCTAGGGTTTCGAACCCTAGGCCCACTATTGGTCCAGCCGTGTGCTTCATGGTTCGAACCATGGTGGTTCGTGTCTTAGTCGCTTTAGTTCGTGGCATGTGATGTCCCGAGCGTAGGATAATTTTTCAAAAATTATTTTACGGTTTTAATTAGAATTAAATTTAAAATGTTTAGAATTTAATTAATTAAATGTTAATGCATGCTTTATGTGTTGTTTGAGCATGGTGCGTGGTTATAGCCCTTTGACCTATTAGATAGGATTTGTGGATGTTTGTAATGTATAATACGACCTGCGTGTCGTGCCTTCTCTATTTCATTCTAAATGTAATCCCTCCCCTATGTTCCCCTCGAATGTGAATCGAGGAATTCTATATCTTGTAAATAGTGTAGTTTATTTTATTGATGATGATCAATGAAGATGAGCATCGTTCCGGGATGAGGAGGCCATTCACAAATTGGAGCCAAAGGAAGGTGCTTGTGAAGTTACCTTTGGTTGACTCTTAGGATTTTCTCATTGGCTTGAGAAAATCATTAGTAGGGGCTATAACCATGTCACGTTTAATTATGTATGTTGATGCATGATTTATCTTATGTTTTAGTTTGATAATAGTATTACACATATATGTAGATATGTATACAACTATATGTAGTGGACATATTTTAAATTATCAAATTAATCATAAGATCAATAAATCCCTCTAAAATATTAAGTTTTAGATGCCTTCCAAAATAAAAGTACTAGTCAATAACTTCGATTGTACATGTGTGGGTTTGCCAAAGCAAAGCACCGTGGAAATCTTAGTAAGGCGCGAAAGGATAAAAGTGATATCCGTTATACTTTAATTGGGTACGACTTAACTAGGTTATCTCAATAGGATTGGGAACCTAGAGGCATGGGTTGGATTATAATTCATTTGATGAATTGAACAAAGTGTTGTTCGTCCAACTATCCAAGAATTACATGTGATGTAATTGACAAAGTGTTGTCTACCTAAATTACCGAGTCTTGGGCGATTAGCCAAAGCTAACTCAAGATTAGGCGAAATATGGATCTTGGCCCACCAAAGGTTTCGAGGGTTGATATTTTTTTAAACAAAATAGTGGGAGTATCATTTAATATAAGACCATGTTAAATGATTTAAATCATAAACTTATTTTGCATATTTATATTGTAGATATCCATGGCAACTAACAACGTTACTAGCACTTTATCACTGCGATCGGTCCTTGAGAAGGACAAATTAAATGGGACGAATTTCCTAGACTGGCATAGGAACTTGAGGATAGTCCTCAAACAAGAAAAGAAACAATATGTCCTAGAGGAACCCTTGCCCGCTGAGGAACCTCCCCTAACAGCTACAAGAGCTGAAAAAGATGCTTACAAGAAGCATCAGAGTGACGCACTTGATGTTGGGTGCCTCATGCTTGCCACCATGAACTCTGAGCTTCAGAAGCAACATGAGGAAATGGAGGCGTTCGATATGATCGAACACTTAAAGCAGTTGTACCAACAGCAAGCAAGACAAGAGAGGTATGACGTCTCTAAGGCGTTATTTCAGTGCAGGATGGTAGAAGGAAGCCTAGTTGGAACTCATGTGCTCAAGATGATTGGGTACATTGAGAATCTGGAGAAGCTGGGTTTTCCATTGGACCAAGAGTTGGCCACCGATGTGATCTTGCAATCGTTGCCTGAGAGCTTCAGTCAATTTGTAGTAAATTACAATATGACTGACATGGAAAAGACTCTACCACAATTGCTTGGTATGTTGAGAACATATGAAGCAAATACTAAGAAGACTAAGGCCACAAATGTCCTTATTGTGAATAAGGGCAAAGGAAGGGCCAAAGCTAAAGGCAACAAGAAAGCAAAGAAAGTCTTTGCTAAATCTAAGCCAAAGTCTTATGCACTGAAACCAAAGGGAGGGATAGCAAAGGAAGGGAACTGTTTCCATTGCGGTGAGACCGGCCATTGGAAAAGGAACTGCAAAGTATATCTGGAGGATCTAAAGAAAGGAAGTGTGACTTCCGCTTCAGGTATTTTTGTTATAGAAGTCAATTTATCTACTTCTTCATCATGAGTATTAGATACTGGATGTGGATCTCACATTTGTGTAAATGTGCAGGACCTCAAAAAGAGTAGATTGTTGGCGAAAGGCGAAGTTGATCTCCGAGTTGGAAATGGAGCAAGAGTTGCTGCATTAGCTATAGGAGATTATCATTTAGCTTTACCTTCTGGTTTATCATTGATTTTGAAAGATTGTTATTTTGTGCCTTCAATTACTAAAAACATTATTTATATTTCTTGTTTGGACAAGTATGGATTTTCATTTATAATAAAGGACAACTGTTGTTCTATTTATTTAAATGATATGTTTTATGCTAGTGCACAAATGGTGAATGGTCTTTATGTATTAAATCTTGATATGCCTATCTATAACATAAATACTAAAAGGATTAAAAATAATGATTGTAATCCGACTTATCTATGGCACTGTCGCTTGGGCCACATAAACGAGAACCGCATATCTAAACTTCATAAGGATGGAGTATTAGATTCATTTGATTTTGAATCATATGAAACATGCGAATCTTGTTTAATGGGCAAGATGACTAAAGCCCCTTTCAAGGGACATGTTGAAAGGGCAAATGTTTTATTGGGACTAATACATAGTGATGTATGTGGACCAATAAGTACACAAGCTAGAGGTGGTTTTCAATACTTCGTTACATTTACTGATGACCTCAGTAGATATGGGTATGTGTACCTAATGAAACATAAGCATGAAACCTTTGAAAAGTTCAAAGATTTCAAGAATGAAGTACAAAACCAACTTGGCAAAAGTATCAAAATCCTTCGATCAGATCGAGGAGGAGAATACTTAAGCCAAGAGTTTCATGACTATCTAAAGGAGTGTGGGATAGTCCCACAACTCACTCCTCCGTATACTCCACAATGGAATGGTGTATCCGAGAGGAGAAATCGAACCTTGTTAGACATGGTTAGATCAATGATGAGTCATGCAGATCTTCCGATATCGTTTTGGGGACACGCTCTAGAAACAACGATTTTCTTACTGAACCGTGTTCCATCTAAATCAGTGGAAAAGACACCATATGAGATATGGACTGGGAAGCGTCCTAGTATGTCTTTTATGAAGATTTGGGGTTGTGAGGCTTTCGTTAGACGTCACGCCACTAACAAACTTGGACCCAAATCTGATAAGTGTTTATTTGTGGGGTATCCTAAGGAAACGAAAGGATACTATTTCTATTATCCCACCGAGAACAAAGTAGTTGTTGCTCGGACTGGTGTATTTCTTGAAAGAGAATTTATTTCTAGAAAAACCAGTGGGAGAAAAATAGAACTTAGTGAAGTTCAACCACAAGAAAACACTGAACCTGAAATTGAGATGGAAACAGAGCAGGCACCGCAAACTGTTGTGGAAGAAGTACCTGCTCAAGAGACACAAGCCCAGCGTAGGTCTGTAAGAGAACACCGGGAGCCACAGAGATATGGATTTCTTGTGACTCAACAAGGTGACTTACTACTTATTGATGAGGATGAGCCGTCATCTTATCAACAAGCTATAATGGGCAATGATTCTGAGAAATGGCAAGAGGCCATGAAATCTGAGATGGAATCCATGTATGCAAACCAAGTATGGACTTTGGTTGATCCACCTGAAGGGGTACGACCCATAGGATGCAAATGGATTTTCAAGAAAAAGTCTGATATGGATGGTAACGTACAAACCTATAAAGGTCGGCTGGTTGCAAAAGGATTCAAACAAATTCATGGTATTGACTATGATGAAACCTTTTCACCAGTGGCCATGGTTAAATCCATAAGGATCTTACTTGCAATAGCTGCATTTCATGATTATGAAATCTGGCAGATGGATGTCAAAACAGCTTTCCTTAATGGAAATCTGCTCGAGGATGTGTACATGACACAGCCCGAGGGTTTTGTCGATCCAAAGGATGCTGGAAAGATATGCAAGCTACAACGATCCATTTATGGATTGAAGCAAGCTTCTCGGAGTTGGAATCTTCGTTTTGATGATGCAATCAAAGAGTTTGGTTTTATCAAAAACGAAGATGAACCTTGTGTCTACAAGAAGGTCAGTGGGAGCGTAATCATTTTCCTAGTGTTGTATGTAGATGACATACTTCTTATTGAAAATGATATCCCTGCCTTGCAATCTGTAAAGATTTGGCTAGGGAATTGCTTTTCGATGAAAGACTTGGGAGAAGCCACCTATGTATTAGGAATCAAGATCTATAGAGATAGATCGAGAAGGCTTCTTGGTCTAAGTCAAAGTACATACATAGACAAGGTGCTTAAAAGGTTTAGCATGCAAGAATCCAAGAAAGGATTCGTGCCTATGACACATGGTATTTATCTCTCGAAGGAACAGTGTCCTTCAACACCAGATGAGAGACAACGCATGAGCAAGATTCCATACGCGTCAGCTATTGGATCTATCATGTATGCCATGATATGTACTCGTCCCGATGTATCGTATGCTTTGAGCATGACGAGCAGATATCAAGTTGATCCAGGTGAAGGTCACTGGATTGCTGTCAAGAATATCCTAAAGTACTTGAGAAGAACTAAGGATACATTCTTGATTTATGGAGGTGAGGAAGAGCTCAATGTAATGGGTTACACTGATGCAAGCTTCCAAACCGACAAAGATGATTTTCGATCGCAATCTGGATATGTGTATTGCCTAAATGGAGGTGCTGTGAGCTGGAAGAGTTCAAAGCAAGAAATAGTAGCCGATTCTACAACGGAAGCTGAGTATATTGCTGCCTCGGATGCAGCAAAGGAAGCTGTTTGGATGAGGAAGTTCATTTCTGAACATGGAGTGGTGCCTAGCATTAAAGATCCAATAGAACTCTATTGTGACAACAATGGAGCGATCGCATTAGCTAAGGAACCAAGATCTCACCAACGATCCAAACACATAATTAGGCGGTTCCATTTCATTCGAGAAATCGTTGAAAGGGGAGATGTTAAAATATGCAAAGTACCAACAGATGATAATGTATCTGACCCATTGACGAAGCCACTGTCACAGCAGAAGCATGATCGTCATACTAGATCTCTAGGCATTAGGTATATGTCTGAGTGGTCTTAGTGCAAGTGGGAGATTTGTTGGGATATGCCCTAAGACACATCATTAGATGATTGTTTATGACATACAATGTAATATGATTTTATGAATGGCAATTCATTATTATATATTATTCTTTTAACTGTGCAATGTGAATTAATATATATGTTAATGTCCTTAGAATAATATTGTATTATTCTTAAAGATGTACCTAGTCAAGTATTATCATGAATAGGGATAATGATAATACGTTGAGACTATTATGTGTTGATCGATGAATTGTTCATTGATATGAGATATCAAATCAACATATAGGTACATGTTAGAGAACGATGTACTGGACAGACCCACCATGAGAATGCAACATGGATAGTTATATGATCGTCATATTCAATTCTCATAGTGATAATAATGTATGTAATCCTTACGACTTGTGATCATCAGAGATCCCAACATAAGGAGTTATGTATCTTGATATCGTCAAACGTTACCCGTAACAGGGTATACTATAAAGACGACTATTGGATACACTACGAATTATGTAGAGGGATGTTGACTGATCGAGATAGGATTTGTCCCTCCTATATAACAGGAGATGTGTTAGGCCCTTGATCAAGTGAGAACTAAAATGCATGGCCATGCTCGAATGAGTCGATATGAGATATCGAGCTTATTCGTTTATTCTAGTTCTACTTGGGGATCAAGAAATAAAGATTGGATATACTAGTATGACTATTCCATGACTCGTGTTCAATCTAAACACAAAGGACAAAGGGATTAAGTTACATGATTAATATTATCACAAGTTCTAAAGGTTATGTCGAGTCATTGACATTCTTGTAATTTGGGTAGCATTGATGTGTTGCTAGATACCGCTCAATGCTTGCGACATAAAATGAGATTTTATGTCACTGCCAACATTACAAGATCCTATCGGGTCGCACAAAAGATTAAATCGAGAAGGGAATTTAAATTCATTGGATGAATTAATTAATTAAGAAGAGTCTTAATTAAGTGATTAAAAGGTTTTAATTAAATCATGCGTTTGGGCCCATAAGACTTTAAGAAAGTCTTGAACCTTAATTAAAAGCCTTTTAATATAAATACAAGGTTATGATTTAATTGTAAGACACAACTTCATATCATTCAACCTAAAAACCAAGCAAGACACACGGCCTCCAAAACCAACAAAAGAGCTCTCGGCTTCTTCATCATAGCCGAAGAGAATTTGTGATTTTTGGGCGTGCCTTTCGATTTAGAATCGAGTGTCTTTCTTGTTCCGGTTTAATAACTTGTCTAGCAACTTGTTATAAAACTATCCCTTCACCCGATTTGATCGTGTGGATACCGTTGAGGCAAAACTCATTGTGTTTTGCTAGTGACTCGGAGAAAGCGTAGGACGTGGTGCTGCTCCGTGGATTCTGCTTCAAACACGCTACAAGGGTAAGATACTTGTAATTCCTTTATCCGATATGAATCCTATGTATAGATCTGCTGGTTAGTAATCCATTTTTTTATTCCGCTGCGTTGTTTGCTCTTGGATTACTTACAAAGTCTCCATAGTCCAAGCTAAACCTTGCTTGAGTTCCATGCCTCGAGAAATATGTGTTAAAACACATAAACAACTCACAATCAAGAATAAGCATGCGATCACGTGCCCACGCACGTTTGCAACCTCAAAACCCATCGTCAATCCATGACGATTACCAAAATAAAAGCCCCCCCGGCTAAGCATGCATACTACCCAAAATATACCATGTAACAAGTTTAAAAGATAGCCAAGAATTCAACCGGGAATTCCGTTAATTAACTTTGGCTCCAACCAATCCATTTAAAAGCATAGCATTCCCATTGGAATGTGAACATTGCCCCGGAAGCCGACCATTTAAGTCGCAAATCCAAAATCCCACGAAAAAGCCAAGAAAACAAAAATCCCCTGCTGGCGATCGATCGCTATACCGGGCGATCGATCGCTAGCCCCTTGGCGATCGATCGCTCGATATGGCGATCGATCGCCAGACCTTACTGGCGCGAGGCGATCGATCGCTCAAAAGTGGCGATCGATCGCCACAATGCTGAAAAGCCCACTGCCAGCGGGCGATCGATCGCTACGACCTGCAACACGAAAATCTCCATTTTCTTGAAACCTCCACATCCCAACCCAAAACCACAACAAAACCACACACAAGGACCTCCAACAAAGGTGCTCAACCCAAAATAAAACAAACCCAAAAGATTTTATGATTTTTATCACCCAAATCAAACTAAACCCAAAACTCAACCAAAACCAACAAAATCACAATCCAAACGAAGATAAAAGCGAGGAGAAGGAGATTACCAACTTATCTTCGAAGAATCCGGCTCCTAAATCAAGCCTCCGGCCATTTTTCTCCAAAGAGAAAAGATGAGGGTTAGGGGGAAAGGGGGGTTACACGATAAGAGGGGGAGAGGAGAGGGAGAGGAGTGATTCCGTGCCAAATGACGGAAATCTCGAGTCCAACGGGTATATATAGCAAAAATACCCCAACACACCAATACCTCCACAAATACATCATGATTCATTAAAAATCATCTGTTTTCAAAAACTCTCTCTCCAACACCAAATCCCCATACCAGCCCCAACATAAAGCACCCCGGACTCCAGGTCCCACCGAAAACCCAACTCATAGGTTTTCCACCGAAATGAGAATACAATCTCAACATTTGGATCCAGCGATCCTAAATGCCAGATTATACAACCTCGGGAGACCCAAAACCGCAATTAATTCCTAATTGCCACAATGAAAAATCCATTAAGGGTTAATACCACACCGGGATTAACACCATTAATCCCCGGACATCACAAACATCATCATCATAAACTTACTTATCATAATCATCATCATAAACATCATCATCATAAACTTACTTATCATAATCATCATCATAAACATCATCATAAACTTACTTATCACAATCATCATCATAAACATCATCATCATAAACTTACTTATCATAATCATCATCATAAACATCTTATGTAGGAGTATGGTTTACCGTCCGATGCCCGTACGTTTCTTACGTACCTTAATTCCAAAAGTGGAGGAGTTGGAGAACTTTATCTCCTTGATGTTGTGGGTACCTGGGATGGTTCTACATAACCATATAAATCAATATTAGAAACTAATCGTAGTCCAACATCCAAAAATCACACAAAGATATCAAAAATACACATTTTTATACCTCGCGATCGATCGCCGCCCAGGCTCGATTGATCACGAGATCATACTGGACGAGGCTCAAAAATTCACATCTTGGCGATCGATCGCCACTTTTGGCGCGATCGATCGCCAGCCTCGCCGATCGATTGCCCAAAGGTGGCAATCGATCGCCAAATGCTACTGGCGCCCACTGCTGGCTCGTGATCGATCGCCAAAAACGGGCGATCGATCGCCAGTCCCTGTATATCGAAAAATCGCCATTAATGAGCATTTTTCAAGCTCTACCTCAAGCCATTCGAACCCAAACTTTCCTACAATACTAACATCATCATAACCCACTAAAACCCACATAAAACACTTCAAAAATCATACCCCAAACATATATAACATATACCCAAACACAAACCCACATATATCACTTCAAAATCACCCCATTTCAAATCCAAACATCATCAAAACTTTAGGAAGGGTTCCATACCTCTTGAAGACTCCAAATCTTGACAAAAATCACACAAACACAAGTTTTGTGGAACTTTCCTTCTCCTTCCTTGGAGGATTTCGAAAATGGGTAAATGGTAGGGTTTGGGAGTGATTTGGGGATTTAGAGTGTAAAAGGGTAAAGTGAGATAAAGTGTAGGAAAAAGGTGGGTATAATGGGGGTTAAAAGGGGTTGTGTAATTTAATTAAAATTTGTACCCCAAACTTAACATGATGTATAAAATACTCCAACATGGTATTTTAAAAGCATTTTACAAAAATGCTACAAACTTCCTTTAAAATCATGCTTTCCTCATAATTGGTAATCAATATAATTAAATCATGTTAACACTTCATTACCCAACACATAAATCAATCACCACCTAATTCATCATATAAACAGCATAAATGCCCAAATTGCATATAATTAATTTTCGGGGCATCACACTTTCCCATCTCCCATAAATCATCATTATCAAAATCATCATCAAATTCATCATTTGTATCGATAGCGTAACTAGAATGCTCGTGAGTTTTAATGGGTTCATAGATATTAAATTTTGCAATTTCACCATTAGAATCCATTGTTAACATGCCGCTATTCACATCGATAACAGATTTTGATGTTTTCAAGAATGGTCTCCCTAAAAGAATGGGGCTAGATGGATCACCATTTTCCGTGTCTAAAACATAGAAATCGGCGGGGAAGACCAAATTCTCTATATGAACAAGTACGTCCTATACTATCCCCCTAGGACTAACCGTGGACCTATCAGCTAATTGAATCACAGTATGGTCTTGTTTCAAAGGACCAGGTTTCAATTGAGTGTAGATTGAGTAAGGCATGACATTAATTGAAGATCCTAAATCTAGCATCGCCTTCTCAATTCTAGTGGTTCCTATCACACAAGGAATAGAGAACATATCGGGGTCCTTGCATTTTGTGGGAATGCTTCTTTGGATGACTGCCGAAACATTCTCACCTAGCCTGATCTTGGGGCACCCTTTGCGTTTCTTGCTCTTATCCGCTTTCCATACCTCTTTCAAGAATCTCGCCCATCGAGGTATTTTCATCATTTCATCATGTAGTGGGGCGTTTGCCTCACAGCGTCGGAAAGTCTCGTATAGTTCTTTGATATCCTCATCTTTCCTATTCTTCTTAAAAGCAAGAGGGAATGGGGGTTCAATTTTATATTCACGGAATGGAGGGGACTTACCTCGTTTTTCCTCTTCTTGCATGGGCTCTTCAACGTCCTTCTCTTCCTTCATCTCTCCGTTCTTTGGTGGCGTCAGTACCACCTTTTCCTTATCTTCTCCTTCGCTCATCTTCAAAGTGATGGCGCTCACATTCTCCCTTGGGTTCACAATTGGCTGTGACGGTAGTCCATTTGACATGCTCGTTTCAAGCTTGTTGAGAAAAGTCGCCAATTGTCCCATTTGCGTAGTCAAACTCTGGATGCTCGCCCTCGTCTCCTGTTGAAATTGTAAGCTATTTCAGCAATAACTTTAGTAATATTTTCTAACCTGTCAGAAGGAGGGTGCACTTGAGGTGGTGGAGGTCTCTGATATGGCGGTCTATAGGGTGGAGGTTGGTGCATTTGTGGGTTCCCATATCCTTGGTTCGGATGGTCCCTGACCGCTTTATTTTTAAACAGAAAATTCTCAGTGAAGCGATTCTTTACCGCAAGTGCACGGTGTCAAGTTTTAGTATAGTTAAATGAAAGTAAGGGTTGTCGAATCCACAGGGACTAACGTATAAGTACCAAATAAAACTAGTAAAATTATATTTAGCCTACGATTAAAAAGAGGATATATTAACTACTGCAAATTTATATCTAAAGGACTTAAATAAAATAAGAATAAACAAAATGAATGGTTTCCGGATATGCAAAGGAATTTCGCTCAACAAATTTATCTCGCTCTTCGTTCAACTATGTTATCTTCAAAGATTCGTTTGAATAGGCAATTACCAAACAATTGATTCTTAAGGTGAAAGGTTTTCGTTATTATTCAATACACTCTCTCGAGCTGTAAAGAAACTAATATCAAATTAAAACAAGTAACTCTCGTTCACTTATTTACTAATCTGATATTGCATAAATCTTCAAAACCTCGTTCCTCTAAATCTCTCGATTCAAAGTGTTCACGTATGTGATTTTATCTCTCGATCTCAATCTTAAACATACATCATGAATTAATGTAGCGTATTATAACGTTATCTCTCGATCTCGGTTATAACTCACAAGATTAAATCAAAGTTAGCTAGGCTTTGATCTTAATAAGCATTTAATTCATGAACAATAAGTAATCAATTCACTCAAACACAATCGAATCAATAAATCAAACACAATTAACATCAAACTCGATAAAATAAACTAGATTCAATTCAAAACAAATCAATAAGACGTTTAATTGTTTCTCAACCTCAAAAACATCCAAAGAAAATGTAAATCAAATAAATCCGAGTTTAGAAATACGATAAATGCTGGAACGAATCCGTGCGTTGCACCGTAATCTCTTCTCTTGCTCCTTCCTTGCACTCCGGAACTGGCTCGCTCAAGCTTGGATAAAGAACGGAGGAAGATGGCTTCTCCTCCTTCTTGTCGGCGGCGGCTCTAGGGTTTGTGGGTGATAAAAATCGGTTCTCAACCCTCTCTAATCTGATATGATATGGTATGGAAGGGATTCCCCATTTAAACCACCGAAAATCACGTTAAAAATGGAAAATAAGATCTTCAGCAAATCGCGTCTCGATCGATCGAAAATATGTTTCGATCGATCGGTGCACTGTTCACTTCAGCCTTTAAAAGTTTCTGCCTTGCTCGATCGATCGAGATTTTCATTCCGATCGATCGGCCGTTCGATAAAAATGGTGTTGAACTCTCTGCCCGGCTCGATCGATCGAGAAATAATCTCGATCGATCGAGAATCTGAAAATCTGATTTCTTCATTTTTTTCTCTTTTTCGCCTCGATTTTGTAAGGACCCTAGTTCCTTAAGTGCGGATTAAAGGCGTAAATAAAAATTTCCATGCATAACAGAGTATAAAGGTTGTGTTGACGCCCTGAGCTATTAAATTACAGTGCCAAAAAAAAAGTTCCAAAAGGGATTAGTTACATTCTCAACCAATGAATGCTAATCCTATAGCTTTACACTACTCCTAGAGTAGAGACTATACAAAAATTTAGCCTGCTATGCCAAAAGCACTCCTCACTGGCTCACTGCATCAACCCGCCTTAGCCCGTCCGCCCAAAAGTACCTACAGGAACAACCCCAAACCATGAGCATGTATATAAATCATATTCACAATAATATGATCATAATTCAATGCATAAACCATAAATGCAAATCACTTCCTGTACTTAACACATACAAAAGCTCCCTTGGTTGTCCCTGTACCGTAATCACAATTAATTGATTATAACACCAATAATATATGTCATGATATGCATCCGTTCCATGTATACCAATGGCCAATCCCAGTCTTATTATATCAGTGGCATAATACCCCTCGCGTTACATGACAGCGGCATTAATACCCCTCGCTTCGACATATTAGCGGCATAATATCCCTCGCATCAACATGACAGCGGCATGATCCTTCGCTTCGACATGTTTGCGGCAAATATTCTTCATCGCTAAATATGACAGTGGCAAGTATTCTATCATCGCCTCGACATGAAGGCGGCAAGTATTCTTCATCACTGTGATATAACCTCGACTCACAATTACATGCAACCATAATGCATGTTCCAATTACATATGCAACCATAATGCATAAATAAGACCACATGTGCAACCATAATGCATAGCCAATTCAAAGCGTAATAAATACGTTTTACCGTCCGATGCTCGTACGTCTCACTACGTACCTTAGTTCCAAAAGTGGAGATGTCGTGGAACTTTATCTCCTTTGATGTGTGGCTACCTGGGATGGTTCTACACAATCACATGAATCCATATTAGAAGCCAATAAGTGAACCATTACCAAAAATAACATTATTTAAAACAAAATCCCACAATCCACATTTTATGCCTTGCGATCGATCGGTCCCCAAGCCCCGATCGATCGCCAAGTTAAGAAAAATAGGCATCCAAGTACTGCCTCCACCGATCGATCGAACCATTTTTCCGATCGATCGAAACATCACACCGATCGATCGGGAAAAATTACCGATCGATCGGTAAGCTCATTTCACGCCTTGTTCAGGCTCTGCCTTGCTCGATCGATCGGACCCTAATCTCGATCGATCGAGCAGCCCTGTTCCAGCGAGAAACTTCCATGTATGAGCTTCCAACAACACCTAAACTCATATACAACCAAGAACAACTTCCATGCTCAACATATAACCACAAAACAACCTTAAAATACAACCCCCAAACATAAACAAGATGTTGGACCAATATCTACCCCTTTTAACCCCAAAAACAAGCTACAACCCAACCAAAACTCAACAAAACTCTACCATAGTGGAAGCTTACCACTTGAGCTCCAAGTTTCAAGCAAGAAAACACAAAAAGACTCCTTTTTCCAAGTTTTCTCCTCTCCTCTTGTTTCAGAAACGAAAATGGGAGTTCTTAGGTGAAAGGATGAGGTTTTGGGGACAAAAGCTGATAGGGAGGGGGTGATGGGATGTAAAGATGCAAGTGGCTCCTTTGCCAACTCACATGAGATTTAAATGTGTAGCCAAAACATAAGCATGGTATATAGAATATCCCATCATGATATTTTTAAAGCATTTTACTACAATGCACCAAAATCACCATTAAAATCATGCTTTACCAAAAATTACAAACCAACACATTTAAACCATTATAACACCCAATTTCCCAACATGTATAACATGCACCCTGAAATGCTCTACCGGGTCACACCTACCATGTGACAAGCATTTTACCAAGATAATTAGTCCCAACACATAATCTAATTATCGCCAAAAATATCACATAAACATAATTAATGCCCTAATTGCAATTAATTATTTCGGGGATATCACAGATTTCACCCGTTTCCTTCATTTTAGCTCATTTCTTCCATTTCCGACCTATTTTCCTGAAATAAGCAAATAAATACCAAAAAGCGTAATTTCATCCAGGAAAAAGTACGAAAAACAGAGAGAAATTATAGCTAAAAACACGTAAAATCAGTCCACGTGGTGATTGATCCGGAGGATAAGTAGAATAGCCAATCCTTTGCAGCATCCTTTAGCGAGAATGGAAAGACTCGTAGTTTAATTTGCTCCTCCGTTATTCCACTCGGCTTCATCGTAGTGCATACCACGTGGAATTCCATCAAGTGTTTGTGTGGGTTCTCACCTGCAAGACCATGAAAAGATGGCAATAAGTGAATTAGTCCAGATTAAGTTCAAAACTTACGTTATTCACGAGAGCAGGGAAAGTGATGCAGAGAGGTTGTTGATCCAAGTTAGGATTCGCCAACTGCCTCAAACTTTGATTCGCAGCCATCATGTTCCTCTCTTCTTCTTCCTCAAGTAACCTTGCTTCTCTTCTTCTCTGATGTAGTGTCCTCTCGATCTCAGGAACGTAGTAAAAATTCTCTTCGTGATCAGAGGGTTCACTTGTACTCATCAACAAACCACAGTAGTATAAAACGAAATAAATAAAACGACGTTAACACAAAAGTAATTGCCTTCCCTGGCAACGGTGCCAAAATTGGTAGCGTTTATCGCGTACGCCCAAATTAACCCTCTCAAGTTAATAACAGTTATAAATAAAGTAGCGTGAGTAGGGATCGATCCCACGAGGAAGGTTATATCTTTGTGTTAACTTATGCAAACGAAAATAAAAAGGGGTTTTTTAAATCAATTTAATTAACTACTACTATGATGCAAAATTAAACTAGATGAATTAACGTATGAGAAAAGTGTGATTCTCGGTTTTCGGTTAACTTTACAATTGGTGTTTACTATCTCGGTCATCGATCTTCACAAACGATTCAATTTTCATATGAATATTAGTCGTGGATGTTTAATCGAATAATCAAAGTCCTATCTCACCTTAAGTTTAGTTAAGTAGCCCAAGCGTTCTAGTTTAACCCTTATCAAACAATCAATCAAAATACAAGCGATTAAGATTTAAATCGATGATAGCATGTGAACTAGTGTAATGCCCCGAAATTAATTATATGCAATTTGAGCATTAATGATGTTAATATGATGAATTATGTTGATAATTGATTTATGTGTTGAAATTAATTATCATGTTGAAATGCTTAATCACATTATAGGCGTGACCCGGGGGTTGCATTTCAGGGTGCATGTTATGCATGTTAGAAAATAAGGTGTTAACATGATTTAACTATGTTGATGGTTAATTATCAGGAAAGCAGGATTTAGTGGAAGTTTAATGCATTTTTGTAAATGCTTTTAAAATACCATGTTGGGGTGTTTTATACATCATGTTAACTTTGGGGTATAATTTTAATATTAACTTTATAACCCCCTTTTCCCTCTATACCCCGTTACTTTACCAATCACTTTTAAAATCCCCAATTCATTCCTCAACCCTAACCCATCTCCCATTTTCGAAATTCACCAAGGAAGGAAGAAGAAAGCTTCACAAAAACTTTGTTTGTGTGATCTTTGTTAGGATTTGGAGCCTACAAGAGGTATGGAACCATTCCTAAAAGTTTTATGATGTTTGGTGTTGAAATGGGTTAGTTTTTGATGCTTTATGTGGGTTTGTTTTGGGAATATGTTGTTTATGGTTGGGGTATGATTTATGGTTATATGAGGATGTTTATTGAAGATTTGTAGTGATTTGGTATGGTTGGTGTTTTATTATTTGAGTTTGTTTGAATTGGGGAAGGAGAAGGATGAATAGTGCCCGAAAATCGGACATACAGGACTCGGCGATCGATCGGCACCTTCCACTGATCGATCGCGAGCTACAGGAGAGAAGGCACTAGCCTTCACCGATCGATCGCGAGTTTGGCGCAATCGATCGGCGAGGTCGTGATCGATCGGCACAAACTCGGCGATCGATCACGAATTGGAAAATTTTGTTGGACGAGGCAGTGTGATCTCGCGATCGATCGGGGCTTCATGGAGATCGATCGCGAGACACCAAATGTGCATTTTTGATGTTTTTGTGGGATTTTTGGATATTGGACTATAATTAGCTTCTAATACCGATTTGTATGGTTATGTAGAACCATCCCAGGTACCCACAACTTCAAGGAGATAAAGTTCTACACCTTCTCCATTTTTGGAATTAAGGTACGTAAGAAGCGTACGGGCATCGGACGTAACGCACTCCTAACTCTGACTATGCATTGATTGCATAAGTATTTATGATGATGATGTTTACGATGATGATTATGATAAATAAGTTTATGATGATGATGTTTATGATGATGATGTTTATGATGATGATGCTTACGGTGATGATTATGATAAGTAAGTTTATGATGATGATGTTTATGATGATGATGCTTACGATGATGATTATGATAAGTAAGTTTATGATGATGATGTTTATTATGATGATGTTTATGATGATGATGCTTACGATGATGATTATGATAAGTAAGTTTATGATGATGATGTTTATGATGATGATGTTTATGATGATGATGTTTACGATGATGATTATGATAAATAAGTTTATGATGATGATGTATATGATGATGATGTTTATGATGATGATTGTGATAAGTAAGTTTATAATAATGTTATACGATGTTTATAAAAGGGTAAGATGCCCATATGGTAAGATGTCATACAATGTATAATGTGGTAAGATGCCACGGGGTAAGAAGCCCATATGGTAAGATGCCATGCGATGTTATTATGTGGTAAGATGCCACAGGGTAAGATGCCCACATGGTAAGCGGCCATACGATGTTATTATGTGGTAAGATGCCACGGGGTAAGATGCCCATATGGTAAGAGGCCATACGATGTTATTATGTGGTAAGATGCCACGGGGTAAGATGCCCATATGGTAAGAGGCCATACGATGTTATTGTGTGGTAAGATACCACGGGGTAAGATGCCCATATGCATGAAGGTAAATCAGGGTTAACCAAAAGAAGTCAACGAATAACCATTTAGTTTACTTAACTAAGACTTCGTACACTCACTGTTATCTTTGATTATGATGTTATAAGATGATGATGTTATAAGATGATGATGCTATAAGATGATGATGCTTATATGATGATGATGCTATAAGATGATGATGCTTATAAGATGATGATTTTAATCATTCATGTCAAGAATCAATGATTATATGCATGGCTATGAAACATGGACAACCAAATAGGGTTAATGCAATTAACCAGGAAGTATATGTTACCAATTATTTCATGCATTTATTTATATGCCACTGTCTTATGATGTTAAGTAACGATGTACATGCTCACGATGGGTTGTTCCTGTAGGTACACTTTTGGACTAAAGGACTAAGGGCCGGGTTGAGGCAGTGAGCTATGAGGAGCATGAAAGATGTTAGGATTCAGGATTTCTGGATAGTCTCTACTCTAGTAGTAGTATAATTCTATCGCTTCAACATTCGTATTGAGGATGTAATTAATTAAGGTTGAAATTTCATTTTTTTGGCCGTAATCTTATTAGCTCAAAGTTACAACCGGAACCCTTAAGAGGTTATGAATGCATGTTCAGTCCATAATACGTGTATAATATGACGTTAAGGTAGGAGGACCCTACATTAGTGGTATCAGAGCAGTGGTTAGATAACCCGGGAACGAGTGAAGGGTAGCCTTAGCAATAAGTTGGCTAGGTGCTTACTTTTAAACATGTTTTATGCATATGTTGCATATGATGTATATGATGTTGTACTAACATGTTTGTTTCTCTAACGATGTATTATATGAACTGCTTTTGGGTATCGTTGTTAACCCTTGTGTTGCAGCATAGCAGCAAATGCAGAAGTAGGTGAATCGATTTCATATGCACTCCTCCGTCGCCCATGCCTCTTGTAGTCTCGACCCCCGCTGGAAGAAGTTTGATAACTGATCAGATTGTTTATAACGGCCTCATTTATGTTGAGGGTAACGAGCTGAGGACAGACTTGATTGTTCTGGGAATGTCACACTTTGACTGCATAGTGGGCATTGATGTTCTGAACAAGTATCAGGCAGTTATGAACTGCAGGCAGAGGACTGTCCAATTCAGATCTGATATGGGAGTCAAGTGGACATCCTTTGGGGATGGTTCCCGTTCAAGGATTCCGTTAATATCTGCTGTCAAGATGGCACAGTTATTGGAACGAGACCATGAAGGATATTTCATCTATGCTGTTGATATTACTGAAAAGAGGAAGGAGTTAAAGGTTGAGGATGTGCCCGTAGTGGCGGTGTTTCCTGATGTATCTCCGGAAGAGATTCCCGGATCTCCACCTGTGATGTCCCCGAAATGGTTAATTGCAATTTGGTGCATTAATTGTGATTATATGATTAATTATGGTAGTCATTAATTATGTGTTGGAATTTATTTACCTTATGGAAATGCTTGGTCATGTGGATAGGATGACCCGGGGTTGCATTTCAGGGTGCATGTGGTGCATGTTGGGTAAATATTATTGGAAGCATGATTTATTTGCCTTTGGTAGCAATTTATTAGGAATCATGTGTTAATTGATATTATGGTGCATTTTGAGTAAATGCTTTGAAAAATATCATGTTGGGGTGTTTTATACACCATGGAATTACTTTGGCATGTATTTTAAATTAAAACTCACTTTTATCATCCAACCCACCCTTACATCCACTCACTTTTACCTTTACCAAATATCACACCCAAACCCTTCCCTTTCCCTTATTTTCGAGTTCCACCTTTGAGGTGAAGAGGAGTCCTTACAAACTTTGATTTGTGGAAGATTGTTGGGTGATTTGAGGTCCCCAAGAGGTATGGATACCTCATTATTGCTTTTTGTAAGGTTTTATTTGAGTTTGGGTTGATTTTGAAGGGTTTTAAAATGGGTTTTGTTGGGTTGTTGTGGGTTTGTTTAAAGGTTGAATTTATACTTGTTTTGAAGTATGTTTTGGTGGTTCATGTTGATATTTATGTTGTTGGTTGGTTGGTTTGAGTATTGGGATGGATTGGAAGGTTTTGGTATGCAAAAATGGTGAAAAATCGCGAGTCTGTGCGAGGCGATCGACCGCCTGAAATGGGGCGATCGATCGCCGCAAGGCAGTACCAAAATTTCGGGTTAGGCGATCGATCGCCTGTTATGAGGCGACCGATCGCCGAGAGGCAGTAGGTTTTTCAAAGGAGTGGCGATCGATCGCCATGTTTGGGACGACCGATCGATGTAGTGCAAATTTTGAGGCGATCGATCGCCTGGGTGAAGCGATCGATCGCCGCCTGTGGAATTTTGGAAAATGGTTTATTTTGTCAAATTTTTGGTATTTGGCTATTATTTGGCTTCTAATATGGGGTTGTGTGATTGTGTAGAACCATCCCAGGTAGCAACACAACCGAGGAATTGAAGCCGGACCAATTCCACTTTTGGAAAGGTACGTAGTGGACGTACGGGCACCCAACGGTAACATGTATTTTATATACTCATTGTTTATGCATTATGGATGCGAGTATATATGTGGTATTGCATTGTGGATGCATATACATGTTGATTTATGCCATATGTGGAATTGCATTGTGGATGCATATACATGGTAATTTATGCATATTGATGATAGATGCATATGATGATTATTGGATGCACATCCATGAGTCGTGGTCATCCTTTGATGATTTTAATGCTTGCCGCTATTTGTTTTGGTTCCGCTAAATGTGAAGCGAGGGGTGGGAGCGCCGCATGTCACATTTGAGCGTGGTTATCATATAGGACGAGGAAAGGGTATTTGCCGCTCAATGAGAGGCGAGGGGTGGGAGTCCCGCAGTCCATTGAAGCGAGGTTATCCTATGCCGTCTATATGAAGATAAGCGAAGGGCATTAAAATACACTGTGATGGACAGACTAGGGAATGGTGACCAATGTTTGGTATTGTTGAGATGGTATGATGTCATGACATGTTTTGGCCATTAAAAAATAATCTGTTGATTATACTCATGAGTTATGGTACAGGGACAACCAAACGGGAAGCGTTTGAAATGCATGGGAAAACAGGAAGTGTTTTTATATTGATTATGCATTTACGCTTTATCTTCATATTGTGTTGAATATGAATGATTATTATTGCTCATGTTTGGGGGTTGTCCTTGTAGGTACCTTTTTGGCATGATAGAAGGGGTTGAACGGGGTGAGGTCGTGAGCTTTGTGAAGCATTCTTTTGAGGATGAAAGGACAGGATTATTTCGTATAGTGCCTACTCTAGGAGTAGTTTGAACTATAGCTAAACTCATTCATTAATTGGAATGTAATTAATCCTTTTGGTAGTCCTTTATTTTGGCATGTAAATGCTTAAGCTCATAGACTGCACTTGTTTATTATACTCTGATCATTGTTATTAGCTCTATTATGCCTTCTTTCCGCACTTAAGGATTAGGGTCCTTACATTAGTGGTATCAGAGCAGTGGTTAGAGAACCCGGGAACGAGTGAAGGGTAGCCTTAGCATGTTTGGCTAGGTGCTTACATTTGAAGCATGTTTATGCATGTGGTGCATATTGGTGTATATTTGGTTATACTAACATGCTTATATCACTCCTGTTATCTAACGACATGATATATATATTGCTTTGGATTGTTGTTAACATTTGTGTTACAGCATGGCTGCTAACGAGGAAGTTGGCGACGTTGGTAGTGTGAATGCGAGTATTGGACAGGCTAATCCTCTACCTCCACCGGCTGTAGGAATGGAACCAGTGGTCCAGTTATTGCTACCGGGTGAGATTAGCTTGACTCAGTTTCTGTCTTATCATCCGCCCCGGTTTGAGGGGACAGAGTCCGGAGAAGAAGCTGAAGAGTGGCTGGAGAGACTTGAGCAGATCTTTGTATCGGCTCCTTGTGCTATTACTGCTTGGCTGAGGCTGGCGGAGTTCCAGTTGGCTAAGAAACAATTGATGTGGTGGAGGAGCACAGTGATGGAGATGAGAGCACTAGGTGCTGTGATTGATTGGACGCTCTTCAGGACCAGGTTCTTGAACCGATACTTCTCCGCGGCAGCAAGACAGACAAAGGAGGATGAATTTACCAGTTTGAGGCAGGGGAACATGACAGTGGCGGACTATGCCACACGGTACTCTTCGTTGTTGAGGTACGTCCCCCACATTGCCACCAGTGGGCACGCTAAGATGAGGAACTTTATGAAAGGGTTGCGACCGGAGCTCTATGACCGGGTTATCACTAATAACCCAACTTCATTTGATGATGCTCTCACAAGAGCGGAGCTTGCTGAGCTAGGAGTAGGAGCTTACGCTATGCCACCACCGGTACCGCAACAGAGGCAGACCAATGACAGTTTGAGGCCTCGGGGTGAGCCATTTAAGCCCCGTGGTGCCTCTTCATCTTCGCGATATGGTGGAAAGAAACACTTTGGACAGAAGCAGGATAACAAGAAGGGTAATTGGTCGGCCAATCGAGGGTCTTCACAAGGGGACAGGCCGGGAGAGCCGAGGTGCAACAATTGTGGAGGGCCACATTCGTCAAACAAGTGTCCTGCATGTTATATCTGTGGCAAGATGGGCCACATTGCTCGGTATTGCCCCACTCGGGGAGGACAGTCAGAGTATCAGGGCAACAGGCCGAGATTTGATGACCGGACAGTGCAGCAGAGGCAGCAGTTTGGGCCTCGACCATCGGGGGGTCAGACAGTAGGACCACCCCAGGGGCAGGTATATGCACTGACCAGGGAGCAGGCCCAGGCAGCCCCAGAGGAGGTGATTGCCGGTACGTGTCATTTATTTACGTACCCTGCTTTTATTTTGATCGATACAGGTGCCTCCCATTCTTTTGTATCGGTGGGTTTTGTGGAAAGACACCATATGCGCACGTCTCATTTGCCCACGCCTCTATTGGTCTCGACACCCACTGGAAGAAACGTCGTTGCTGATCAGTTTTTGGCAGATAGCCTCATTTATTTTGAGGGCAACGAGTTGAGATCAGACTTGATTGTGCTGGGTATGTCAGACTTCGACTGCATCTTGGGTATTGATGTTCTGAACAAATATCAGGCAGTGGTAGATTGCCGGCAGAGGACAGTGAAGTTCAGACCTGAGTTGGGCAGTCAGTGGACTTTCTTTGGCAACGGGTCTCGTGCGAAGATTCCGTTGATTTCAGCGATCAAGATGACTCAGTTATTGGAAAGTGGACACACGGGCTATCTCATTTATGCCGTGGACACGTCTGGGAAGAGTAAAGAACTCAGAGTTGAGGATGTACCAGTAGTGGCAGAGTTCGCCGATGTATTTCCAGAAGAGATCCCAGGATTCCCACCGGCTAGGGAAGTCGAGTTTGGGATCGAGCTGTTGCCAGGGACATCCGCTATCTCTCGTGCACCTTATAGGATGGCACCGGCTGAGCTGAGAGAGTTGAAAGAACAGTTGCAGGATCTCTTGGACAAGGGATATATACGCCCGAGCGTGTCGCCATGGGGCGCACCAGTTCTCTTTGTGAAAAAGAAAGACGGTTCGATGCGGCTGTGTATCGATTACCGGCAACTGAATAAGGCTACAGTGAAGAACAAGTATCCTCTTCCAAGGATAGATGACTTGTTTGATCAGTTGCAAGGTACCAGGGTGTATAGCAAGATTGATTTGAGATCCGGGTATCATCAGATTCGGGTCAGAGAGGAAGATGTGCAGAAGACAGCATTCCGGACCCGATATGGGCATTATGAGTTCCTAGTGATGCCGTTCGGCGTGACAAATGCTCCAGCAGTCTTCATGAGTCTGATGAACAGAGTGTTTCAGCAGTATCTTGATCAGTTCGTCATCGTGTTCATAGACGACATTCTTATCTACTCCCGGAGCGAGGAGGAGCATGTGAAACACTTGAGGACAGTGCTTCAGATTCTCAGGGAGCATCAGTTATATGCTAAGCTCAGTAAGTGTGAATTTTGGCTGAGCAGTGTAGTGTTTCTGGGGCATGTCATATCGAGCAGCGGGATATCAGTAGATCCCAAGAAGATTGAGGCTGTGATGGAGTGGGCTGCCCCCACTTCTGTGCCTGAGATTCGGAGTTTTCTTGGTTTGGCCGGGTATTATCGGCGCTTCGTCGAGGGATTTTCGAAGATTGCCAAGCCGCTGACTCAGTTGACCCAGAAGGGAGTGCCTTTCTTTTGGTCAGAAGCTTGTGAGGAGAGCTTCCAGGAGTTGAAGCACCGGTTGACGACGGCGCCAGTGTTAGTGATCCCGACGGAGAACTCCCGATTTGTTCTGTATACTGATTCATCACTGCAGGGCCTTGGGTGTGTTCTGATGCAAGATAAGCATGTGGTAGCTTATGCATCGAGGCAGTTGAAGCCGCATGAGACCAGATATCCAGTTCATGACTTGGAATTGGCGGCTATCATCTTCGCCCTGAAGATCTGGAGGCATTATTTGTATGGTACTTCATTCACCATATACACGGATCACAAGAGCCTCAAATTTTTATTCACTCAGGCAGAGCTGAACATGAGGCAGAGGAGATGGATGGACCTACTCAAGGACTATGATTGCGAGATAGAGTACCATCCGGGAAAAGCCAATTTGACAGCAGATGCTCTGAGCCGGAAAGTAAGGAGTTCTGCTGAGGACGTCATCCATTTGTCTGCTATGATGACCTCCTATTGCCAGTTGGGCTATGATTTTGACATTGATGCATCACCTGTGTATGTATCAACTTTGCTAGCTGAGCCAGATATTTATGAGCGTATCAGGAGAGCTCAGAGGTCAGATGACGAAGTCCAGAGGTGGTTATCTTTAGTACATCTTGGTCAGCCAACGAAGTTCAGAGTGGCCGATGACGGGTCTTTGAGATTGGGTGACCGTTGGGTGGTTCCGAGTACGCCGGACTTGCGTAAAGTGATCTTGGAGCGAGCTCATAGTAGCAGACTTAGCATCCACCCAGGCGGGAAGAAGATGTACAGAGATTTGCGTGGTCATTTTTGGTGGAAAAGGATGAAATCAGATGTCGTCGCTTTTGTGAAGAGGTGTTTGATCTGCCAGCAGGTTAAGGCAGAGAGACAGAGACCTGGCGGCGAATTGAGAAGCTTGGAGATACCGAAGTGGAAGTGGGAGCACATTTCCATGGACTTCGTGACTCATTTGCCGAGGAGTGCTTCAGGCTTTGATGCTATTTGGGTGATTGTGGACAGATTAACTAAGGTAGCCCACTTTATCCCCTATAGCATGACTTTCACCTTTTTGAGGATGGCGCAGATGTATATTAGAGATGTGGTGAGATTGCATGGGATCCCCGTTTCCATTGTGTCAGATCGAGATCCTCGATTCACATCTCATTTTTGGGAAGGTCTTCAGTCAGCCTTGGGAACTGAAGTCAGATTGAGTACTGCTTATCATCCTCAGACGGATGGCCAGACCGAGCGCACTATTCAGACGCTCGAGGACATGTTAAGAGCTTGTGTTTTGGAGTTCGATGCCTCTTGGCAGGATTCAGTGCCTTTGGTAGAGTTTTCGTATAACAATAGCTACCAGGCGAGTATTCAGATGGCTCCGTTTGAAGCTCTTTATGGCAGACGGTGTAGATCACCCTTGTGTTGGGATGATTTGGACCGCAGATCGGTCGGAGGACCGGAGCTGATTCGGGAGATGGAAGAGAAGATAAAGACAATAAGACAGAAAATGAAAGCGGCACAGGACAGACAGGCTGCTTATGCAAATAAACGGCGGAGACCGTTGGAGTTTCAGTTGGGAGATAAGGTCTTTTTGAAGATCTCGCCTTTCAGAGGCGTTGTGCGATTTGGGATGCGCGGGAAACTGTCTCCGAGGTATGTTGGACCGTACGAGATCTTGCAGCGCATCGGCACTTTAGCTTACCGACTGGCCTTGCCGCCTTCTTTATCTGGTATACATGATGTGTTTCATGTATCTATGCTGCGGAAGTATGAGTCGGATCCGTCGCATGTGTTACAGCCTTCCGAAGTTCAGTTAGAGTCCGATGTATCTTATGTGGAACGGCCTGTTAGAATTCTAGACAGAGCAGACCGTAGACTTCGGAGTAAAGTGATACCTATGATCAAGGTTCAGTGGGATCGCAGGGGTGTCGAGGAGGCTACGTGGGAGACGGAGCAGCATATGGTGCAGCACTACCCGGAACTATTCTCTGGTATGTGTTTATGTTTAGTTTCCTTTTGGGGTAAGTTCATGTGATTTCGAGGATGAAATCTTATAAGTAGGGGAGTATTGTGATGTCCCCGAAATGGTTAATTGCAATTTGGTGCATTAATTGTGATTATATGATTAATTATGGTAGTCATTAATTATGTGTTGGAATTTATTTACCTTATGGAAATGCTTGGTCATGTGGATAGGATGACCCGGGGTTGCATTTCAGGGTGCATGTGGTGCATGTTGGGTAAATATTATTGGAAGCATGATTTATTTGCCTTTGGTAGCAATTTATTAGGAATCATGTGTTAATTGATATTATGGTGCATTTTGAGTAAATGCTTTGAAAAATATCATGTTGGGGTGTTTTATACACCATGGAATTACTTTGGCATGTATTTTAAATTAAAACTCACTTTTATCATCCAACCCACCCTTACATCCACTCACTTTTACCTTTACCAAATATCACACCCAAACCCTTCCCTTTCCCTTATTTTCGAGTTCCACCTTTGAGGTGAAGAGGAGTCCTTACAAACTTTGATTTGTGGAAGATTGTTGGGTGATTTGAGGTCCCCAAGAGGTATGGATACCTCATTATTGCTTTTTGTAAGGTTTTATTTGAGTTTGGGTTGATTTTGAAGGGTTTTAAAATGGGTTTTGTTGGGTTGTTGTGGGTTTGTTTAAAGGTTGAATTTATACTTGTTTTGAAGTATGTTTTGGTGGTTCATGTTGATATTTATGTTGTTGGTTGGTTGGTTTGAGTATTGGGATGGATTGGAAGGTTTTGGTATGCAAAAATGGTGAAAAATCGCGAGTCTGTGCGAGGCGATCGACCGCCTGAAATGGGGCGATCGATCGCCGCAAGGCAGTACCAAAATTTCGGGTTAGGCGATCGATCGCCTGTTATGAGGCGACCGATCGCCGAGAGGCAGTAGGTTTTTCAAAGGAGTGGCGATCGATCGCCATGTTTGGGACGACCGATCGCCGTAGTGCAAATTTTGAGGCGATCGATCGCCTGGGTGAAGCGATCGATCGCTGCCTGTGGAATTTTGGAAAATGGTTTATTTTGTCAAATTTTTGGTATTTGGCTATTATTTGGCTTCTAATATGGGGTTGTGTGATTGTGTAGAACCATCCCAGGTAGCAACACAACCGAGGAATTGAAGCCGGACCAATTCCACTTTTGGAAAGGTACGTAGTGGACGTACGGGCACCCAACGGTAACATGTATTTTATTGTTTATGCATTATGGATGCGAGTATATATGTGGTATTGCATTGTGGATGCATATACATGTTGATTTATGCCATATGTGGTATTGCATTGTGGATGCATATACATGGTGATTTATGCATATTGATGATAGATGCATATGATGATTATTGGATGCACATCCCATGAGTCGTGGTCATCCTTTGATGATTTTAATGCTTGCCGCTATTTGTTTTGGTTCCGCTAAATGTGAAGCGAGGGGTGGGAGCGCCGCATGTCACATTTGAGCGTGGTTATCATATAGGACGAGGAAAGGGTATTTGCCGCTCAATGAGAGGCGAGGGGTGGGAGTCCCGCAGTCCATTGAAGCGAGGTTATCCTATGCCGTCTATATGAAGATAAGCGAGGGGCATTAAAATACACTGTGATGGACAGACTAGGGAATGGTGACCAATGTTTGGTATTGTTGAGATGGTATGATGTCATGACATGTTTTGGCCATTAAAAAATAATCTGTTGATTATACTCATGAGTTATGGTACAGGGACAACCAAACGGGAAGCGTTTGAAATGCATGGGAAAACAGGAAGTGTTTTTATATTGATTATGCATTTACGCTTTATCTTCATATTGTGTTGAATATGAATGATTATTATTGCTCATGTTTGGGGGTTGTCCTTTGTAAGGACCCCAAATACTTAACCCTTGATTAGTGTATTAATCATTATGTGTGGCACATACTTTCCATAAAATCATTCGGGAACTCCGATGGTAATATACCATTGAATGGCAATTACAAAGTTTTCTTTAACATACCATGTTAAAAGTTTATCATCCTAGCAACAAGAGACTCATAGAGTTCGCCCATTACACCACTTTTTACATTGTGGACTTTTATAAAAATTTGGGCAGAGTCTCCCCATAAATAGAGCTATCCCGAAATAAAAGTACAGCACACAACGTAATTCCCGGCCAGGGAAAACATAATACTCATCAGAATACAGCAATATCAAGTAAATTCCCAGCCAGGGAAGACACCACACATATGGCAACAAAAGTGGGTTTCAACACCCACATACACTAATGACTCTCATAATCATTTAGCAATTCTACCTCTAATTGCATGCAACATAGAATGAGAGAGAGAAAGGCTCATGCCTTTATATACAACCCATATACAAGTACCATCGTGCTCACATGCGAGCATCATAATCATGTGTATAACCATCATGGGTGTATATATATATATATATAGGTACTCTATACGATACCGTGCTCCATCAAGCCCTGGTACCACGATCCTGGGAGTACATCCAATCAACAGCTCGAGCTCATCTCCAAAGCCATCGATGTACCTGTCCACCTGTCCCAACAGAGACAGCCCCCAACGGGGTGAGCATACCAATTCCACAATTTCATAATCATAATGACATAATACATAATTTACAAAAATGTAAATATTGTGGAACATATGTGACACTTCCTGGATGGTATCATCCTCATCCTAGCGTACCCCTGTAATGACCCTGTTCTCAAAACAGATAAATCATCAAATCCTGAATATGCAGTTAATCATCATATTGGTTAACCCTAACCAGTTTCGAATTAACAACATTTCATAACATCTTTCTTTATCTAGCAATTATCATAATTCTAGATATCATATTGAGACTTCCTTAACTTCCGATACTAGTTAATCACTTCTCTGATTAACTACGTCTCTGTTCCTATTCATTACCAATAGGGAATAAAATACAGATATCCTAGATATCTAATCAATACCACATTTTCATTTCTTACTTCAAAGTAGCGTCATACTACTAGTGTTCGCTCCGTAGCGACCACACCCATCATTTGCTCGCTTCATAGCGGCACCAAGCATTTCACCATGTGATTCAACATAACGTGACCAAGTCACGGTGCCATCATAGTAAAGCATTTCATGTATTTAAATCATGCATCATACTTGTAAAACATCATTTAAAATATGCTCGTACGCTAAACGTACCTTAAATCCTCGAAGTCCGAGCCAAACCTTGCTCGAGTTCCATGCCCCGAGGAATGATGTGCTAACACGATAAATAATTCACGATTATTTACGAACATGCAACCCATGCTCAAGCACACCCATAACCCTCAACATATCGTCAACACACGACAATAAATCATTTAAAAGACCCGGGGCAGGGTACATGCAGGGAGGGAAAACGAATGCGACATATCGAAAAATTGCCCAAGAACACCTTCAATAATTCGAACCCCAGCATCACAATTCGAACCCAACCAAGCATCATAAATCATCTAAAACATGTAATAGGCGATCCCTAACATGAATCATCAACCCATAGCCAAAACCCCCAAAATTCGAAATCAAACCCTCACCAAAATAGGGCAAAAATTCGAACCATAAGCCACAAATTTCGAACCAAAACCACACGCCTAACAGCAAGAATTTTTGAACCAAATCCACACGAAATTCGAAATAAATTCGAGCCAATAAATCACAATTAGGCAGGGAAATACATCACAAGCATGGAAAAAGGGGTTAGGAAGATTACCCAAACGAAAATCGGAAGAAATCGGACCAAAATCGAAGAACCCTAGAAATTGGGGATCGGCGCACTTCCGCAAAATCCGACTTCCACACGCGATGAAACTTCGAATTGATGGAGGGGAAAGCTGCGTCTCGTCGAGACGAAGCCGGCGACGGGTCGCACCCGCCGAACGGCGGCCGGATGGCGGCGGGCGAGGCGCCTGAAGCGGCGGGGGCAGGGGAGGTCGGGAATGGCTGTCGCGCGGGAGAGAGAGAGAGAAGGAAAAGTGGGCTGAAAATGAATTTAATTCTAAAATGTCGGGTTCAACTTGTATTTATAGCAAAATACCCCGAAATACTAATAGCCCCACAAATACATCGTGATTCATTAAAAATCATCTGTTTTCAAAAACTCTCTCTCTAACCCCAAAACCCCCTACCGGTGCTCACACAAGCACCCGAGATTCCGAGACACATTAAAAACCCAACTCTTAGGTTTTACACCGTAATGTGAATACAATCTCATCCTCGGGATCCAACGATCCCAACTACCCAAATAAACGAGCCCAGAAGGCCCAACATCGTGATTAAACTCCAAATCGCTACGTAAAACATCTTTAGGGGTTATTAACACTACGGGATTAACATCTATAATCCCTGATCATCACATCCTTGTAGGTACCTTTTTGGCATGATAGAAGGGCTTGAACGGGGTGAGGTCGTGAGCTTTGTGAAGCATTCTTTTGAGGATGAAAGGACAGGATTATTTCGTATAGTGCCTACTCTAGGAGTAGTTTGAACTATAGCTAAACTCATTCATTGATTGGAATGTAATTAATCCTTTTGGTAGTCCTTTATTTTGGCATGTAAATGCTTAAGCTCATAGACTCCACTTGTTTATTATACTCTGATCATTGTTATTAGCTCTATTATGCCTTCTTTCCGCACTTAAGGATTAGGGTCCTTACACCACCGACGAGAGAGGTCGAGTTTGGGATTAAGTTACTACCAGGGACGTCTACCATTTCTCGTGCCCTGTATAGGATGGCACCAGCGGAACTAAGGGAGTTAAATGTTCAGTTGCAGGAGCTCCTTGACAATGGCTATATACACCCTGGGGTGCACCAGTTTTATTTGTTAAGAAGAAAGATGGTTCAATGCGGTTGTGCATCGATTTCAGACAACTGAACAAAGCCATAGTGAAGAATAAGTATCCGCTTCTAGGGATTAATGATTTGTTTGATCAGCTGCAGAGTACGAGGCTCTACAGTAAGATCGATCTGAGGTCGGAGTATCATCAGATTCGAGTTCGAGAGGATGATGTACAGAAGACAGCTTCCAGGACTAGATGTGGGCACTACGGATTCTTAGTCATGCCTTTTAGGGTGACGAATGCCCCAGCTGTTTTATGAGCCTGATGAACAGAGTGTCCCAACCATGTTTGGATCAGTTCATCATAGTTTTCATTGACGATATGCTTATTTACTCTCGAACTGAAGAGGGACACGTGAAGCACTTGAGAACAGTACTCCAGATCCTTAGGATTGCCAGACCCCTGGCACAGCTGACTCAGAAAGGAGTGTCGTTCTATTGGTCCGAAGCTTGTGAGGAAAGCTTCCAAGAATTGAAGCGTCGTTTGATTACGACACCTATGTTGGTGATTCCTTCTGAGAATAAGAGGATGGCCTTGTACATGAATGCATCACTGCAGGGTTTGGACTGTGTGTTGATGCAAGATAAGCATGTGGTGGCTTATGCTTCGAGGCGGTTACAACCACATGAGGATAGGTACCCAGTCCATGATTTGGAGCTGGCAGCCGTTATATTTGCCTTGAAGATTTGGAGGCATTACTTGCATGGTACGTCGTTTACCATCTACCCGGACCGTAAGAGCCTGGAGTTTTGTTCACACAGGCTGAGATGAATATGCGACAAAGAAGATGGATGTCATGAATTTATCAGCTATGATGACCTCTTGTTGCCATTTGGGCTATGATTTTGATGTGGACACGTCGCCGGTGCGAGTGTCAACCTTGTTGGCTGAGCCAGACTTATTTGAGGCTATTAGGAAAGCCCAGAGGTCAGATGATGAGGTTCAGAGGTGGTCGTTTTAGTACTTCGAGGACAGCCACCAAAGTTCAGAATGGCAGAAATGATTCCTTGAGGCTGGGTAACCGATGGGTAGTCCCAGATACGCCGGAGTTGGTTAAAGGAATATCGGAACAGGCTCATAGTAGTCGGTTCAATATCCACCCAGGAGGAAGGAAAATGTATAAGGACCTAAGTGGTCAGTTCTGGTGGAGACGTATGAAGCACGATGTGATCGCTTTCGTTAAAAGATGTTTGATCTGCCAACAGGTAAAGGCAGAGGCCTGGTAGCGAGCTGGAGAGCTTGAAGGTACCTAAGTGGAAGTGGAGGCATATCATTATGGACTTTGTGACCCACTTACCAAGGACGGCCTCTGGATTTGATGCGATCTGGGTGATCGTGGATAGGCTAACGAAGGTAGCTCACTTCATCCCCTACTGTATGACTTTTGCGTACCTAAAGATGACCCAATTATATGTGCGGGATGTGGTGAGGTTGCATGGCATTCCAGTCTCGATTGTGTCTGATAGAGACCCAAGGTTTACTTCACATTTTTTGGGAGGGTCTCCAGGAAGCTTTGGGCACAGAGGTGAGACTGAGTACAGATTATCACCCTCAGGCAGGTGGTCAGACGAAGCGTACCATGCGGACGCTTGAGAACATGTTGAGGGCATGTGTTTTGAAGTTTAATACTCCATGGCAAGATTCAGTGCCACTAGTAGAGTTCTCCTTTAATAACAGCTATCAGGCGAGCATTCAAATGGCCCATTGAAGCTCTTTATGGACAACGATGTAAGTCACCGCTGCATTGGGAGGACCTGACTAGTAAGGCGGTCGGAGGACCGAATATGATTAAGGATATAGAAAACAAGATTAAGACGATACGTCAAAAGATGAAAGCGGCTCAGGATAGGCAAGCAGCCTATGCCAATAAGTGACGACGACCGCTAAAATTCTAAGTAGGAGACAAGGTCTTCTTGAAAATCTCACCCTTCAGGGGTGTAGTTCATTTGGTATGCGGGGGAAGTTATCCCCGAGGAATATGAGCCAGATCCATCTCATGTTTTACAGCCTACTGAAGTGCAGTTGGATTCAGATGTATCCTACGTTGAACGACCGGTCAGAATTCTGGATCGTGAGGATCGCAGATTACGAAGTCAAGTTATACCGATGATTAAAGTTCAGTGGGATCGTCGGGGTGTCGAGAAGGCTATGTGGGAGACGGAGCGGCATATGGTACAGCACTACCCGGAACTATTCTCTGGTATGTAATTTATGTTTAGTTTCTTTTGGGGTAAGTGCATGCGATTTCGAGGATGAAATCTTATAAGTAAGGGAGTAATGTAATGCCCCGAAATTAATTATATGCAATTTGAGCATTAATGATGTTAATATGATGAATTATGTTGATAATTGATTTATGTGTTGAAATTAATTATCATGTTGAAATGCTTAATCACATTATAGGCGTGACCCGGGGGTTGCATTTCAGGGTGCATGTTATGCATGTTAGAAAATAAGGTGTTAACATGATTTAACTATGTTGATGGTTAATTATGAGGAAAGCAGGATTTAGTGGAAGTTTAATGCATTTTTGTAAATGCTTTTAAAATACCATGTTGGGGTGTTTTATACATCATGTTAACTTTGGGGTATAATTTTAATATTAACTTTATAACCCCCTTTTCCCTCTATACCCCCTTACTTTACCAATCACTTTTAAAATCCCCAATTCATTCCTCAACCCTAACCCATCTCCCATTTTCGAAATTCACCAAGGAAGGAAGAAGAAAGCTTCACAAAAACTTTGTTATTGTGATCTTTGTTAGGATTTGGAGCCTACAAGAGGTATGGAACCATTCCTAAAAGTTTTATGATGTTTGGTGTTGAAATGGGTTAGTTTTTGATGCTTTATGTGGGTTTGTTTTGGGAATATGTTGTTTATGGTTGGGGTATGATTTATGGTTATATGAGGATGTTTATTGAAGATTTGTAGTGATTTGGTATGGTTGGTGTTTTATTATTTGAGTTTGTTTGAATTGGGGAAGGAGAAGGATGAATAGTGCCCGAAAATCGGACCTACAGGACTCGGCGATCGATCGGCACCTTCCACCGATCGATCGCGAGCTACAGGAGAGAAGGCAGTAGCCTTCACCGATCGATCGCGAGTTTGGCGCGATCGATCGGCGAGGTCACGATCGATCGGCGCAAACTCGGCGATCGATCGCGAATTGGAAAATTTTGTTGGACGAGGCAGTGTGATCTCGCGATCGATCGGGGCTTCATGGAGATCGATCGCGAGACACCAAAATGTGCATTTTTGATGTTTTTGTGGGATTTTTGGATATTGGACTATAATTAGCAATACCGATTTGTATGGTTATGTAGAACCATCCCAGGTACCCACAACTTCAAGGAGATAAAGTTCTACAACTTCTCCATTTTTGGAATTAAGGTACGTAAGAAGCGTACGGGCATCGGACGGTAACACACTCCTAACTCTGACTATGCATTGATTGCATAAGTATTTATGATGATGATGTTTACGATGATGATTATGATAAATAAGTTTATGATGATGATGTTTATGATGATGATGCTTACGATGATGATTATGATAAGTAAGTTTATGATGATGATGTTTATGATGATGATGTTTATGATGATGATGCTTACGATGATGATTATGATAAGTAAGTTTATGATGATGATGTTTATGATGATGATGTTTATGATGATGATGCTTACGATGATGATTATGATAAGTAAGTTTATGATGATGATGTTTATGATGATGATGTTTACGATGATGATTATGATAGATAAGTTTATGATGATGATGTATATGATGATGATGTTTATGATGATGATTGTGATAAGTAAGTTTATAATAATGTTATACGATGTTTATAAAAGGGTAAGATGCCCATATGGTAAGATGCCATACATTGTATAATGTGGTAAGATGCCACGGGGTAAGATGCACATATGGTAAGATGCCATGCGATGTTATTATGTGGTAAGATGCCACGGGGTAAGATGCCCACATGGTAAGCGGCCATACGATGTTATTATGTGGTAAGATGCCACGGGGTAAGATGCCCATATGTTAAGAGGCCATACGATGTTATTGTGTGGTAAGCTACCACGGGGTAAGATGCCCATATGCATGAAGGTAAATCAGGGTTAACCAAAAGAAGTCAACGAATAACCAGTTAGTTTACTTAACTAAGACTTCGTACACTCACTGTTATCTTTTATTATGATGTTATAAGATGATGATGTTATAAGATGATGATGCTATAAGATGATGATGCTTATATGATGATGATGCTATAAGATGATGATGCTTATAAGATGATGATTTTAATCATTCATGTCAAGAATCAATGATTATATGCATGGCTATGAAACAGGGACAACCAAAGAGGGTTAATGCAATTAACCAGGAAGTATATGTTACCAATTATTTTCATGCATTTATTTATATGCCACTGTCTTATGATGTTAAATAACGATGTACATGCTCACGATGGGTTGTTCCTGTAGGTACACTTTTGGACTAAAGGACTAAGGGCCGGGTTGAGGCAGTGAACTATGAGGAGCATGAAAGATGTTAGGATTCAGGATTTCTGGATAGTCTCTACTCTAGTAGTAGTATAATTCTATCGCTTCAACATTCGTATTGAGGATGTAATTAATTAAGGTTGAAATTTCATTTTTTTGGCCGTAATCTTATTAGCTCAAAGTTACAACCGGAACCCTTAAGAGGTTATGAATGCATGTTCAGTCCATAATACGTGTATAATATGACGTTAAGGTAGGAGGACCCTACAACTAGTGATATCAATGAAGCTAAACAACATAATCCAAGCGTCTACGTTGAATCTAGTCAATTGTTTTCCCTAAGAATTTAACAAACTCACAAGCTGAATTTAATTAATCTTAGTTGCTTCATAAATTAGAGGGATCAAACGATTCCGTATTTGATATCTAATTTAGCAATAAATTGTATGAACAGAAGCTAGGTGATCAGTCCAACAATCATGCATAACAATTATGACAATCAAATCAAAAAAACAATTGATACTCAATGAAAATCAACAATCAAAACTTATCTCACAAGAATCGTAAACGTCCAATGTATCGTCTTCCTCAACCGAGAATCACAAAAGTATTTAGCTACTCATAACTAGATTAAAAACAATCAAAATTTGTAATACCCCCCAAATGTCTATGTGCTTATGTGTTATCATGAACGATTATGTTGTGTTTTAAGGGTTGTGGCACATTTAATTTGGGGGTTATATTCATGTCTTATTTAATGGGGTGTGATGTATGTTATGATGATATGGTTAAGGGGGCATGTTGGGTGTTTTAAGGGATGTATTAATTAAGTAATGTTATGAAATATCGAGTGAGGATATTTTAATACATCGTGCTAAATACCAGGGCACAATTAAACACCACATGGCACCCCAACCACACCACCCCCCCCCCCCAATCGGCCACCCCCCCCCCCCCCCCCCCAAGTGCAACCCATGCTCCACTTGCTAGCAAGCCATACCTCTTACTCATCCCCTTGTGTGATGCCCCGAAATTAATTAATGGTAACCTGGACATTAATTATGTTTATATGATGAGTTATTATGATGATTAAGTTATGTGTGGAAATGAAGAATTAACATGATTTAAGGATGTTGATTTTTATTATGAGGAAGATATGGATTTAATGAAGTCGATTTCAATTGTAAATACTTGCCATGTTAATGTATTTTACATACATCATGATGGATTTTGGGGTACAAGTTAAATATAAGATTTTATATTTAACCCACCTTCTTTACCTCACTTTACTTTTACCCTCAATCCCCAAAATCACTTTCCCAAACCCCCTTCCCTTATTTTCGAATTTTGCCCTAAAGGTGGGAAGGAATCCTTGTAAAAGTTTTATTCTTGCACTTCTTGGTAAGATTTAGTGCTTATGATGTTTATATATCACTTAATGATGTTATTGAAGTGTTGTTTGAGTTTTGGAAGGGTTTTAAAAAGGGTTTAAAGTGGGTTTGTTTGGGTTAGGGTGATTCTTGGTGGGATGTTGGATTTTTAATGGTTTTATGATGTGTGTTGAAGGTTTTGGGTGTTTTAATGTTTATGAGTTGTTGGTATAAATGTGGGTTGAAGTTGGTGTAGGATTTAATGCTCAAAGATGAAGAAATCCCGTGTCTGCGCGAGGCGATCGATCGCCTGAAAAGCAGCGATCGATCGCCGAGGGGCAGTACGCGAAGAAGGGGATAGGCGACCGATCGCCTCAAATGGCGCGATCGATCGCCAACGTCCAGTAGCCAAATGAACATCAGGCGATCGATCGCCTCATTTTAAGAGATCGATCGCCGCTAAGAGAAAAATCGGGCGATCGATCGCCTCATTTTGAACGATCGATCGCCACTGTTCAAAAGTTGAAAAATGTTGATTTTTGTTAAATTTTTGGTATCGGGCTATTGTTTAACTTCTAATAATGAATTGTATGGTTGTGTAGAACCATCCCAGGCACCAACAACCTCAAGGAGATAAAGTTCCACAATTTCTCCTCCTTTTGGAATTAAGGTACGTAAGAAACGTACGAGCATCATACGGTAACACGTTCCTAAAATATGACCTTGCATTAATTGCATGAGTAATTATGATGATGATTATGACGACTATGATGAATAAGTTATGATGATATGTTGTGGTAAACAAAGATGATATGATGTTACGATGACAATTATGATAAGATGATGATGTTTGAAATGATGATGTTTATAAGATGATGACGCATGTTTGACTATGCTACTTAGAATGGTTGAATGTCCGGTGACTATTATGGGCAAGCGAGGAAGGTCTTGCCGCTCACATAACTGAGCGATGGGGTACATCCGCTATCAAGGTGTAGCGATGGGTATCATCCGCTGAGCGATGGGGTACATCCGCTATCAAGGAGTAGCGATGGGTATCATCCGCTGAATAAGAGATACATCCGCTATCAAGGCGTAGCGATGGGTATCATAAGATGTGTTATGTCGAGCGAGGGGGCCAATTGTGCCGCTGTCATAATAGCACCCGGACAGTCCCATTTCTAATTAACATGGATTGTTGTGAGCTTATATACGAAATATGATGTTATTCACTCATGTTTTGAGCTAATGATTATATGCGTAATTATGATACAGGGACAACCAAGGAAGGATAGTACTATTATAAACAGGAAGTATATGTTATCAACTATTTCCATGCATTATTTAATGCCATTAATTCATGATGTTAAGTAACGATGTACATGCTCACGATGAGTTGTTCCTGTAGGTACACTTTTGGATCGAGACTAAGGGTCGGGTTGAGATGGTGAGCTAATGGAGCATAAGAAGATAGATACATGATTTTGTTAGCCTTAACATTCATTTTGGGGAATGTAATTAACTAACTGTTGAAGTTTCATTTTGGCCTGTAATTACATTAAGCTCACATAACAACCAGAACTCTAAGATGTCTCTAATACATGTTTAGTTCTTAATACGCTATTAATATGATGTAAAGGTAGGAAGACCCTACATTAGTGGTATCAGAGCAGTGGTTAGATAACCCGGGGATGAGTGAAGGGTAGCCTTAGAAATAGGTTGGCTAGGCGCTCACTTTCGATATACTATGTTACACATGAAGTATATGATTGTTATGATAACATGTTATGGTTTTCTAACGATGTTTATATGAACTGCTTTTGGATCTTGTTGTTAACCCTTGTGTTGCAGTATGGCAGCAAATATCGACATTGGTGATGCTGTAAGTGTGAACGCTAGTGCGGGGCGCACGAATCCCCTACCCCCCGCCAGCCTTAGGCGAAGAGCCGTCCGAGCAACAGTTATTGCCGGGAGAGTTGAGTTTGACTCAGTTTCTAGCGTATCGGCCCCCGACTTTTGAAGGGACTGAAACAGGGGAACGAGCTGAGGAATGGCTAGAAAGGATGGAACAAATATTTGTGGCAGCCCCGTGTGCAAAGACGGCATGGATAAGGCTAGCAGAGTTCCAATTAGCCAAGAAAGCACTGATGTGGTGGAGGACCACCGTGATTGAACAGGAGGCACAGGGTCAAGAGGTAAACTGGAAGCTGTTTAGAACTAGATTCCTGGCCCGATACTTTTCAGCTGCTGCACGTCAAGCTAAAGAGGATGAGTTTAATAAGTTGAAGCAAGGTACTATGCCGGTGTCAGATTATGCCCTCCACTACTGTTCTCTACTCAGATATGTACCTCATATCGCTGCCGACACTCAAGCTAAAATGAGGAACTTCATGAAGGGTTTAAGGCCAGAACTTTATGATAGGGTGATCACATATGACCCTACCTGCTTTGACGATGCACTTACCCGGGCTGAGTTAGCCGAACTAGGGGTTGGCGCGTACCCTGATGCTGTGCCACCTCCAGCGCCCCCTCAGAGATCTACTCCCGACAACTTAAGGCCAAGGGGTGATCGGTTCAAGTCTGGGGGGAACACTTCGGCGTCCCGATTCAGTGGTAGGAGGCCCGATAACCGATGGAAGGGAAACCGCAGGAATGACGCTCCACCAAGAGGAGGACAGTCTCGGGGAGGAGGCAGTGTTGGAGAGGTACAATGCTCTCTTTGTGGACAGCCCCATTTGACGAAGAATTGTGTCGGATGTTATGTTTGCGGTGAGAGAGGCCACTTTGCTCGACAATGTCCCAACAGGGGAAGGCAGCAGAATTCTACTGGGAGGTCTACGGACAGAGCAGCACCACACAGGCCCCCATATGTACCGAGGCAGTTTGGAAGTCAGCCTACGGGGCCACCTCAAGGGCAAGTGTATGCATTGACGAGGGAGCAGGCTACAGCGGCTCCGGAGGAGGTCATAGCGGGTACGTGTCTTTTATTTACGCACCCTGCCTTTATATTGATCGACACAGGTGCATCACACTCCTTTGTGTCGACTAGTTTTGTGGAAAGACACCACATATGCAGTGCTTCGTCGCCCACGCCTCTTATAATCTCGACCCCCGCTGGAAGAAGTTTGATTGCTGATCAGATTGTCTATGATGGCCTCATTTATTTTGAGAATAACAAGTTAAAGTCGGATTTGATTGTTCTGAGCATGTCGGACTTCGACTGTATATTGGGCATTGATGTTCTGAATAAGTACCAAGCGGTTGTGAACTGCAGGCAGAGGATTGTCCGATTCAGATCTGATGAAGGGGCTCAGTGGACGTTCTATGGAGATGGTTCTCGTTCAAAAATTCCGTTAATATCCGCGGTCAAGATGACACAATTATTGGAACGAGGCCATACAGGATATCTCATTTATGCTATTGATATTACTGGAAAGAAGGAAGAACTAAAGGTTGAAGATGTGCCCGTACTGGCGGATTTTTCTGATGTATTCCCTGAAGAGATTCCCGGATTTCCTCCGGTGAGAGAGGTCGAATTTGGAATTGAATTACTACCGGGGACGTCAGCCATTTCTCGTGCCCCGTATAGGATGGCACCACCGGAGTTAAAGGAATTAAAACTTCAGTTGCAAGAACTCCTTGACAAGGGCTACATACGCCCGAGCGTATCGCCCTGGGGTGCACCAGTTTTATTTGTTAAGAAGAAAGATGGCTCGATGCGTCTGTGCATCGATTACAGACAACTGAACAAAGCTACCGTGAAGAATAAGTACCCCCTCCCGAGGATCGATGATTTGTTTGACCAGTTGCAGGGTACGAGGCTATACAGTAAGATTGATTTGAGGTCGGGGTACCACCAGATCCGAGTTAGAGAGGATGATGTACAGAAGACAGCTTTCAGATCCAGATATGGGCACTATGAATTCTTAGTCATGCCCTTTGGGGTGACGAATGCCCCAGCTGTTTTCATGAGTTTGATGAACAAGGTGTTCCAGCCATTTTTGGACCAATTCGTCATAGTTTTCATTGACGATATACTCATCTACTCTCAGACTGAAGAAGAACATGTTGGGCACTTGAGGACAGTACTTCAGATCCTTAGAGATCATCAATTATATGCAAAGCTTAGCAAGTGCGAGTTTTGGTTGGACAGTGTGGTGTTCTTGGGGCATGTGATATCCAGCCGTGGGATATCTGTGGATCCCCGTAAGATTGAAGCTGTTATGGAGTGGGCTGCACCCACTTCTGTGCCTGAGATACGGAGTTTCCTTGGTTTAGCGGGCTACTACCGACGTTTCGTCGAGGGATTTTCTAAGATCGCTAAGCCGTTGACCCAGTTGACTCAGAAGGGAGTTCCGTTCTATTGGTCCGAAGCTTGTGAGGAGAGCTTCCAAGAGTTGAAACGTCGCTTGACGACAGCGCCAGTGTTAGTAATTCCTTCTGAGGATAAGAAGTTTGCTTTGTACACGGATGCATCATTGCAAGGTTTAGGTTGCGTGTTGATGCAAGATAAGCATGTGGTAGCGTATGCTTCGAGGCAACTGAAGCCTCATGAGACCAGATACCCAGTCCATGACCTGGAAATGGCGGCCATCATTTTCGCCTTGAAGATTTGGCGTCATTACCTTTATGGTACGACGTTTACCATCTTTACAGACCATAAGAGCTTGAAATTCTTATTCACCCAAGCAGAACTAAATATGAGGCAACGAAGATGGATGGACTTACTCAAAGATTATGATTGTGAAATAGAGTACCATCCGGGTAAAGCAAATATGATAGCAGATGCCTTAAGTCGAAAAGTGAAGAGCACCGCAGAGGATACTATGAGCTTATCAGCTATGATGGCTTCCTATTGCCATTTAGGCTATGATTTTGATGTGGACACATCGTTGGTGCGAGTGTCGACCTTATTGGCTGAGCCGGACGTATTTGAGGCAATCAGGAAAGCCCAAAGGTCGGATGATGAAGTTCAAAGATGGACATCGATAGTACTTCGAGGTCAGCCAACAAAGTTTAGAGTGGCTGAAGATGATTCTTTAAGATTGGGCGACCGATGGGTGGTCCCAAATGCGCCGGGATTGCGTAAAGGAATTTTAGAACGGGCTCACAGTAGCCGATTAAGTATCCACCCAGGAGGAAGAAAGATGTACAAGGACCTTTATAGCCAATTTTGGTGGAGACGCATGAAGCGTGAAGCAATTGCTTTTGTCAAGAGGTGTCTGATCTGCCAGCAAGTAAAGGCAGAAAGACAAAGGCCTGGCGGTGAGTTGAAGAGCTTAGAGGTGCCTAAATGGAAGTGGGAGCACATATCTATGGACTTCGTGACCCACTTGCCAAGGTCGGCCTCTGGATTTGATGCGATCTGGGTGATCGTGGATAGGCTGACAAAGGTAGCCCATTTCATCCCTTACAGTATGACCTTCACATACCTAAAGATGGCCCAACTCTATGTACGGGATGTGGTGAGGTTGCATGGTATTCCAGTTTCAATAGTGTCTGACAGAGACCCGAGGTTCACTTCACATTTCTGGGAGGGTCTCCAATCAGCGTTGGGCACAGAGGTAAGACTGAGTACAGCCTATCACCCTCAGACAGACGGTCAGACAGAACGTACCATACAGACGCTCGAAGATATGCTGAGGGCATGTGTCTTGGAGTTTGACACTCCGTGGCAAGAATCTATACCACTGGTAGAGTTCTCCTACAATAACAGCTATCAGGCGAGCATTCAAATGGCCCCTTTTGAAGCTCTGTACGGACGACGATGTAGTCACCGCTGTATTGGGAGGACTTGACTAGTAAGGCGGTTGGAGGGCCGGATATGATTGGAGATATGGAAGAAAAGATAAAGACGATACGCTTAAAGATGAAAGCGGCCCAAGATAGGCAAGTGGCCTATGCCAATAAGCGGCGACGACCGCTAGAATTCCAAGTCGGAGATAAGGTTTTCTTGAAAATCTCACCCTTCAGGGGTGTGGTCCGTTTTGGTATGCGGGGAAAGTTATCTCCGAGGTATGTGGGACCGTATGAGATATTGCAGCGCATCGGTACTTTGGCCTACCGTTTAGCTCTACCGCCGTCCTTATCCGGTATTCATGATGTTTTCCACGTTTCCATGTTAAGAAAGTATGAACCCGATCCGTCTCATGTATTGCAGCCTTCGGAGGTTCAGTTGAGTTCAGATGTGTCCTATGTTGAACGACCAGTTAGAATCCTAGATCGTGAGGATCGCAGGCTACGAAGTAAGATTATACCGATGGTCAAAGTTCAGTGGGATCGCCGGGGTGTCGAGGAGGCTACGTGGGAGACGGAACGGCATATGGTGCAGCACTACCCGGAACTATTTTCTGGTATGATTTATGTTTAGTTTCTTTTTGGGTAAGTGCATGCGATTTCGAGGACGAAATCTTATAAGTAGGGGAGTAATGTGATGCCCCGAAATTAATTAATGGTAACCTGGACATTAATTATGTTTATATGATGAGTTATTATGATGATTAAGTTATGTGTGGAAATGAAGAATTAACATGATTTAAGGATGTTGATTTTTATTATGAGGAAGTTTAATGAAGTCGATTTCAATTGTAAATACTTGCCATGTTAATGTATTTTACATACATCATGATGGATTTTGGGGTACAAGTTAAATATAAGATTTTATATTTAACCCACCTTCTTTACCTCACTTTACTTTTACCCTCAATCCCCAAAATCACTTTCCCAAACCCCCTTTCCCTTATTTTCGAATTTTGCCCTAAAGGTGGGAAGGAATCCTTGTAAAAGTTTTATTCTTGCACTTCTTGGTAAGATTTAGTGCTTATGATGTTTATATATCACTTAATGATGTTATTGAAGTGTTGTTTGAGTTTTGGAAGGGTTTTAAAAAGGGTTTAAAGTGGGTTTGTTTGGGTTAGGGTGATTCTTGGTGGGATGTTGGATTTTTAATGGTTTTATGATGTGTGTTGAAGGTTTTGGGTGTTTTAATGTTTATGAGTTGTTGGTATAAATGTGGGTTGAAGTTGGTGTAGGATTTAATGCTCAAAGATGAAGAAATCCCGTGTCTGCGCGAGGCGATCGATCGCCTGAAAAGCAGCGATCGATCGCCGAGGAGCAGTACGCGAAGAAGGGGATAGGCGACCGATCGCCTCAAATGGCGCGATCGATCGCCAACGTCCAGTAGCCAAATGAACATCAGGCGATCGATCGCCTCATTTTAAGAGATCGATCGCCGCTAAGAGAAAAATCGGGCGATCGATCGCCTCATTTTGAACGATCGATCGCCATTGTTCAAAAGTTGAAAATGTTGATTTTTGTTAAATTTTTGGTATCGGGCTATTGTTTAACTTCTAATAATGAATTGTATGGTTGTGTAGAACCATCCCAGGCACCAACAACCTCAAGGAGATAAAGTTCCACAATTTCTCCTCCTTTTGGAATTAAGGTACGTAAGAAACGTACGAGCATCATACGGTAACACGTTCCTAAACTATGACCTTGCATTAATTGCATGAGTAATTATGATGATGATTATGACGACTATGATGAATAAGTTATGATGATATGTTGTGGTAAACAAAGATGATATGATGTTACGATGACAATTATGATAAGATGATGATGTTTGAAATGATGATGTTTATAAGATGATGACGCATGTTTGACTATGCTACTTAGAATGGTTGAATGTCCGGTGACTATTATGGGCAAGCGAGGAAGGTCTTGCCGCTCACATAACTGAGCGATGGGGTACATCCGCTATCAAGGTGTAGCGATGGGTATCATCCGCTGAGCGATGGGGTACATCCGCTATCAAGGAGTAGCGATGGGTATCATCCGCTGAATAAGAGATACATCCGCTATCAAGGCGTAGCGATGGGTATCATAAGATGTGTTATGTCGAGCGAGGGGCCAATTGTGCCGCTGTCATAATAGCACCCGGACAGTCCCATTTCTAATTAACATGGATTGTTGTGAGCTTATATACGAAATATGATGTTATTCACTCATGTTTTGAGCTAATGATTATATGCGTAATTATGATACAGGGACAACCAAGGAAGGATAGTACTATTATAAACAGGAAGTATATGTTATCAACTATTTCCATGCATTATTTAATGCCATTAATTCATGATGTTAAGTAACGATGTACATGCTCACGATGAGTTGTTCCTGTAGGTACACTTTTGGATCGAGACTAAGGGTCGGGTTGAGATGGTGAGCTAATGGAGCATAAGAAGATAGATACAGGATTTTGTTAGCCTTAACATTCATTTTGGGGAATGTAATTAACTAACTGTTGAAGTTTCATTTTGGCCTGTAATTACATTAAGCTCACATAACAACCAGAACTCTAAGATGTCTCTAATACATGTTTAGTTCTTAATACGCTATTAATATGATGTAAAGGTAGGAAGACCCTACACCTTGTCATCACCATCATTCCCTCTCTCTATCATTCCCTTCTCCTCCTTCTCTCCTCCATTTTTCGTGCTTGGTAAGCAGCTTTAAGGCAAGGAAGAGCTTGGTAAAAAGTGTTCAAAAATCTTACCAAAAAGGGAGCAAAAAGAGGGGTAAGGTTTAATCCTCTGTTTTTAAGAGTTTTTGTTTGGGTTTGGTTTTGGTGATGATGATTTGTTGCATGCTAGCTTAGGTTTTGTGAAAACTTTGATTTAAGTGCTTACATAAAAGTTTTATGAAGTTCCTAGCATGTTTGTTTGAGCATGTTATATGTGTTATGTGGTAGATTTGTTGGTATGAAAGGAAGTGCTCGAAAATCTGGGGAAGTCCCGATTTTTCAGAGTGCTCGATCGATCGAGATTTTGGTTCCGATCGATCGAGCGAGGCAGAAGATTTAAAGCATGGTTTGAAATTCAGGGGCCGATCGATCGAAGGAATTTCCAATCGATCGGTGAAGCTCCTCAATCGATCGGTAGAAATATTTCGATCGATCGATCGAGGCAGAAAGTTGGGCACTGTTTATGGTGCTTTCTCGATCGATCGAGACTTGGGTGCCGATCGATCGAGAGAGGCAGAATCTTGGCAAATATTTTTAATTGATTTATTTTGAAGAATTTTGACAATGGTTCTTGAAATGGTATCTAATATTGTACTATGTTGTTATGTAGAACCATCCCAGGTACCAGCACAGTCAAGGAGATAAAGTCTATTGACTCCTCCACCTTTTGAAAAGGTACGTAAGAGACGTACGGGCATCGGACGGTAAAACACACTCCTATACTATGACTACGCAATGATTTCATAAGTGTTTACGATGTTTATGATGATGCTTATGATAAGTAAAGACATGATGATGTCTAAGATGAGTAAAGATGATATGATGTTTATGATGATGATTATGTTAAACTATGTTATTAGGAATGGTAGAGTGCTCTGGTAGTTGTTATGGGAAAGCGAGTAAGGTACTTACCGCTGACATAGCTAGCGAGGAGATTACATCCGCTATCAAGATGTAGCGAGGGGTAATCACAGTACCGCTATATGTCGAAGCGAGGGGGCCAATTGTTCGGCTGACATAACAAGGCCAGAAACATTCCCATTTCTAATTAACATTGTTGATTATGGGCATATAAGTGAAGTATGATGTTAATCATTTATGTCAAGTACAAATGATTAAACGCATGAATGTGAATCAGGGACAACAAAAAGGGGTTAACGATTAACCAGGAAGTACATGTTAACGGTTATTTCATGCATTTATTCATATGCCATTTTCTTATGATGTTAATTAATGATGTACATGCTCATGATGGGTTGTCCCTGTAGGTACACTTTTGGACTGAAGAGCTAAGGGTCGGGTTGAGGCAGTGAGCTGAAAGGAGCACAAAAAGGAAAAGGATTCAGGATTTTGATTAGTATCTACTCTAGGAGTAGTATAAATCTAAAATGTTAGCATTCATTTTTGGGAATGTAACTAATAAGTTTTGAAGTTTTATTTTTGGCCTGTAATCCTGTTAGCTCACGTAACAACCGGAACCCTAAGATGTTATTTAATGCATGTTTAATTCTTCTTATGTCATTATAACATTGTTAAGGTAGGAAGACCCTACATTAGTGGTATCAGAGCAGTGGTTAGAGAACCCGGGAATGAGTGAAGCCTTAGCAATAAGTTGGCTAGGTGCTTACTTTTAAACATGTTTCATGCATATGTTGCATGTGAAGTATATGATGTTATGCTAACATGTTTTGTTTCTCTAACGATGTATTATATGAACTGCTTTTGGGTATTGTTGTTAACCCTTGTGTTGCAGCATGGCAGCGAATGCTGAAGTAGGTGATGCGATTAGCGTCAATGCAAGTGCTGGGCGTACAAATCCCCTACCACCGCCAGCCTTGGGCGAAGAACCTTCTGAGCAACAATTACTACCTGGGGAGCTAAGTTTGGCTCAATTTCTGGCATATCGACCCCCGATGTTCGAAGGAACTGAGACAGGGGAACAGGCCGAAGAGTGGTTAGAAAGGTTGGAGAAGATCTTCGTGGCGGCCCCTTGTGCAAAGTCAGCCTGGATAAGGTTAGCAGAGTTTCAACTGGCCAAGAAGGCATTGATGTGGTGGAAGACCACAGTAGTAGAGCAAGAGGCTCAGGGACAGGAAATTAATTGGAAGCTGTTCAGAACTCAGTTCCTGACCCGCTACTTTTCAGCTGCTGCACGACAGGCTAAGGAGATGAGTTTACCAACTTAAAGCAAGGTACCATGCCAGTATCGGACTACGCTCTTCATCATTGTTCTTTACTCCGATATGTGCCCCATATTGCTGCGAATACCCAGGAAAAGATGAGGAATTTCATGAAAGGTTTGAGGCCGGAATTGTATGACAGGGTGGTTACTTATGACCCTGCTTGCTTTGATGACGCCCTTTCACGGGCTGAGCTAGCCGAACTGGGAGTTGGTGCATATCCTGATGCCGTGCCACCTCCAGCACCCCCTCAGAAATCTACCTCTGATAATTTGAAGCCGAGGGGTGATCAGTTTAAGCCAAGGGGGAACACATCAGTTTCGAGATTCAGTGGTAAGAGGCCCAAGAATCGTTGGAAAGGAAGTCGTAGGAATGACGCTCCGTCAGGAAGAGGACAGTCTCAGGGAGGCAGGTTTGGAAAGGTCCAGTGCTCTATTTGTGGGCAACCACATTCGACGAAAGACTGCTGTAAGGACCCCGTGCCCTTATTACTTGCTTAGTGTATTAATCATCACATAAGTGTTGCATGCTTTCATTGTATAAAAGGGGAAAACACATATAACCTTGCCTAGTGTGGGGTCTTCCCACCTTAACAGTGTTATAGTGACATAAGAAGGACTAATAATGCATTAAATAACATCTTAAGGTTCCGGTTGTTACATGAGCTAACAGGATTACAGGCCAAAATACAAAACTTCAAAAATAATTCATTACATTCCCAAAAGAATGTCAAAATTTCGATTTACACTACTCCTAGAGTAGATACTAGTCATGACTTGAATCCTATACATTCCTATGTTCCTCGTAGCGCACTGCCTCAACCCGACCCTTAGTCCTTTAGTCCAAAAGTGTACCTACAGGGACAACACATCATGAGCATATACAATCTTACTTAACATCATTAAAAACATCATAGTAAATGCATGAAATCTTGGTTAAGTAAATATGCTGGTTATTCATTAACTTCTTTTTGTTGTCCATGATTCATATTCATGCATATGGACATTTTACCCTGTGGCATCTTACCACATCATAAACATCGTATGGCCTCTTACCATATGGGCATCTTACCCCGTGGCATCTTACCACATAATAACATCGTATGGCCTCTTACCATATGGGCATTCTTACCCCGTGGCATCTTACCACATAATAACATCGTATGGCCTCTTACCATATGGGCATCTTACCCCGTGGCATCTTACCACATAATAACATCGTATGGCCTCTTACCATATGGGCATCTTACCCCGTGGCATCTTACCACATAATAACATCGTATGGTGTAAGGACCCTAGTTCCTTAAGTGCGGATTAAAGGCGTAATAGAGTTAAACATGCGTCTAATGATATAAAGTTCCGTATTGATGTCTTGAGCCGTTAAGGTTACATGCCAAATTAAAATTTCCAAAAAGGGATTAATTACATTCCCTATCAATGAATGCTAATCCTTTAGCTTTACACTACTCCTAGAGTAGAGACTATACAAAAGAATTAGGCCTGCTATGCCAAGAGCACTCCTCACTGGCTCACCGCATCAATCCGCCTTAGCCCGTCCGCCCAAAAGTACCTACAGGAACAACCCCAAACCATGAGCATGTATACAAATCATATTCACAATAATATGATCATAGTTCAATGCATAAACCATAAATGCAATTTACTTCCTGTATTCAACACATTTAAAAGCTCCCTTGGTTGTCCCTGTACCACAATAATAATCAATGGATTATAATACCGATATGTATGTCATGACATGCACCGATTTCCATGTATACCGTATTCAATTCCCGAGTTTTATTATATCAGTGGCATAATACCCCTCGCATTAACATGACAGCGGAAATACCCCTCGCTTAGACAATACCAGCGGCACTAATATCCCTCGCTATAAATATGACAGCGGTCGTGTTCTTCGCTTCATATTAGCGGCAAATATTCTCTCATCGCTACGGTATGACAGCGGCAAGTATTCACATCGCTACGCCACTAGCGTCAAGTATTCTCCATCACTGTAATATAATCCCGACTCACAATCACATGCAACCGAAATGCATAATAAATTCCATGTGTGCAACCATAGTGCATAACCAATTCAATACGTAATAATACGTTTTACCGTCCGATGCCCATACGTCTCACTACGTACCTTAGTTCCAAAAGTGGAGATGTCGTGGGACTTTATCTCCTTTGATGTGTGGCTACCTGGGATGGTTCTACACAATCACATGAATCCATATTAGAAGCCAATAAATGGACCATTACCAAAAACATCATCATTTAGAACAAAATCCCAAAACCCACATTTTTTGCCTTGCGATCGATCGGTCCCCAGCCTCGATCGATCGCTAATGTTTAACAAAAAAAGGTATTTTGGTTCTGCCTCTGCCGATCGATCGAGACATTCTCTCGCTCATCGAGATTTCACACATCGATCGATCGGTGAGCTCGATACAAGCCTTGGCCAGGCTCTGTCCCGCTCGATCGATCGGACCCAGATTTCGATCGATCGAGAAGCCCTGTTCTTGCGAGAAATTCCAAGTATGAGCTTCCAACAACACCTAAACTCATACACCACCAAGATCAACCACCCAACACAACATTAAACCACAAAACAACCTTAAAATACATCCCCCAAACATAAACAACATGTTGGACCAAGATCCACCCTTTTAACCCCAAAAACAAGCTACAAACCCAACCAAAACTCAACAAAACTTTACCATAATGAAAGCTTACCACTTGAGCTTTAAGTTTTCAGCAAAAACTCACAAAAAGACTCCTTTTCAAAGCTTTCTCCTCTCCTCTTGTTTCAGAAACGAAAATGGGAGTTCTTAGGTGAAAGGATGAGGTTTTGGGGACAAAAGCTGATAGAGAGGGGGTGATGGGATATAAAGTGGTATGCAAGTGGCCCTTACCATCTTTGGAGTTAAATGTGTATCATAATATAAGCATGATGTATAAAATACCCCAACATGATATTTTAAAAGCATTTTCCTACAATGCATCAAAATCACCATTAAAATCATGCTTTACCAAAATTACAAACCAACACATTTAAACCATTATAACACCCAAACACCCAACATGTATAACATGCACCCTGAAATGCTCTACCGGGTCACGCCTACCATGTGACAAGCATTTTACCAAGATAATTAGTCCTAACACATAATCTAATTATCGCCATAATATCACATAAACATAATTAATGCCCAAATTGTAATTAATTATTTCGGGGATATCACAATAATCCCCTACTTATAAGATTTCGCCCTCGAAATCGCATGCACTTACCCAAATCGAAATGTAAGGACCCCAAGCCCTTAACCCTTAATTAGTGTATTAATCATTATGTGTGGCACATGCTTTCAATAAAATCAATCGGGAAACTCAGATGATACTTTACCATTGAATGGCAACTACAAAATTTCTTTAATACTCAATGTTATAAGATCATCATCCTAACAACATACAGACTCATCAAGTTCGCCCATTACCATCCCCTTTTTGCCACTTTTTACATTGTGGACTTTTATAAAAATTTGGGCAGAGTCTCCCCATAAATTGAGCTATCCCAAAACAAAAGCACCTCACATAATATAATTCCCGGCCACGGGATACACAATACTCAACAGAATACAGAACACAAAGTAAATTCCCAGCCAGGGAAGACACCACACATAAGACGACAAAAGTGGGTTTCAACACCCACATAATACACCCATGACTCTCATATCATTAGCAATTCTACTCTTAATTGCATGCAACATAGAATGAAAGAGAGAAAGGCTCATGCCTTTATATACAACCCATATACAAGTATAATCATACTCACATGCGAGCATCATAAATGTGTATATAACCCTCGGGTGTATATAAGTACTCTGTACGATACCGTGCTCCATCAAGCCCTGGTACCACGATCCTGGAAGTACATCCAATCAACAACTCGAGCTCAACTCCAAAGCCATCGATGTACCTGTTCACCTGCCCCAACAGAGACAGCCCCCAACGGGGTGAGCATACCAATACACAAAATCTCATAATCACAATAATGAAATTCATAATTTACAACACAAGTAAATACTAATGAATTTTAAATGATACTTCCTGGATGGCAACGTCCTCATCCGGGATTCCGTGTACTGTCCCTGTTCTCACAATCATCAAACTCATCAAATCTCAAAAATCAGTAAATCAACACATTGATTCAACTCATAGCATGCCTGATTCTCAAGTATCAATAATTAATGATTCCAAATTCCTTATACATACAAATATACATATCTCGATATCTAATACTGATTTTTCGACTTTGCTACCAATCACAGATAGCTCAAATGCCTAGCATTTATTTTACCAATTCTCCATTATACTTAGACATCTCACATGTCTTATAACAAATACATGATTCCACGATCATTCTCAGGCATCTCAAATGCCCTACAATAGTCATATAAACCCAGTACCCCATATCTCACGTAAGGTTATACTACTCTAGTATTTCGTACACTTGTGGCAGCGATGTCAAGACTAGGTCGTTCCATAGTCATATCAACACATATATATATATCCATACCCACAACCATCTAATGCAATTAAAATACATTATGCATTTCACAAATGCTCTTATATAAAGTAATGCTCGTACGTCGCACGTACCTTAAATCTCCGAAGTCCGAGCCAAACCTTGCTCGAGATCCATGCCCCGAGGAACGATGTGCTAACACGATAAATAATTCACAATTATTTATGTTAGTTCCGGACCTTATCGATGAGATTTTAAAGATGACAAAACAGTTCAGACCGGATCGATAGAAATCAGATTGACCAGATCGATCGGACTCAACAGAGCAAGATGGCAAAGCATTTCAGACCGGATCGATGGAAATTAGGCATACCAGATCGATCGGACATATCAGAGCAAACTGATAAAGAATATTGCATATCAGACCGGATCGATGGACTCCAGACTGAATAGATCGATGCTTCAGATCGATCTCAACCTTTATCAGATCAGAGCAGTCAAGGATACATAAAGGATGGCTTCTCAGTCCGAATCATCAACGGATATTTATTGCAGCATTTAATGCTGCAATTAATGCTACAAAGGACCAAAGACTGAAGATTGCCATAATAGGTAAGAAGACAAAGAAGAGCTTACCTGACAGTCGCCGAAAGCATATACCAGAACGGCAAGTATCCTGAAGAAGAAGACTGTAGCTTTCTCAGAGTTTAAAAAGAGTCATAGCTGCACATTAAGAGAAACAATGCCGTTGCCACCTTCAACTATAAAAGGATGCAACAAACAGATGCAAAAGATACTCTTGACTCTACAACTCACGCTGATCAATTGAAAAATATACAAGAAAGCAAAACAGCACACGCTTACAAAGTTCAGAAGCTTTCGAGCTGAAGTTATTTATTTAAGCGCAATTACTTTGTAACATTTGATCATTGTAGGATCACTGTGCGCATTGTGTATTGAAAAATAGAAGTGAGCAATATATTGTAACTGTCAGACAGAGTGTGTCTGAGCAGGTTGAGTGACTAGGAGTTTCAGACTGGTAGTGAGGTAAATCCAGCCTGAATCGGGTTTGTACAACAGGATTGTATAAATCAAAGTCTTCTAGTATAAACCTTCCTTAATTGGAAGAAGGGGAGACGTAGAAGGATTACACCACCTTCGAACTTCCAGAAACATATCCTGTGTCTTATCATTCTGCACTTAGCCATCGAGCTGTTCTTACTTACACAAGAGCAGACCGTTTCCGCACTTACTTATTAGTGGTCTGTTCTGTTCAAAGAGTTGATTAAGTAACAGATTTCTATCACTAATCAGAAAGAAATCACAAGGGATAAATTTTGTAAGGAGTGTTCATTCACCCCCCCCCCCCCTCTAAACACTCCGGACCGATCCTAACAAGTGGTATCAGAGCAGGTCGTCTTAATCAGCACAAAGAATATTAAGCTGATGGCATCATTCAACAAAATCCCCATGTTCTCAAAAGAAGATTATGATGACTGGAGAATCAGAATGCAAGCTCACCTGGCAGCTCAGGATGACGACATGTGGTTCGTCATCACCGATGGACCAATGAAGATCCTAAAAATAAATACAGCAGTCGCCACTACCAGTGGAGAACCACAAATGGTAGAAAAAGACAGATCCCTCTGGACGAATGAGGATAGAAAGAAAGCAAACCTCGACAATGTGGCCAAAGACATCTTGTTCAAAACTTTGGACAAGAACATGTTCAGCAAAATCAAAATGTGCTCTACTGCCAAAGAAATTTGGGAGAAGATAGCACAGCTATGTGAAGGCAACGACCAGACCAAAGAAAACAAGTTAACTGTGGCTCTTCAAAGATTTGAGAGCATAAAGATGAAAAGTGGTGAAACTCTAAATGAGTTTGATGAAAGAGTCACCAGCATCATAAATGAACTGAATGGTCTGGGGAAGGAATATTCTAACAGAGAGATCGCTCTGAAAGTAATGAGAGCTCTGCCAAAGGAATGGGATGTAAAGACCATTGCCATGAGGGAATCAAAAGACCTTAACAAGGTTGAACTTCATGATCTGTTTGCAGATCTCAAGGCCTATGAGTTTGAACTAATAAGCAGAGGTGAAGCAGAGCCATTCATCTCTCAACCCAACAAGGCCCTGGCAGCCATCCCAGACCAGATCGCTTCAACATCAGACCGATCTGCTGAACAGATGAGTAACGATGCTATGTCATTATTTATAAAGAAATTCGGTAAATTTATGTCTAAAAATAAGAGGAACTTCAAACCCTCTCATCATTATAAATCAAGAAAAGATGATACTGTTAACGATCAGGCTTGCTACAATTGTGGTAAGACCGGACACTTTATTGCAGACTGCACCAGACCGAAGAAAGAAGAAAGGAAAGAGAAGCATCGAGATGATAGAAAGAAGAAGCACCACCAAGACCGCAAGAATCATGGAAAATCCCAAAAAGTCTTAGTTACTGAGGAAGGAAACAGCAAATGGGCTCAGACTGATTCCGATTCAGACAGCTCTGAATATTCTTCCAGCGAAAGCGAAGAAGAGGTTCAATGTCTGATGGCAGAGGAAGAAATGAGTCAGACAGATGAGGTATTCGAATTTGAATCAAATGATTTTACACGAGAAGAGCTCATGTCCGCACTGCAAGACATGGCAAATGATTATAGGATCTTAGCTGAATCATTTGAGAAGAATAAAGCCAAAATCAGTACTCAAATGGATGAGCACAACAAACCAAGCTGCTCTGAGCAGGGTGAGTGCAAAAATCTCCAGAACGAGCTGAATAAGCTGAAAATCTCTTATGATCAGCTCCATGAGGAAAATAAGAGAATTAGCACACAAAATGCTAAGCTCTCACATATATTCAAAACATGGACAAAATCCAGAACATCCTTGGAAGAATTACAAGAAGCTCAAAGAAATGTCGGTGATTTCACCGGCATAGGCTTTGACACCAAAGAATGCACCAAAGATGAGTCTGAGCTGTTGCTGGTAAAGAATCAAGTCAAACAAATGACATTTGTTAAATCCAGCACAGTATATGAAACTGAAGCACCTAAGATTCAAACAGGAGTCTCTTACGTGAATCAAAATTTGAGAAAAGGGATTGGTTATGTCAACCAAGCCAACGATAAGGCACCAGCAAGATTTGTGTCTGTGAGACCAAATCCAAAAGTGCAAAATCTAAGGCAAGGAAGACAATACAATTACTATAACTCAAAACCGATTCAACGAAGATATAGACTACCTTATGAAAATCAAAGGTTTTCACAGCGCACACATTATCACACACAACATCGAGACAGACCAGCACATAGCACACCCTACACACACAAGCCACTAAAGCTGATACAGGTGTGGGTTCCCAAAGGGCTAATCCGTTCTGGACCCAAATAGGATTGGGTACCAACAATAAATATGTGTGATGACAGGTACAGAAGAATCTCGCATCAGATTGGTACTTGGACAGCGGGTGCTCTCGTCACATGACTGGAAACATCAAGCTGCTGTCTGAAGTCACAGAATGCACTGGACCCAAGATCATCTTCGGAGATAACTCAAAGGGTAAGACCGTGGGCAAGGGTAAGATTGTCCATGGTAACATTATTATCAATGATGTGCTGTTAGTTGAAAATCTGTGCTATAATCTGATTAGTATCAGTCAACTCTGTGATAATGGTTATGCTGTAGAATTTCATAAACACACTTGCACTGTTAAATCATCAGACGGTATAACCATGCTCGTAGGAATCAGGAATGGAAACACATATAAGATTAACTGGAATCATGCTCAACCTGATAATCCTACTTGCTTCATCGCTAACAATGATAATAAACACTGGTTATGGCATAAGCGCTTGAATCATATCAACTTTAAGACCATTGCTAGCCTGTGTAAACATGATTTAGTTATCGGTCTGCCCAAGATCGACTTTGCCAAGGATAAGATCTGCGAAGCTTGCCAAATGGGCAAACAGATCAGATCATCCTTCAAAAACAAGAATGCCAAATCCTCCTCCCGCTGTTTAGAATTACTGCATATGGACTTGTTTGGTCCTATACCAATAACAAGTTTAGGGGGAATGCGGTATACTCTTGTTGTTATTGATGATTACTCACGCTTTACATGGACTATATTTTTGAGCAGTAAAGATCAGACCGGTCCGAAGTTGATCAAGCTGCTGAAACGCACTCAGAACGAGAAATCATCCAGCATAGACAGGATTCGAAGTGACAAAGGCACTGAGTTTTCAAATCAGAATCTTGAATCCTTTCTAGAAGATCATGGAATCAAGCATGAGTTTTCAGCCGCCAGAACTCCTCAACAGAATGGAGTTGCAGAACGAAGAAACAGAACGCTCAAGGAAGCAGCAAGAACAATGCTTGCTGATTCTGGAATCTCTCAAAAGTTCTGGGCAGAAGCTGTAAATACTGCTTGCTACACTCAAAACCGATCTATGATTAACAAGAAGCTGAATCTCACTCCATATGAAATATGGACTGGTAACAGACCATCTGTTTCTCACTTTCATGTATTTGGCTGTAAATGCTTCGTTCACAACAATGGTAAGAGTCATCTTACAGCATTTGAAGCTAAGTCAGATAATGGTATATTCTTAGGATATTCATCAATTAGCAAAGCTTATCGAGTGTTTAATAATCGAACTTTAACTGTAGAAGAATCTGTTCATATAGTTTTTGATGAATCATTATGTGTTGAGGGCAACAAGGATTCAATTCAAAATCAGATGGAAAATATCCATCTCGAAGCTAACAGTGATGATGAGATTGTAGCTAACAGGTCAAGAGACAATCCACCAGAACCAGAAGTGCCAGACAGACCGGATCAGGCCATTGAAGCTTCTTCAGATCGAGCTGATCCAGATGCTCCTGACTCAAATATTAAAGTAGATGCAGATCATGCTGCTACTATTCATCCGACCGAACCAGACAATCCAGAGTCAAGCTATCGATGGACTAAGAAGCATCCACCTAATCTAGTGATTGGTAGTCCGTCTGCACCAATTAGAACCAGAGGACAGATGATGGATGAGTTCACTCATGCTGCTTTCATCTCAACTCTGGAACCCAAGAAGATCGATGAAGCTCTGACTGACTTCAACTGGATTAAAGCAATGCAAGAAGAGCTTAATCAATTCGAACAAAATCAAGTTTGGAGTCTAACTCCCAGACCAAGCGATCTGCCTGTTATTGGAACCAGATGGGTTTTCAGAAATAAGCTAGACGCCGATGGAACTGTGGTTAGAAACAAAGCAAGACTGGTGGCACAGGGATTCAGACAAGAAGAAGGAATCGACTTCGATGAATCATTTGCACCAGTCGCCAGACTTGAAGCAATCCGAATCTTTCTTGCATATGCTGCCTTTAAAGACTTCAAAGTATATCAGATGGACGTCAAGAGCGCCTTTCTTAATGGAAAGCTTCAGGAAGAAGTCTACATTGAGCAACCACCTGGATTTCAGAACCATTCGTATCCTAATCATGTTTATCTACTGAATAAAGCAGTGTATGGTCTGAAACAAGCTCCAAGAGCCTGGTATGACACTCTATCTCAATTTCTGCTGAACCATGACTTCCAGATCGGTTCAGTAGATAAAACTCTCTTTAAATTCATTAAGGGGGAACATACCCTATTAGTTCAGATTTATGTTGATGACATAATCTTTGGGTCAACTAACCCCAAATTGTGCGAGAAGTTTTCTAAGTTAATGCAGGGACAGTTCGAGATGAGCATGATGGGAGAATTGTCATTCTTTCTGGGTCTTCAAGTAAAACAGCTCAACAATGGTATTTTCATCAATCAGACCAAGTATACCAAAGAGCTCCTCAAGAGATTTGGAATGGAAACATGCTCAACTGCATCAACTCCAATGAGTCCAACAATCAAGTTAGACAAGGACGAAGGGGGAACGGCAGTTGAAGTAACCATGTATAGAGGACTCATCGGATCGCTATTATATCTTACAGCGAGCCGGCCCGATATAATGTTTTCAGTCTGTATGTGCGCCAGATTTCAGTCAGAACCAAAGCAATCACATTTCATTGCTGCCAAGCGTATTCTGAAATACTTAAAAGGATCTCAGAACGTTGGTCTTTGGTAATCCAAAGATTCAAACTTCAGCTTGATCGGATATTCAGACGCAGACTACGCTGGGTGTAAGATCGATCGTAAAAGCACCAGTGGAACATGTCAATTTCTAGGTGAAAGATTGATCTCTTGGTTCAGTAAGAAGCAGACATCTATTGCCACATCCACAGCTGAGGCAGAATACCTAGCCGCTGGAAGCTGTTGCGCTCAAATGCTCTGGATTCAACACCAGCTCAAAGACTACGGCATTCAAGCTGTTGACTCTCCGATATTTTGCGACAACACAAGTGCAATCGCTATAACGTATAATCCAGTTTTGCACTCTCGAACAAAGCACATTGATATTCGACATCATTTTATTCGAGATCATGTTGGCAAAAAGGAAATTCGGATCGAACACATTTCAACAGAGCAGCAAGCAGCAGACATCTTCACCAAACCACTTCCTGAGGCTAAGTTCAATTATTTCCGTCAAATTCTTGGTTTAATTGACTTATCTTAATTAGTTTAGATGTTTTTATTCTTTTCGATCTTAAAGATTTTTGTCACTACAGATCGATAATACAATGTTCAGAAAGACACAGACCGGTCCGAACTTTCAGACCGATCCTTGTCAGTCTGATTTTATCCTATGATCTGATTGGACAATAATCCGTTTTTAAAATAAAACAAAACAGCCCGGACTGTTTAACCTTTTAACTAGTTGTACTTTAACCGCCTTATCTTTCTTTATCCTGACCGTTCATTTTGAATAGTTTATTTCTCAGTCTTGGAGATAAAGACACGTGTCTTCTCTCTCCTATTTAGCGGGCTGAACATTTCATAACTTTTTCACTTTTTACAGTTTACCGCCTTCTACTCTCTCACTCTCTTACTCTCTTACTCTTCGCACCTTCCTTAAACTCCTTTCATATGGCTACCATCACTCATAACTCACTCTCCGTTGAGTTTGATGACATCTACAGGGGAGAAGATGCTGCGATGGTGTCCATTTTCAGAGCCCTGGAATCATCTGGTTTACGGAATTTTTTGGAGTGCGGATCAGTTGTTTATGAACCAGAAATCCGCGAGCTGTTCGCCAACGCCGTCTCCCGGAAGTCATCCATCTCTACCACTGTCAAGGGCAAATCTTTCGAGATCTCGCCAACAACAATGGCCAAGACCTTTGGCCTCCCCAGTTCCGGCCTGACAGAGTTCGGACAGACTCCTCCAGCATCTCTCTTAGATCTTCAGGGGAAGATCTCTATTTCTGGCCACCGGTTGCAACCCTCATTTAAGAAGAAGGAAATGCTCTTCCATTTCCAGGTGCTGTGCAAAGTGGTAGCCAAGCCACTTTTGGGTAAGATGCTGTAACCGCCGAGAAGTTCAGGGCCATGGCAGCTATTGTATCTGGACAGAAGATAAACTGGTCCATGATTTTGTTTGGAGTACTGCTGGAAACGGTGATTGCATCCAAGCACGCCGTATGCTTTGCTGTTCCTCTCAGCAAGCTCTTGGAGTCCTTAGGCCTCGAGCTGAGCAAGCCATCTGCTCTCCGCCCCTTTAAGGTACTCAACTCCAAAGGGCTTGCACTGCTGAAGTCCAAGAGTGTTCCGCCTACTCCTACCACTCTGGTCTCAGTCAAGATTGAGAAGGACGAGGAACAAGCTGATGTGCGCAAACCTCGGGTCAAGCGGAAGCTGACCATTCAGACTGACTCAGAAGAAACCCAGTCTGCTCACTCATCCCCAACCAAGCCACTTCCCAAAAAACCCCGAACCCAGATTACCAAACCAACCAGACATCTACCTCCACCCATACTGCCACCCACTAAAGCAACCCCTGCACCTCAACCCCCCACTCAGCCTTCTCAAGCCTCAACCCCTGCACCCAAAGTCACCCCTAGAATTCCCTCTGCCAATCCCGTAGTCAAAGGGATAGTTATCACTGAGTTGGGTGACTATACCCAATCAGGGATTAAGTCCCCTTCCTCCACCGGCAAGGGAAAAGCCATTCTCACAGAACCCATCTCTTCTAAACCCAAATCTGCTGCACAGACTGCCATCGACATCGCTATGGAGGATGTTGATGAGAAGCTAGCTGAACTCCTTGTGGTCTTTGATGAATATGTCCAGTACCGGACTGTCCACCACATTGATATGTTCTACGGAAAGTTGCACAGACTGAAGAAGATGGAAGACGAGGTTCTGAACGGCACAGAAACTGATGATGTTCGACTTGCGGTGCAGCGCAGAGTGCTATTTACGGCAAAACACAGATTCAGACTGGCCAATCTGCTTCTCACTGCCAAAAAGAAGAACTTCGATCCGCTTGCTCCTACTGCCAGAGATGATGGGGCTGTGATTGCTCAACTTGAGATGGACATTCATGCTCTATCCCTAGCTGTCCGCTTTCAACGACAGATGCTAGGTATCTCCACTCCAGCCACCAGCCCGGATCATCCTTCTGTCAGCAAGACTCTGGCAGAACCCTTTATCGAGGTTATTCCTTCTGCTAAAGCAAAACAGACAGAAGACCAGCCTGCAGAACTCGTACAAGAACAGACAGCGGAGCAGCCATTGCCCAATGCTCCGTCTGCAACAGATGATGAATCAATGAATGTTCTGTTGGACTCTCCGACAACATCTATCCCATTGAAGTCATCAGCCTTCCATGCTCACAACAGTCCAGCTGAGGCATGTGCACCAACTGAAGTACCAGACCTCATCGATCCGGATTTGGTGGTATCTTCAGTGGTTGCAGCTCTCCAAGATGAGGAACCTTCCAGTCCCCACTCTCCTCCGGGACCATCAGATGAAGATTTGGCATTCATTCATAGTTTTTCTTCGGATCTGGTCGCTCTGATCCGATCCGAAAGTCATCAAGCTGCCATTTCTTCAATCGTGCCGATTGCTGGAGAAGTTGTTCATGCTATGTCATCATCAGATCACTCTCCCAGCCAGCTATCTGATGCACCTCCATCCCTGGCACGGACTATCCAGCATTTTTCTGATAACTGTCTGTCATTAACTCAACGAATTCTCGAAGTTCATCAAAGTCAAAGAGTCACAACTTTGGACTTTAATTCTTTCAAAGAGAAAATGACTGCCAGTATCGGAAGCCTCCAGCGCGGCATCAACGATCTGTTTTCTCAACAAGCCTCCTACAAGAACAGTCTGAGGAAAGAGCAGGTCGAGTTAGCCACTGAAGTCAGAGCATCTGTTTCTAACTCCCTCCGCGCTCAAGACGTTCGTCTTGACGCTATCAGCGCGCAGCTAGCCCAAGTTGTTGAATTCCTTCAAGAGATTGCTGCTGACAAAAAGGGGGAAAAGAAGACAGACTTCAAGCCGCCTCCAAGCTCAAGAAGATAGCAGTCTTAGTCTTTTAACTTATCAGACTGTCTGTATTTAGGACTTCTTGATGATCAATAAAATCCTCTTTTGATTAAGTCCTTGTTCATTTATTTTGAACTTTAATAAAGGCTTAATAATAAAAGATTGAATCGATCAAACTTAATAATGTTCATTTATTTTGAACAAAGAAGTAATCGATCCGAAAAGCATTCGCTTCAGAGCTCTTATCAAGATTGGGTAAAAAGACTTAGTAGCTAGGTTTTGTCATCATCAAAAAGGGGGAATTTGTTAGTTCCGGACCTTATCGATGAGATTTTAAAGATGACAAAACAGTTCAGACCGGATCGATAGAAATCAGATTGACCAGATCGATCGGACTCAACAGAGCAAGATGGCAAAGCATTTCAGACCGGATCGATGGAAATTAGGCATACCAGATCGATCGGACATATCAGAGCAAACTGATAAAGAATATTGCATATCAGACCGGATCGATGGACTCCAGACTGAATAGATCGATGCTTCAGATCGATCTCAACCTTTATCAGATCAGAGCAGTCAAGGATACATAAAGGATGGCTTCTCAGTCCGAATCATCAACGGATATTTATTGCAGCATTTAATGCTGCAATTAATGCTACAAAGGACCAAAGACTGAAGATTGCCATAATAGGTAAGAAGACAAAGAAGAGCTTACCTGACAGTCGCCGAAAGCATATACCAGAACGGCAAGTATCCTGAAGAAGAAGACTGTAGCTTTCTCAGAGTTTAAAAAGAGTCATAGCTGCACATTAAGAGAAACAATGCCGTTGCCACCTTCAACTATAAAAGGATGCAACAAACAGATGCAAAAGATACTCTTGACTCTACAACTCACGCTGATCAATTGAAAAATATACAAGAAAGCAAAACAGCACACGCTTACAAAGTTCAGAAGCTTTCGAGCTGAAGTTATTTATTTAAGCGCAATTACTTTGTAACATTTGATCATTGTAGGATCACTGTGCGCATTGTGTATTGAAAAATAGAAGTGAGCAATATATTGTAACTGTCAGACAGAGTGTGTCTGAGCAGGTTGAGTGACTAGGAGTTTCAGACTGGTAGTGAGGTAAATCCAGCCTGAATCGGGTTTGTACAACAGGATTGTATAAATCAAAGTCTTCTAGTATAAACCTTCCTTAATTGGAAGAAGGGGAGACGTAGAAGGATTACACCACCTTCGAACTTCCAGAAACATATCCTGTGTCTTATCATTCTGCACTTAGCCATCGAGCTGTTCTTACTTACACAAGAGCAGACCGTTTCCGCACTTACTTATTAGTGGTCTGTTCTGTTCAAAGAGTTGATTAAGTAACAGATTTCTATCACTAATCAGAAAGAAATCACAAGGGATAAATTTTGTAAGGAGTGTTCATTCACCCCCCCCCCCTCTAAACACTCCGGACCGATCCTAACAATTTACGAACATGCAACCCATGCTCAAGCACACCCATAACCCTCAAAAATATTGTCAACACACGACAATCAACCATTATCAAAAATTGCTCAAGAACACCTTCAATAATTCGAACCCTATCATAACAATTCGAACTCAAATAAACACCATAATTCATCTAAAACATGAATTAATCAATCAACAACATGAATAATCGCCCCACATGCCGAAACCCCAATTTTCGAACCCAAACTTCACGCAACCAGCATTGAAATTCAAACCATTAAGCAACAAAAATTTTGAACTTTAAAGTCTGAAATTATCGACCCAACAACAGCACAAAAACGCCCCAAAAACACCTGAATAAAAGCCCCAAAATCGTACCAAAATCGAGCCCCAAAATCGGACAGAATCCAGTTTCGAACCCTAGCGCTTTCTGCAGAAATCCGAACTCAAATCGCGACCCAACTTCGAATTGATGGTATAGAAAGGAGCGCCTGGACGAGACGAAGCCACCGGTGGGTCGGACGCGCCGAACGGCGGCCGGACGGCGCCGGGCGCACGCCTGGATGCGGCGTGGGTCAAAGGGGATCGAGAAATGCGCGGGTGCGGGGAGAGAGAAACAAGGTGAGGAAAAATGGTTCCGATAATTAAAATCTCGGGTTCAACTGGTATTTATAGCAAAAATACCCCAAAATACTAATAGCCCCACAAATACATCATGATTCATTAAAAATCATCTGTTTTCAAAATCTCTCTCTCTAACTCCAAAACCCCCTACCGGTGCCCACACCAAGCACCCGAGATTCCGAGTCACACTAAAAACCCAACTCTTTGATTTTTCACCGGAATGAGAACACCATCTCAACCTCGGGATCCACCAATCCCAACTACCCAAATAAACGAGCCCAGAAGGCCCAACACCGCGATTAAACTCCAAGTCGCCACGTAAAACAACTTTAGGGGTTATTAACACTACGGGATTAACATTTATAATCCCTGGTCATCACAATATCCCCCACTAAAAGAATTTCGTCCTCGAAATTAGCACCGGTGTATAACGTAACACCCAGGCTACACAACAACATGAAGCCATAACCTCGATTCTTGACCATATCAGAATCGTCTTAATAAACGCGAGGATACTTATCTCCCATTAAACTCTGAAACAGAGCGACATACCAAAACCAACATATCACTCAATAGGCAGAAACGTACCTCGATGCGATTCATCCCAAAAGTCAGTCCCTCATGACTGCAAAACAACCAATACTTACGACTGTAGATCAGACATTCATCCTTAATTCTAATACAACTAGTAAGAACACATCATGAATGACACCTCCACCGTGAGAACGTTGACCTCGTGTCAATCTCTGGAGTGGAATAGACTTCCAAATCCATCATAACGTCAAAGAGCGTCAGCACAACTCAACGCTAACAGTCCAAAAGCAGTTAGTCAACTGAGACTGCAAGGATTCGAATCGCTCCCGATTCCATCGTAGATATCATTCAAAGACATCTCTATCATGACTCACGATGTCTAACACACATCATTACGAGGAAAACACTAGTATACCACGATGTACACATACCAAACCTGGTTTCCACTTTCAAACCTCCTCTATCGAAGGAGCAGTCGCATCATTGCAACTCAAATTGGGCAACTCACGGCCACAGATTCACACAAAAGACATCTCACAAAATGTCCACCTCTGGATATTCCAAGAATCACATCCTGATCATAAATAAACAACCGAGACTCCACAGAGTTTAAAATTCTGAAAGGACATGCAATAAACTCAATGCATCATCAACGCTTGTGTCGACAGCGACACCCAACCAATCCAAATTCCTGCCATCCCTTGATAATCCTAGGATTTAACAATCCAAACTTGGGAAGGCAATCGCATAACTCGGAGGAAAACACCAATAAGGAAATACCTTAACCCACATAAGATAATCCCTCCTCAAAGGGAGTCAACTAACTTCACGATGTATTCCTCATAATTATCGTGCCATGGAGATTCCCAATCTCAAGGTGTCCCATATCTCTCATCGGAAGTTTAACCGTCCAAACATAGTATAACCTTATGCTTGACAAAAAGGAAATCAATAACTGGCATCCGTACACTCACCGGTATACCTGCCTAAGCACTGATATTACATGCATACTCAAAGTACTTGGCTAGGGTATCTACAACATACCCCTAAGTCCCCAAACACGACTGCAATTCTGAGTCATTCCCATCCAGAGGAGGATGATAATTGACGATCAATAACACGGCGTGATTCCCAAAATCAACACCACACGTACCAACTTACCGAATCTTTCAAGGATTCCCAAATAGGTATAATACTACCTCCTTCCCCACAAGGGAAGTGCTATCGAACTTGAGATCCACTAGTCTCGAACCACCGTTCGGAAAAACTGGATACAATAACACCCATTGCATCCCAAGTACACGGATTCCCCAGATCGAGTCAACGACGACTTGATGACTCTCTTGTTGGTACTCCAACATTATGAGCTGTCCCAGACAAGTCCCTCAAAACAATAGACGTATAAATGTTCTCATGGGGTGTCACCTGCCTCAAACATCATGTTACAAAGGGACAATCAAAAGCCTGCCAAAAGTCTTCATCGTATCATCATACGATTCACCAAACTCGGTTCCAACGTGCAGTATCATGGCTCCAACAAGCACACTATATAATTCCCCCAATAACTGGCTAGCAAAGCGTTGTCTCCATAGGCTCACATCAAGCCCACCGACAAACCATATGTTCCATCTCGGTATGTATACTGTAAGGACCCTAATCCTTAAGTGCGAAATCAAGGCATAATAGAGCTATCATAATAATCAGAGTGTAAAAGAACGTGTTGAGTCTATGAGCTTAAGCATTACATGCCAAAAATAAGGACTACCAAAAGGATTAATTACATTCCAATCAATGAATGTGTTCAATTATAGTTTTATACTACTCCTAGAGTAGATACTATCCAAAATAATCCTGTCCTTTCTGTCTCAAAAGAGTTCTTCCCAAAGCTCACCACCTCAACCCGTTCAAGCCCTTCTATCATGCCAAAAAGGTACCTACAAGGACAACCCCCAAACATGAGCAATAATAATCATTCATATTCAACACAATATGAAGATAAAGCGTAAATGCATAATCATAATAAAACACTTCCTGTTTTCCCCATGCATTTCAAACGCTTCCCGTTTGGTTGTCCCTGTACCATAACTCATGAGTATAATCAATAGATTATTTTAAATGGTCTCAACATGTCATGACATATACCAGCTCATCAATACCAAATACTGATCACCAATCCCTAGTCTGTCCATCACAATGTATTTTAATGCCCCTCGCTTATTTACATATAGGCGGCATAGGATAACCTCGCTTCAATGGACTGCGGGACTCCCACCCCTCGCCTCTCATTGAGCGGCAAATACCCTTTCCTCGCCCTATATGATAACCGCGCTCAAATGTGACATGCGGCGCTCCCACCCCTCGCTTCACATTTAGCGGAACCAAACCAAATAGCGGCAAGCATTAAAATCATCAAGGGATGACCACGACTCATGGGATATGCACCAATAATCATATGCATCTATAAACATCATGCATAACATGTATTTGCATCCACAATGCAATACCACATATATACTTGCATCCACAATGCATAACAATAAGTATATAAGATACATGTACCGTTGGGGTGCCCGTACGTCCACTACGTACCTTTCCAAAATGTAGGATATGGTAGGACTTCAATGCCTTGGCTGTGTTGCCACCTGGGATGGTTCTACACATTCACACAAATCAATATTAGAACCCAATAATAGTCCAATACCAAAAAATCCTACAAAATAACCAAAAACACCATTTTTGGTGTCTCGCGATCGATCGCCATAAAGCCCCGATCGATCGCGAGACTTCACTGTCTCGAGCAACAAAATTTGCCAATCCGCGATCGATCGCTGAGTTTGCACCGATCGATCGCGGCCTCGCCGATCGATCGCGCCAAACTCGCGATCGATCGCTGAAGTCCACTGCCTCCAGCATCGTTGCTCGCGATCGATCGCGGAAGACACCGATCGATCGCCGAGCTCTGGGCATCCGATTTTCGGGCACTATTCAACCATCTTCAACCCCAACTCAAACAAACTCAATTAATCCAACACCAACCATACCAAACCACCCAAAACCAACAAAATATACTTCAAAACAAGTATAATCCAACATACAACCAAAACCACAACAACCCAAAACAAACCCATTTTAAAATCCTTCAAAATCAACCCAAACTTAAACAAAACCTTACAAAATTAACCATGAGGTATCCATACCTCTTGGGGACCTCAAATCACCCAACAATCTCCACAAATCAAGATTTTTGAAGGTTTCTCTTCTCCCAAAAGCTCAAGCTCGAAAATGGAAGGGAAAGGGTTTGTGGATTTGATTTTGGTAAAGTTAAAAAGTGATGGATGGTAAGGTGGGGTTGGGGATAATAAAAGGTGAGTTTATTAAAATGCATACCAAAATATCCCATGGTGTATAAAACACCCCAACATGATATTTTCCAAAGCATTAAACCAAATGCACCAAAATATCAATTAAACACATGATTTCTAATTAATTGCTAACCAAGGCAAATAAATCATGTTTCCAACCATAATTCCCAACATGCTCAACATGCACCCTGAAATGCAACTCGATCACATCTACCATGTGACTAAGCATTTCAACATAATAATTCCAACACATAATTAATTACCACATAATTAATCATATAAACTCAATTAATGCCCAAATGCAATTAACCATTTTGGGGATATCACATTACTCCCCTACTTATAAGATTTCGTCCTCGAAATCACATGCACTTACCCCAAAAGAAACTAAACATAAACACATACCAGAGAATAGTTCCGGGTAGTGCTGCACCATATGCCGCTCCGTCTCCCACGTAGCCTCCTCGACACCCCTGCGATCCCACTGAACCTTGATCATAGGTATCACTTTGTTCCGAAGTCTGCGGTCTGCTCGATCCAGAATTCTAACAGGCCGTTCCACATAAGATACATCTGACTCTAACTGAACTTCGGAAGGCTGTAACACATGCGACGGATCCGGCTCATACTTCCGCAGCATCGATACATGAAACACATCATGTATACCAGATAAAGAAGGCGGCAAAGCCAGTCGGTAAGCTAAGGTTCCAATGCGCTGCAAAATCTCGTACGGTCCAACATACCTCGGAGACAGATTCCCGCGCATCCCAAATCGCACAACGCCCCTGAAAGGCGAGATCTTCAAAAAGACCTTATCTCCCAACTGAAATTCCAACGGTCTCCACCGTTTATTTGCATAAGCTGCCTGTCTGTCCTGGGCCGCTTTCATTTTCTGCCTTATCGTCTTTATCTTCTCTTCCATCTCCCGAATCAATTCCGGTCCTCCGACCGATCTGTGGTCCAAATCATCCCAACACAAGGGTGATCTACACCGTCTGCCGTAAAGAGCTTCAAACGGAGCCATCTGAATACTCGCCTGGTAGCTATTGTTATAAGAAAACTCTACCAAAGGCGCTGAATCCTGCCAAGAGGCATCGAACTCCAAAACACAAGCTCTCAACATGTCCTCGAGCGTCTGAATTGTACGCTCGGTCTGGCCATCTGTCTGAGGATGATAAGCAGTGCTCAATCTGACTTCAGTTCCCAAAGCTGACTGAAGACCTTCCCAGAAATGAGATGTGAATCGCGGATCTCGATCTGACACTATGGAAACGGGGATCCCATGCAATCTCACCACATCTCTAATATACAACTGCGCCATCCTCAAAAAGGTGAAAGTCATGCTATAGGGGATAAAGTGGGCTACCTTAGTCAATCTGTCCACAATCACCCAAATAGCATCGAAGCCTGAAGCACTCCTCGGCAAATGAGTCACGAAGTCCATGGAAATGTGCTCCCACTTCCACTTCGGTATCTCCAAGCTTCTCAACTCGCCGCCAGGTCTCTGTCTCTCTGCCTTAACTTGCTGGCAGATCAAACACCTCTTAACAAAAGCGACGACATCGATTTCATCCTTTTCCACCAAAACTGACCACGCAGATCTCTGTACATCTTCTTCCCGCCTAGGTGGATGCTAAGTCTGCTACTATGAGCTCGCTCCAAGATCCCTCTACGCAACTCCGGCGTACTCGGAACCACCCATCGGTCACCCAATCTCAAAGACCCGTCATCGGCCACTCTGAACTTCGTTGGCTGACCAAGATGCACTAAAGATAACCACCTCTGAACCTCATTGTCTGACCTCTGAGCTCTCCTGATGTTCTCATAGATATCTGGCTCAGCTAACAAAGTCGATACATACACAGGTGATGCATCAATGTCAACATCATAGCCCAGATGGCAATAGGAGGTCATCATAGCCGACAAATGGATGACGTCCTCAGCAGAACTCCTCACTTTCCGGCTCAAAGCATCTGCTGTCAAATTGGCCTTCCCGGGATGGTACTCTATCTCGCAATCATAGTCCTTGAGTAGGTCCATCCACCTCCTCTGCCTCATGTTCAGCTCTGCCTGAGTGAATAAAAACTTGAGGCTCTTGTGATCCGTGTAAATGGTAAACGAAGTACCATACAAGTAATGCCTCCAAATCTTCAGGGCGAAGATGATAGCCGCCAATTCCAAGTCATGAACTGGATATCTGGTCTCATGCGGCTTCAACTGCCTCGATGCATAAGCTACCACATGCTTATCTTGCATCAGAACACACCCAAGGCCCTGAAGTGATGCGTCAGTGTACAAAACAAATCTGGAGTTCTCCGTAGGGATCACTAACACTGGCGCCGTCGTCAACCGGTGCTTTAACTCCTGGAAGCTCTCCTCACAAGCTTCTGACCAAAAGAAAGGCACTCCCTTCTGAGTCAACTGCGTCAACGGCTTGGCAATCTTCGAAAAGCCCTCGACAAAGCGTCGGTAATAACCGGCCAAACCCAGGAAGCTTCGAATCTCCGGCACAGAAGTGGGGGCAGCCCACTCCATCACAACCTCAATCTTCTTGGGATCTACAGATATCCCGCTGCTCGATATAACATGCCCCAGAAACACTACACTGCTCAGCCAAAATTCACACTTACTGAGCTTAGCATACAACTGATGCTCTCTGAGAATCTGAAGCACTGTCCTCAAGTGTTTCACATGCTCTTCCTCACTCCCGGAGTAGATGAGAATGTCGTCAATAAACACAATGACGAACTGATCAAGATACGGCTGAAACACTCTGTTCATCAGACTCATAAAGACTGATGGAGCATTCGTCACGCCAAACGGCATCACTAGGAACTCATAATGTCCATATCGGGTCCGGAATGCTGTCTTCTGCACATCACCCTCTCTGACTCGGATCTGATGATACCCGGACCTCAAATCAATCTTGCTATACACCCTGGTACCTTGCAACTGATCAAACAGATCATCGATCCTTGGAAGAGGATACTTGTTCTTCACTGTAGCCTTATTCAGTTGCCGGTAATCGATGCACAACCGCATCGAGCCGTCCTTCTTCTTCACAAAGAGAACTGGTGCGCCCCATGGCGACACACTCGGGCGTATATATCCCTTGTCCAGGAGATCCTGCAACTGCTCTTTCAACTCTCTCAACTCAGCCGGTGCCATCCTATAAGGTGCACAAGAGATAGCGGATGTCCCTGGCAACAACTCGATCCCAAACTCAACTTCCCTAGCCGGTGGGAATCCTGGGATCTCTTCTGGGAATACATCAGCAAACTCTGCTACCACTGGTACATCCTCAACTCTTAGTTCTTTACTCTTCCCAGACGTGTCCACGGCATAAATGAGATAGCCCGTGTGGCCATGTTCCAACAACTGAGTCATCTTGATCGCTGAAATCAACGGAATCTTCGCACGAGAACCGTTGCCATAGAAGGTCCACTGACTGCCCAACTCAGGTCTGAACTTCACTGTCCTCTGTCGGCAATCTACCACTGCCTGATATCTGTTCAGAACATCAATACCCAAGATGCAGTCAAAGTCTGACATACCCAGCACAATCAAGTCTGATCTCAATTCGTTGCCCTCAAAATAAATGAGGCAGTCTGCCATGAACTGATCAGCAACGACATTTCTTCCAGTGGGTGTCGAGACAAGGAGAGGCGTGGGTAAAGAAGACGTGCGCATATGGTGTCTTGCCACAAAACCCACCGATACAAAAGAATGGGAGGCACCTGTATCGATCAAAATAAAAGCAGGGTACGTAAATAAATGACACGTAACGGCAATCACCTCCTCTGGGGCTGCCTGGGCCTGCTCCCTGGTCAGTGCATACATCTGTCCCTGGGGCGGTCCTACTGTCTGACCTCCCGATGGCCGAGGCCCAAACTGCTGCCTCTGCTGCACTGTCCTATCCTCAAACCTCGGCCTGTTGCCCTGATACTCTGACTGTCCTCCCCGAGTGGGGCAATACCGAGCGATGTGGCCCATCTTGCCACAGATATAACATGCAGGACACTTGTTTGAAGAATGTGGCCCTCCACAATTGTCGCATCTAGGCTCTCCCGGCCTATTTCCTTGTGAAGACCCTCGATTGGCCGACCAATTGCCCTTCTTGCCATCCTGTTTCTGACCAAAGTACTTCTTTCCACCAAAACGTGAAGATGAAGAGGCGCCACGAGGCTTAAATGGTTCTCCCCGGGGCCTCAAACTGTCACTAGTCTGCCTCTGATGCGGTACTGGTGGTGGCATAGTACTAGCATAAGCTCCCACCCCTAGCTCGGCAAGCTCCGCCCTTGTGAGAGCATCATCAAAAGAAGTTGGGTTATTGGTAATAACTCGGCCATAGAGCTCCGGTCGCAACCCCTTCATAAAGTTCCTCATCTTAGCGTGCCCATTGGTGGCAATGTGGGGAACGTACCTCAGCAACGAAAAGTACCGTGTGGCATAGTCTGCCACTGTCATGTTCCCCTGCTTCAAACTTGTAAATTCGTCCTCCTTTGTCTGTCTCGCTGCTGCGGAGAAGTACCGGTTCAAAAACCTAGTCCTGAAGAGTGTCCAGTCAATCACAGCACCCAGTGCTCTTAGCTCCATCACCGTGCTCCTCCACCACATCAGAGGTTTCTTGGCTAATTGAAACTCCGCCAGTCTTTCCAGCCACTCTTCAGCCTCCTCTCCGGACTCTGTCCCCTCAAACCGGGGCGGATGGTAAGACAGAAATTGTGTCAGACAGATCTCACCCGGTAGCAATAACTGAACCACTGGTTCCATGCCTACAGCCGGTGGAGGTAGGGGTTTGCCTGTCCGATACTTGCATTCACACTACCAACATCTCCAACCTCCTCATTAGCAGCCATGCTGTAATACAAATGTTAACAACAATTCCAAAGCAGTATATATGTTATGCCGTTAGATAACATGAATGAGAATAAGCACGTTAGTATAACAAGATATACATCAATATGCACCACATGCATAAACATGCTTCAAAGTAAGCACCTAGCCAAACATGCTAAGGCTAGCCTTCACTCGTTCCCGGGTTCTCTAACCACTGCTCTGATACCACTAATGTAAGGACCCTAATCCTTAAGTGCGAAATCAAGGCATAATAGAGCTATCATAATAATCAGAGTGTAAAAGAACGTGTTGAGTCTATGAGCTTAAGCATTACATGCCAAAAATAAGGACTACCAAAAGGATTAATTACATTCCAATCAATGAATGTGTTCAATTATAGTTTTATACTACTCCTAGAGTAGATACTATCCAAAATAATCCTGTCCTTTCTGTCTCAAAAGAGTTCTTCCCAAAGCTCACCACCTCAACCCGTTCAAGCCCTTCTATCATGCCAAAAAGGTACCTACAAGGACAACCCCCAAACATGAGCAATAATAATCATTCATATTCAACACAATATGAAGATAAAGCGTAAATGCATAATCATAATAAAACACTTCCTGTTTTCCCCATGCATTTCAAACGCTTCCCGTTTGGTTGTCCCTGTACCATAACTCATGAGTATAATCAATAGATTATTTTAAATGGTCTCAACATGTCATGACATATACCAGCTCATCAATACCAAATACTGATCACCAATCCCTAGTCTGTCCATCACAATGTATTTTAATGCCCCTCGCTTATTTACATATAGGCGGCATAGGATAACCTCGCTTCAATGGACTGCGGGACTCCCACCCCTCGCCTCTCATTGAGCGGCAAATACCCTTTCCTCGCCCTATATGATAACCGCGCTCAAATGTGACATGCGGCGCTCCCACCCCTCGCTTCACATTTAGCGGAACCAAACCAAATAGCGGCAAGCATTAAAATCATCAAGGGATGACCACGACTCATGGGATATGCACCAATAATCATATGCATCTATAAACATCATGCATAACATGTATTTGCATCCACAATGCAATACCACATATATACTTGCATCCACAATGCATAACAATAAGTATATAAGATACATGTACCGTTGGGGTGCCCGTACGTCCACTACGTACCTTTCCAAAATGTAGGATATGGTAGGACTTCAATGCCTTGGCTGTGTTGCCACCTGGGATGGTTCTACACATTCACACAAATCAATATTAGAACCCAATAATAGTCCAATACCAAAAAATCCTACAAAAATAACCAAAAACACCATTTTTGGTGTCTCGCGATCGATCGCCATAAAGCCCCGATCGATCGCGAGACTTCACTGTCTCGAGCAACAAAATTTGCCAATCCGCGATCGATCGCTGAGTTTGCGCCGATCGATCGCGACCTCGCCGATCGATCGCGCCAAACTCGCGATCGATCGCTGAAGTCCACTGCCTCCAGCATCGTTGCTCGCGATCGATCGCGGAAGACACCGATCGATCGCCGAGCTCTGGGCATCCGATTTTCGGGCACTATTCACCCATCTTCAACCCCAACTCAAACAAACTCAATTAATCCAACACCAACCATACCAAACCACCCAAAACCAACAAAATATACTTCAAAACAAGTATAATCCAACATACAACCAAAACCATAACAACCCAAAACAAACCCATTTTAAAATCCTTCAAAATCTACCCAAACTTAAACAAAACCTTACAAAATTAACCATGAGGTATCCATACCTCTTGGGGACCTCAAATCACCCAACAATCTCCACAAATCAAGATTTTTGAAAGGTTTCTCTTCTCCCAAAAGCTCAAGCTCGAAAATGGAAGGGAAAGGGTTTGTGGATTTGATTTTGGTAAAGTTAAAAAGTGATGGATGGTAAGGTGGGGTTGGGGATAATAAAAGGTGAATTTATTAAAATGCATACCAAAATATCTCATGGTGTATAAAACACCCCAACATGATATTTGCCAAAGCATTAAACCAAATGCACCAAAATATCAATTAAACACATGATTTCTAATTAATTGCTAACCAAGGCAAATAAATCATGTTTCCAACCATAATTCCCAACATGCTCAACATGCACCCTCAAATGCAACCCGATCACATCTACCATGTGACTAAGCATTTCAACATAATAATTCCAACACATAATTAATTACCACATAATTAATCATATAAACTCAATTAATGCCCAAATGCAATTAACCATTTCGGGGATATCACACATACCGTACAAATCGTTAGAGTAAAGGGTCATCGCCCAGCATATCTCTAAAATACCAAGCACAATGGACAACCCGGTGTCCTTGCTCACTTATGATGCAATCATAATCCAATAAGATTTATCCCACACCCTTAGGGTGGGTGCAACCATGTCTACCCTACATCACAACACAAGCGGGTAGTTTCCTCAATGACTACTCTTACCACCAATCACTTGGCCCTAGCCAAACCAACGAGCATACCCAAGGGTATCATCGCTAGACAAATATTTACCTCTATAACATGATGTGGTACATTTACCGGTACAATATATCCAATACTCCACCGAGCAAACCTGCTCGGCAAAAGGTCTCGTCAACTAGTGACCCAGACTCTACCATGTGCTCATCATCGGCACTCAAACCATACAACCTAATACATAACATAAATGTATTAATCATCAAAACGACGCTACACGTCTACATAGAACATCCATTATGTCATTGTCTTCCCGTGACGGTACCTGTCAACATATGACTTTAAAATAATATAATAATATTGTCGACTCGTGACAGTATATGTCGATACATGACGTCTATAATCTCATCGTCAAACACATGACAACATAAGTAAATCAACACATGATATCCACAATAGTGCTAAATAAACAGTAATATGCCATACCTCATTGCTAACAATATAGCGGCATACCTGTCTCCGTCATCCAACAGTGGTACGCAATCAGCACCCATCGCTCGTAGGTGGCGTAATCCAGCGTCATGTACATAGCGGCATAACCCGTCGCTATAGAATCAGTGGCATAATCCATCGTCATAGAGTCAGTGGCATAAAACATCGCTATAGACATCTGGAGGCATGAACCATCGCCATAGATGTAGCGGAATGTACCATCGCTATGAACACCCGGCGGCATAAGTCATCGCCAATGGAATAGCGGAACGAACCATCGCTATGAATATACCCGGCGGCAAGAATCATCGCCAATCAATATAGCGGAATGAACCATCGCTATCAATATATCCGGCGGCAAGAACCATCGCCAATCAATATAGCGGAATGAGACATCGCTATCAATATATCTGGCGGCAAGAACCATCGCCAATCAATATAGCGGAATAAGACATCGCTATTAATACACTTGGCGGCATGAACCATCGCCAACCAACATAGCGGAATGAGACATCGCTATCAATATCGATAATGTGGTTGTTCCGGTCTTGTTATAGCAGCGGAATTTTAGGACCCCTCGCTTCGACATATAGCGGCATCATATGATATCCCTCGCTTCGACAATGACAGCGGCATGTTACCTCGCTTAGACATGACAGCGGCAAATATCATATCACCATCGCTTCATATGACAGCGGCAAGTACCTCCCTCGCTCGAATATAACAACTACCGGAACTTCCACTAGCTCCATGTACCTGCATCCAGGTTAATACCACAGTTCACAATATAATGATCGATATCACGTTTCCAATTATATCCACAATATTCCACATTAATCACTAGAATTGTGACTGTTCCGGTCCCAATACAACAGCGGAATTTTAGGACCCTTCGCTTTGACAATGACAGCGGCATGTTACCTCGCTTAGTCATGACAGCGGCAAGTACCTCCCTCGCTCGGAGATAAAGGCTACCGGAACATTCATCAATTCTACCACAATAATCAAGCGCAACAGTTGATTCCATTATCACAATATATATCACTATCATTTCACATATACCATCACATGTAAGGGTTCACTACCCATGATATACATAATCAAAGGTGTAACACGTTTTACCGTCCGAAGCCCGTACGTCTCACCTTTCCTGATTTTAATACAAAATGAGATCCCTTAACACATAATACATGAAGGGCCAGACATCACCATTAATGCCATCCCATCTCATGCTACACGATTCCTGCAATCACAATGATTAGCAACACCACTTTTTCATATCATAAAAAGCACATAAACAACTAGTTGTGCCATACAACATTAATGCCATCATGCATAAGTATGTGCTATCAATAACTTCCTAGGCCCTTAACAGCCCCAAAGAGCAACCACTGCTCTGATACCACTAATGTAAGGACCCCAAGCCCTTAACCCTTAATTAGTGTATTAATCATTATGTGTGGCACATGCTTTCAATAAAATCAATCGGGAAACTCAGATGATACTTTACCATTGAATGGCAACTACAAATTTCTTTAATACTCAATGTTATAAGATCATCATCCTAACAACATATAGACTCATCAAGTCCGCCCATTACCATCCCCTTTTTGCCACTTTTTACATTGTGGACTTTTATAAAAATTTGGGCAGAGTCTCCCCATAAATTGAGCTATCCCAAAACAAAAGCACCTCACATAATATAATTCCCGGCCAGGGGATACACAATACTCAACAGAATACAGAACACAAAGTAAATTCTCAGCCAGGGAAGACACCACACATAAGACGACAAAAGTGGGTTTCAACACCCACATAATACACCCATGACTCTCATATCATTAGCAATTCTACTCTTAATTGCATGCAACATAGAATGAAAGAGAGAAAGGCCTCATGCCTTTATATACAACCCATATACAAGTATAATCGTGCTCACATGCGAGCATCATAAATGTGTATATAACCCTCGGGTGTATATAAGTACTCTGTACGATACCGTGCTCCATCAAGCCCTGGTACCACGATCCTGGAAGTACATCCAATCAACAGCTCGAGCTCAACTCCAAAGTCATCGATGTACCTGTTCACCTGCCCCAACGGAGACACCCCCCAACGGGGTGAGCATACCAATACACAAAATCTCATAATCACAATAATGAAATTCATAATTTACAACACAAGTAAATACTAATGAATTTTAATTGATACTCCCTGGATGGCAACGTCCTCATCCGGGATTCCGTGTACTGTCCCTGTTCTCACAATCATCAAACTCCATCAAATCTCAAAAATCAGTAAATCAACACATTGATTCAACTCATAGCATGCCTGATTCTCAAGTATCAATAATTAATGATTCCAAATTCCTTATACATACAAATATAGATATCTCGATATCTAATACTGATTTTTCGACTTTGCTACCAATCACAGATAGCTCAAATGCCTAGCATTTATTTTACCAATTCTCCATTATACTTAGACATCTCACATGTCTTATAACGAATACATGATTCCACGATCATTCCCAGGCATCTCAAATGCCCTACAATAGTCATATAAACCCAGTACCCCATATCTCACGTAAGGTTATACTACTCTAGTATTTCGTACACTTGTGGCAGCGATGTCAAGACTAGGTCGTTCCATAGTCATATCAACACATATATATATATCCATACCCACAACCATCTAATGCAATTAAAATACATTATGCATTTCACAATGCTCTTATATAAAGTAATGCTCGTACGTCGCACGTACCTTAAATCTCCGAAGTCCGAGCCAAACCTTGCTCGAGTTCCATGCCCCGAGGAACGATGTGCTAACACGATAAATAATTCACAATTATTTACGAACATGCAACCCATGCTCAAGAACACCCATAACCCTCAAAAATATTGTCAACACACGACAATCAACCATTATCAAAAATTGCTCAAGAACACCTTCAATAATTCGAACCCTATCATAACAATTCGAACTCAAATAATCACCATAATTCATCTAAAACATGAATTAATCAATCAACAACATGAATAATCGCCCCACATGCCAAAACCCCAATTTTCGAACCCAAACTTCACGCAACCAGCACTGAAATTCGAACCATTAAGCAACAAAAATTTTGAACTTTAAAGTCTGAAATTATCGACCCAACAACAGCACAAAAACGCCCCAAAAACACCTGAATAAAAGCCCCAAAATCGTACCAAAATCGAGCCCCAAAATCGGACAGAATCCAGTTTCGAACCCTAGCGCTTTCTGCAGAAATCCAAACTCAAATCACGACCAAACTTCAAATTGATGGTATAGAAAGGAGCGCCTGGACGAGACGAAGCTACCGGTGGGTCGGACGCGCCGAACGGCGGCCGGACGGCGGCGGGCGCACGCCTGGAAGCGGCGTGGGTCAAAGGGGATCGAGAAATGCGCGGGTGCGAAGAGAGAGAAACAAGGTGAGGAAAAATGGTTCCGATAATTAAAATCTCGGGTTCAACTGGTATTTATAGCAAAAATATCCCGAAATACTAATAGCCCCACAAATACATCATGATTCATTAAAAATCATCTGTTTTCAAAATCTCTCTCTCTAACTCCAAAACCCCCTACCGGTGCCCACACCAAGCATCCGAGATTCCGAGTCACACTAAAAACCCAACTCTTAGATTTTTCACCGGAATGAGAACACAATCTCAACCTCGGGATCCAACGATCCCAACTACCCAAATAAACGAGCCCAGAAGGCCCAACACCGCGATTAAACTCCAAGTCGCCACGTAAAACAACTTTAGGGGTTATTAACACTACGGGATTAACATTTATAATCCATGGTCATCACACGAAACTAAACAGAAATCACATACCAGAGAATAGTTCCGGGTAGTGCTGCACCATATGCTACTCCGTCTCCCATGTGGCCTCCTCGACACCCCTACGATCCCACTGAACCTTGATCATCGGTATCACTTTGTTCCTGAGTCTGCGATCAGCCCTATCCAGAATCCTGACTGGCCGTTCCACGTATGATACATCAGAATCCAACTGAACCTCAGAAGGATGCAATACATGTGACGGATCCGGCTCATACTTTCGCAGCATAGATACATGAAACATGTCGTGAATACCAGACAACGACGGTGGCAGTGCTAAACGGTAAGCCAAGGTACCGATGTGCTGTAAAATCTCATACGGTCCCACATACCTCGGAGACAATTTACCACGTATACCAAACCGAACCACACCCCTGAATGGTGAAATCTTCAAAAAGACCCTGTCTCCTAATTGAAACTCCAACGGTCTCCGCCGTTTGTTCGCATAGGCTGCCTGCCTGTCCTGGGCTGCCTTCATTTTCTGACGGATAGCCTTTATCTTATCCTCCATCTCCCGAATCAGTTCGGGTCCTCCCACTGCTTCACTGGTCAAGTCATCCCAGTATAATGGCGACCTACAACGCCTACCATACAATGCCTCAAACGGTGCCATCTGAATACTCGTCTGATAGCTGTTGTTGTAAGAAAACTCTACAAAGGGCAAAGACTCTTGCCATGAGGCATCAAACTCCAACACACAAGGTCGCAGCATATCTTTGAGCGTCTGTATAGTACGCTCTGTCTGACCATCCGTCTGGGGGTGATATGCGGTGCTCAATCTCACCTCAGTACCCAATGCTGACTGAAGACCTCCCCAGAAATGAGACGTAAACCGCGTGTCTCTGTCCGACACAATAGATACTGGAATCCCATGTAGTCTCACTATGTCCCGGACATACAGCTGAGCCATCCTCAAGTATGTGTACGTCATACAGTAGGGGATGAAGTGAGCTACCTTTGTCAGCCTGTCAATGATCACCCAAATGGCATCACAACCCGAAGTAGTCCTCGGCAAGTGGGTTACAAAGTCCATAGATATGTGCTCCCACTTCCACTCCGGTATTTCTAAGCTCCTTAGTTCGCCACCGGGTCTCTGCCTCTCTGCCTTAACCTGCTGACAGATCAAACACCTCTTGACAAAAGCGATCACATGACGCTTCATCCGCTTCCACCAGAACTGATCGCACAAGTCCTTATACATCTTCCTCCCTCCAGGGTGGATACTGAATCGGCTACTATGAGCTCGCTCCAAGATTCCTCTACGCAACTCCGGCGTACATGGAACTACCCATCGGTTACCAAGTCTCAAAGAACCATCCTCAGCCACTCTAAACTTCGATGGCTGACCCTGAAGTACTAATGATGACCATCTCTGAACCTCATAATCTGTCCTCTGAGCCCTCCTGATATTCTCATAGATATCCGGCCCAGCCAATAAGGTCGATACCCAAACCGGCGATGCGTCCACATCGAAGTCATAGCCCAGATGGCAATATGAAGTCATCATAGTGGACAAATGCATGACTTCCTCAGCAGTACTCTTCACCTTCTGACTCAAGGTGTCTGCTGTCAAGTTCGCCTTCCCCGGATGGTACTCTATCTCACAGTCATAGTCCTTGAGTAGGTCCATCCATCTCCTCTGTCGCATATTCAACTCCGCCCGAGTAAACAAGAATTTCAGGCTCTTATGATCCGTGTATATGGTAAAAGATGTACCATACATATAGTGCCTCCAAATCTTCAGGGTAAAGATAATAGCCGCCAACTCCAAATCATGAACTGGGTATCTAGCCTCATGCGGCTTCAACTGCCTCGATGCATAAGCTACCACGTGCTTATCTTGCATCAATACACATCCCAAGCCCTGTAGCGATGCGTCAGTATAAAGGACAAACCTTTTGTTCTCCGTAGGAATCACCAATACCGGTGCAGTTGTCAATCGATGTTTCAACTCTTGAAAGCTCTCCTCGCAAGCCTCTGACCAAAAGAAGGGTACTCCCTTTTGGGTCAACTGCGTCAGTGGCTTGGCAATCCTAGAAAATCCCTCGACAAATCGTCGGTAATAACCAGCCAGACCAAGAAAACTTCGTATCTCGGGCACAGAAGTGGGTGCAGCCCACTCCATCACTGCCTCAATCTTCCTGGGGTCCACTGAAATCCCGCTGCTAGATATGACATGCCCCAGAAACACTACACTGCTCAATCAAAATTCACACTTGCTGAGCTTGGCATATAATTGGTGATCTCTGAGGATCTGAAGCACCGTCCTCAAGTGTCTCACATGCTCTTCCTCGCTTCGGGAGTAGATGAGGATATCATCAATAAACACAATGACGAACTGATCTAGATAAGGTTGGAACACCCGATTCATCAAGCTCATAAAGACAGCCGGGGCGTTCGTCACACCGAACGGCATCACTAAGAACTCGTAGTGCCCATACCGAGTCCTAAATGCTGTCTTCTGCACATCCTCCTCCCTGACCCGAATCTGATGGTACCCGGATCTCAAATCAATCTTACTATACAGCTTCGTACCTTGCAACTGGTCAAATAAATCATCAATCCTTGGGAGAGGATACTTGTTCTTCACTGTGGCCTTGTTCAGTTGCCGGTAATCGATGCACAACCGCATCGAACCATCCTTCTTCTTCACAAAAAGAACCGGTGTGCCCCAAGGCGATACGCTAGGGCGTATATATCCCTTATCAAGGAGCTCCTGTAACTGCTCCTTCAATTCCCTCAACTCCGCCGGTGCCATCCTGTAAGGTGCACGAGAGATAGCGGATGTCCCCGGTAATAACTCAATCCCAAACTCGACTTCCCTAGCCGGTGGGAATCCTGGAATCTCCTCCGGGAACACATCGGCAAATTCCGCTACCACTGGTATATCCTCAACTCTTAACTCTTTGCTCTTTCCCGACGTGTCCATGGCATAGATGATATAACCCGTATGTCCACGTTCCAATAATTGGGACATTTTAATTGCCGAAACCAACGGAATCTTCGCACGAGAACCGTTGGCATAGAAAATCCACTGAACTCCCAAATGAGATCTGAACCTTACTGTCCTTTGTCGACAATCTACTACCGCCTGATATCTGTTCAGAATGTCGATGCCCACAATGCAGTCAAAATCTGACATACTCAAAACAATTAAATCTGCCTTTATCTCATTGCCCTCAAAATAAATGAGGCAGTCCATCAGAAACTAATCTGCAACAACTTTCTTTCTGGTGGGTGTCGAGACCAATAGAGACGTGGGTAACGGAGACGTGCACATATGATGTCTTTCCACAAAGTCCGCAGACACAAAAGAGTGCGAAGCACCTGTGTCTATCAAAATAAAGGCGGAATACTTAAATAAAAGGCACGTACCTGCTATCACTTCCTCCGGGGCTGCATCGGCCTGCTCCCTGGTCAATGCATAGACCTGTCCCTGAGGTGGCCCCATCGCCTGTCCTCCCATCTGTCGAGGCGCCATCGGCGGCCTCTGCTATACTGTCCCGGTAGAAAACCTCCCTCTGCCTCCTCTAAGATCCACCTGACCATCACCATTCTGACAGAACCGAGATATGTGGCCCATCTTGCCACATTTATAACAAGCCGTACAGTCTCGCATGTGATGTGGTCCTCCACAAAAGTGACACTTCACCACTCCACTATTACTCGCTTGAGTCTGCCCTCTGTTGCTAGGCGCACCACCCCTCAGGTTATCCATTCGTCTCCCACCAAACTGAGAAGATGAGGAAGAAGCCCCACGAGGTTTAAATGATTCTCCTCGTGGCCTCAGATTATTAGACACTGGCCTCGGCGGCAGGACTTGTGGGGGTGCAACGTCCGGGTAAGCACTGACTCCGATCTCCGCTAGCTCAGCTCTAGTGAGAGCATCATCAAAAGAAGTGGGGTTGTTGGAGATAACCCGATCAAAAAGTTCCGGTCGCAGCCCCTTTAGAAAGTGTCTCATCTTGGCATGCCCGTTTGTTGCAATGTGGGGAACATACCTCAACAAGGATGAGTACTGCATGGCATAGTCCGAAACTGACATGCTCCCCTGTTTCAAGCTCGTGAATTCATCCTCCTTAGTTTTCCTAGCCGCAGCAGACAAGTATCGGTTTAGAAACCGAGTCCAAAATAAAGTCCAGTCAATCACCATACCTTGAGCTCTCAGCTCCATCACCGTCGTCTTCCACCACATAGAAGACTTCTTAGCCAGTTGAAACTCCGCCAACCTCAGCCTTGTTGTTCTAGCACAAGGAGCGGATACAAAAATCTGTTCTAGTCTCTCAAGCCATTCCTCAGCTTCTTCTCCCGCCATCTGTCCCCTCAAACATGGGCGGGTGGAAAGTTAGGAACTGACTCAGACTAAGCTCCCATGGTAAAAGCAACTGAGCTACCGGCTCCACGCCCACAGCAGGTGGAGGTAAAGGATTTGCCTGACCGACACTAGCATTAACACTGCCAATGTCACCCACCTCTTCGTTGAGATTCTCCACATTCATAGCAGCCATGCTGTAAAACAAGGATTAACAAAAACTCCAGAACAATATATATGTTATGCCGTTAGATAACAGGAATGATAATAAGCATGTTAGTATAATAGGATATACATCAATATGCACCACATGCATAAACATGCTTCAAATGTAAGCGCCTAGCCAATCATGCTAAGGCTACCCTTCACTCGTTCCCGGGTTCTCTAACCACTGCTCTGATACCACTAATGTAAGGACCCTAGTTCCTTAAGTGCGGATTAAAGGCGTAATAGAGTTAAACATGCGTCTAATGATATAAAGTTCCGTATTGATGTCTTGAGCCGTTACGGTTACAGGCCAAATTAAAATTTCCAAAAAGGGATTAATTACATTCCCTATCAATGAATGCTAATCCTATAGCTTTACACTACTCCTAGATTAGAGACTATACAAAAGAATTAGGTCTGCTATGCCAAGAGCACTCCTCACTGGCTCACCGCATCAATCCGCCTTAGCCCGTCCGCCCAAAAGTACCTACAGGAACAACCCCAAACCATGAGCATGTATACAAATCATATTCACAATAATATGATCATAGTTCAATGCATAAACCATAAATGCAATTTACTTCCTGTATTCAACACATTTAAAAGCTCCCTTGGTTGTCCCTGTACCACAATAATAATCAATGGATTATAATACCGATATGTATGTCATGACATGCACCGATTTACATGTATACCGTATTCAATTCCCGAGTTTTATTATATCAGTGGCATAATACCCCTCGCATTAACATGACAGCGGAAATACCCCTCTCTTAGACAATACCAGCGGCACTAATATCCCTCGCTATAAATATGACAGCGGTCGTGTTCTTCGCTTCATATTAGCGGCAAATATTCTCTCATCGCTACGGTATGACAGCGACAAGTATTCACATCGCTACGCCACTAGCGGCAAGTATTCTCCATCACTGTAATATAATCCCGACTCACAATCACGTGCAACTGAAATGCATAATAAATTCCATGTGTGCAACCATAGTGCATAACCAATTCAATATGTAATAATACGTTTTAACGTCTGATGCCCGTACGTCTCACTACGTACTTTAGTTCCAAAAGTGGAGATGTCGTGGGACTTTATCTCCTTTGATGTGTGGCTACCTGGGATGGTTCTACACAATCACATGAATCCATATTAGAAGCCAATAAATGGACCATTACCAAAAACATCATCATTTAGAACAAAATCCCAAAACTCACATTTTTAGCCTTGCGATCGATCGGTCCCCAGCCTCGATCGATCGCTAATGTTTAACAAAAAAAGGTATTTTGGTTCTGCCTCTGCCGATCGATCGAGACATTCTCTCGATAGATCGAGATTTCACACATCGATCGATCGGAACATTTTCCCGATCGATCGGTGAGCTCGATACAAGCCTTGGCCAGGCTCTGTCCCGCTCGATCGATCGGACCCAGATTTCGATCGATCGAGAAGCCCTGTTCTTGCGAGAAATTCCAAGTATGAGCTTCCAACAACACCTAAACTCATACACCACCAAGATCAACCACCCAACACAACATTAAACCACAAAACAACCTTAAAATACATCCCCCAAACATAAACAACATGTTGGACCAAGATCCACCCTTTTAACCCCAAAAACAAGCTACAAACCCAACCAAAACTCAACAAAACTTTACCATAATGAAAGCTTACCACTTGAGCTTTAAGTTTTCAGCAAAAACTCACAAAAAGACTCCTTTTCAAAGCTTTCTCCTCTCCTCTTGTTTCAGAAACGAAAATGGGAGTTCTTAGGTGAAAGGATGAGGTTTTGGGGACAAAAGCTGATAGAGAGGGGGTGATGGGATATAAAGTGGTATGCAAGTGGTATGCAAGTGGCCCTTACCATCTTTGGGAGTTAAATGTGTATCATAATATAAGCATGATGTATAAAATACCCCAACATGATATTTTAAAAGCATTTTACTACAATGCATCAAAATCACCATTAAAATCATGCTTTACCAAAATTACAAACCAACACATTTAAACCATTATAACACCCAAACACCCAACATGTATAACATGCACCCTGAAATGCTCTACCGGGTCACGCCTACCATGTGACAAGCATTTTACCAAGATAATTAGTCCTAACACATAATCTAATTATCGCCATAATATCACATAAACATAATTAATGCCCAAATTGCAATTAATTATTTCGGGGATATCACATATGGCCTCTTACCATATGGGCATCTTACCCAGTGGCATCTTACAACAAAATAACATCGTATCACATCATTATATAAACATCGTATAAACATCATCATTTCATCGTAAACATTCATGCGATAAATGCATCGTCATAGTGTAGGGATGTGTTTTACCGTCCGATGCCCGTACGTCTCTTACGTACCTTTTCAAAAGGAGGAGGAGTAAATAGACTTTATCTCCTTGACTGTGCTGGTACCTGGGATTGTTCTACAAGACCACATAATACCATATTAGATGCCTCAATATCATCTCATACCATAAACTTAACAAAATAAATCATCATTTTATTTTTCAACTTTCTGCCTCTCTCGATCGATCGGCCCCAAGGTCTCGATCGATCGAGAAAACATGCTTAAACAGTGCTCAACACTCTGCCTCGATCGATCGATGGAAGTATTTTACCGATCGACGAGGAGCTTCACCGATCGATCGGAAAATCCTTCGATATATCGACGCCTGAATTTCAAACCATGCTTAAAAGCTTCTGCCTCGCTCGATCGATCGTTACAAGAATCTCGATCGATCGAGCACTCTGAAAATCGTGATTTTTCCAGATTTTCGAGGACCTCATTTCATATCATCAAAATCTACTTCATAACACATCATACTTGCTCAAACAAACATGCTAGGAACTTCATAAAACTTCCATGTAGGTACTTAAATCAAAGGTTTAACAAAACCTAAGCTAACATGCATCATAACATCATCAAAATCTTCAACCTCATCCAAGTTATACGGAAATCAGAGCATGCTCGTCTTTGCCAAATTTTCGAGCACATAGTTTCATAACCAGAAATCTATCACATAAAACATGTAACATGCTCGAACTAACATGCTAGTAGCTACATAATATTACCATGCAAGCACCCATACCAAGGTTTCACCCAAACCCATACTTAGCATGCATAAAGTCATCACAGCAAAACCAAACTTAACCCAAAAATTTACCCAAGCAAGATATGGTTCCTCACCCTCTTTTGCTCCAATATTTGGCAAGGTTCCAAGCCTTGAAATGGCTGATCTCCTCCTCCTTCTTGGCCACTGAATGATGGACGAAATTTTGGGAAGAAAGACTGGGGAGAAGGAGTGATGGGTTGAATGATTGGGAGGGCAAGTGGAGGTATAGGGCAGCAGCAGCTTGCTGGAATGGGTATGGGTTGAGGGGGGTGGTGTGGGTAGGGTGGTCATGTGTTGTTTAATTGTGTCCCGGTATTTAGTACGATGTATTAAAATATCTTCACTCAATATTTTATACTTCATTTAATTAATACATCCTTTAAAACACCCAACATGCCCCCTAAATCATAACATCATATCATAATTATAATCCCCCAATTGAAATACACCACAACCCTTAAACATATCATAAATCATCATCATAGCACATAATCATATAGCATTTCGGGGTATTACATTACTCCCCTACTTATAAGATTTCGTCCTCGAAATCCACATGCATCACCATATCGAAAATAAACATAAAAACATACCAGAGAATAGTTCCGGATAGTGCTGCACCATATGCCGTTCTGTCTCCCATGTAGCCTCCTCGACACCCCGACGATCCCACTGAACTTTGACCATCGGTATAACTTTGCTTCGTAATCTGCGATCCTCTCGATCCAGAATCTTGATTGGTCGTTCCACGTAGGACACATCTGAGTCTAACTGGACTTCAGTAGGCTGTAAGACATGAGACGGGTCTAGCTCATACTTCCGTAACATAGAGACATGGAAAACATCGTGTATGCCAGATAAAGATGGCGGTAGAGCCAGACGGTAGGCCAAAGTACCGATACGCTGCAAAACTTCATATGGCCCAACATACCTCGGAGATAACTTTCCCCGCATACCAAACCGAACCACACCCCTGAAGGGCGAGATCTTTAAGAAGACCCTGTCTCCTAACTGGAATTCCAGCGGTCGTCGCCGCTTATTGGCATAGGCTGCTTGCCTATCCTGGGCCGCCTTCATCTTTTGGCGTATCATCTTAATCTTTCCTTCCATGTCCTTGATCATATCCGGTCCTCCGACCGCTTTGCTAGTCAAGTCCTCCCAATACAGCGGTGACCTACATCATCGTCCATATAGAGCTTCAAAAGGAGCCATTTGAATGCTCGCCTGATAACTGTTATTATAGGAGAACTCCACCAGTGCCAGTGAATCCTGCCACGGAGTATCAAACTCCAAAATACATGCCCTCAACATGTCCTCGAGCGTCTGAATGGTACGCTCTGTCTGACCGTCTGTCTGAGGGTGATAGGCCGTACTCAGTCTCACCTCTGTACCCAAAGCTGTCTGGAGACCCTCCCAGAAATGTGAAGTGAACCTCGGGTCTCGGTCAGACACTATCGAGACTGGAATACCATGCAACCTTACCACATCCCGTATATACATCTGGCCATTTTCAAGTATGTGAATGATATATTGTAAGGGATGAAATGAGCCGTCTTCGTCAGCCTATCTACGATCACCCAGATCGCATCAAATCCTGAGGCCGTCCTTGGCAAGTGGGTCACAAAGTCCATAGAGATATGTTCCCACTTCCATTCGGGTACTTCTAAGCTCTTCAGCTCGCCACCATGCCTCTGCCTCTCTGCCTTTACCTGCTGGCAGATCAAACATCTTTTAACAAAAGTGATCACATCGCGCTTCATGCGTCTCCACCAGAATTGACCGCATAGGTCTTTGTACATCTTCCTTCCTCCTGGGTGGATACTGAACCGACTACTGTGAGCTCGCTCCAATATTCCTCTACGCAACTCTGGTGTATTTGGGACACCCATCGGTTGCCCAGTCTCAAGGAATCATCCTCAGCCACTCTGAACTTGGATGGCTGACCTTTAAGTACCAATGACTTCCATCTCTGAACCTCATCATCCGACCTCTGGGCCTTCCTGATTGCCTCAAATATATCTGGCTCTGCCAATAAGGTCGACACTTGCACAGGCGACGTGTCTACATCAAAATCATAGCCCAGATGGCAATAAGAAGTCATCATAGCTGATAGACTCATGGCATCCTCAGCAGTACTCTGCACCTTCCGACTTAAGGCGTCTGCTATCAAGTTCGCTTTACCCGGATGGTACTCAATCTCACAATCATAATCCTTAAGCAAATCCATCCACCTTATTTGCCGCATATTCAACTCTGCCTGAGTGAATAAGAACTTCAGGCTCTTATGGTCTGTAAAGATGGTAAATGAAGTACCATAAAGATAATGCCGCCAAATCTTCAAGGCGAAGATAATAGCCGCCAGCTCCAAGTCATGAACTGGGTATCTGGTCTCATGAGGCTTCAACTGTCCGCGAAGCATAAGCCACCACGTGCTTATCTTGCATCAACACACAGCCCAAACCTTGCACTGATGCATCCGTATACAAGGCAAATCTCTTATTCTCAGACGGAATCACCAACACAGGCGCTATAGTCAAGCGACGCTTCAGTTCTTGGAAACTTTCCTCACATGCCTCAGACCAATAGAAGGAAACTCCTTTCTGAGTCAGCTGAGTTAGGGGTTTGGCGATCTTTGAAAAACCCTCGACGAAACGTCGGTAATATCCTGCCAAACCGAGAAAACTCCGTATCTCCGGTACAGAAGTGGGTGCATCCCACTCCATCACAGCCTCAATCTTCCTGGGATCCACAGATATCCCACAGCTAGATATAACATGTCCTAAGAATACCACACTGTCCAACCAGAACTCGCACTTGCTAAGCTTTGCATATAATTGATGATCCCTAAGGATCTGGAGTACTGTCCTCAAGTGCCTTACATGTTCTTCTTCAGTCCGAGAGTAAATAAGTATATCGTCAATGAAAACGATGACGAATTGATCCAAATATGGCTGGAACACTCTGTTCATCAGACTCATAAAAACGGCTGGGGCATTCGTCACCCCAAAAGGCATGACTAGGAATTCATAGTGCCCATATCTAGTCCTGAGAGCCGTCTTCTGAATATCATCTTCTCTTACTCGAATCTGATGGTACCCCGACCTCAGATCGATCTTACTGTAGAGCCTCGTGCCCTGCAACTGATCAAACAAGTCATCGATCCTCGGAAGTGGATTCTTGTTCTTCACTGTGTCCTTATTCAGTTGCCTATAGTCAATGCATAGACGCATCGATCCATCCTTCTTTTTAACAAACAAAACAGGCGCACCCCAGGGCGATACGCTAGGGCGTATGTAGCCCTTATCAAGGAGCTCTTGCAACTGAGTCTTTAACTCCCTTAACTCTGCTGGTGCCATCCTATACGGGGCACGAGAAATTGCAGACGTCCCCGGTAGTAACTCAATCCCAAACTCGACCTCTCTCGTCGGTGGGAATCCGGGAATCTCTTCCGGAAAAACATCTGGAAACTCCGCCACTATGGGCACATCCTCAACCTTTAATTCCTTCCTTTTTTCCGCATTATCCACAGCATAGATAAGATATCCGGTATGGCCTCGTTCCAATAACTGTGCCATCTTGACAGCAGATATCAACGGAATCTTTGGACGAGAACCATCCCCATAGAATGTCCACTGGACTCCCAAATCAGATCTGAACCTAACACTCCTCTGTCTACAGTCCACAACTGCTTGATACTTGTTCAGCACATAGATGCCCACAATGCAATCTAAGTCTGACATTCCCAGCACAATCAAATCCAACCTTAACTCGTTATCCTCAAAATAAATGAGGCCATCAAAAACAATCTGATCTGTAGTCAAACTTCTTCCAGCGGGTGTCGAGACCATAAGAGGCATGGGCGACGGAGAAGTGCAAATGTGGTGCCTTTCCACAAAACTCGTCGACACAAAAGAGTGTGACGCACCTCTGTCTATCAATACAAAAGCAGGGTGCGTAAATAAAAGGCACGTACCCGCTATAACCTCCTCCGGAGCCGCTGTAGCCTGCTCCCTCGTCAAAGCGTAAACCTGCCCCTGAGGTGGCCCCATGGGCTGACCTCCATACTGCCTCGGTGCAAAAGGTGGTCTGTGCTGTGCTGCTCTGTCCGCAGGCCTCCCCGCAGAGTTCTGCTGTCTTCCCCTGTTGGGACATTGCCGAGCATAGTGGGCTCTGTCGCCACAAACATAGCATCCTACGCAGTCTTTTGCTAAATGGGGTTGCCCACAAAGAGTGCACTGAACCCTTCCAGATCTGTCTCCCTGAGGCTGTACTCTTCCCGTAGGGGCGTCATTCCTACGATTCCCCTTCCAACGATTCTCGGGCCTCTTGCCACTGAATCTCGACGCTGAAGTGTTCCCCCTAGGCTTAAACTGATCACCCCTGGGCTTCAAAGTCAGAAGTAGATTTCTGAGGGGGTACTGGAGGTGGCACGGCATCAGAGTATGCACCAACTCCCAGTTCGGCTAGCTCAGCCCGTGAAAGCGTATCGTCAAAACAGGAAGGGCCATAAGTGACGACCCTGTCATACAGCTCAGGCCTCAAGCCTTTCATAAAATTCCTCATCTTAGCCTGGTGTTCGCAGCAATGTGGGGCACATAACGGAGTAAAGAACAGTAATGTAGAGCATAGTCTGATACAGGCATGGTACCTTGCCTCAAGTTGGTAAACTCATCCTCTTTAGCCTGTCTCGCAGCAGCTGAGAAATAGCCGGTCAGAAATCGAGTCCTGAACAGTTTCCAATTGATCTCCTGACCCTGAGCCTCTTTCTCAATCATTGTGGTCTTCCACCACATCAGTGCCTTCTTAGCCAGCTGAAATTCTGCTAATCTGATCTATGCCGTCTTTGCACAAGGCGCTGCCACTAATATCTGCTCTATCCTCTCTAGCCACTCCTCGGCCACTTCCCCGGTTTCCGTTCCTTCGAACATCGGAGGTCGGTATGTCAAAAACCGAGACAAGCTCAACTCCCCGGGTAATAATTGTTGTTCTGAGGGCTCTTCCCCTAAGGCTGGCGGTGGTAGTGGATTCGTACGCCCAGCACTTGCATTTACACTAATAGCGTCACCCACTTCTACATTTGCTGCCATGCTGCAACACAAGGGTTAACAACAATACCAAAAGAAGTTCATAAAGTACATCGTTAGATAATTAAACATGTTAGCATAACATCTTCTACTTCATATGCAACATACATATAAAACATGTTTAAAAGTAAGCACCTAGCTAACTTATTGCTAAGGCTACCCTTCACTCATTCCCGGGTTATCTAACCACTGCTCTGATACCACTAATGTGGGGTCTTCCCACCTTAACAGTGTTATAGTGACATAAGAAGGACTAATCATGCATTAAATAACATCTTAAGGTTCCGGTTGTTACATGAGCTAACAGGATTACAGGCCAAAATACAAAACTTCAAAAATAATTCATTACATTCCCAAAAGAATGTCAAAATTTAGATTTACACTACTCCTAAAGTAGATACTAGTCATGACTTGAATCCTATACATTCATGTGTTCCTCGTAGCTCACTGCCTCAACCCGACCCTTAGTCCTTTAGTCCAAAAGTGTACCTACAGGGACAACACATCATGAGCATATACAATCTTACTTAACATCATTAAAAACATCATAGTAAATGCATGAAATCTTGGTTAAGTAAATATGCTGGTTATTCATTAACTTCTTTTTGTTGTCCCTGATTCATATTCATGCATATGTGCATTTTACCCTGTGGCATCTTACCACATCATAAACATCATATGGCCTCTTACCATATGGGCATCTTACCCCGTGGCATCTTACCACATAATAACATCGTATGGCCTCTTACCATATGGGCATCTTACCCCGTGGCATCTTACCACATAATAACATCGTATGGCCTCTTACCATATGGGCATCTTACACCGTGGCATCTTACCACATAATAACATCGTATGGCCTCTTACCATATGGGCATCTTACCCCGTGGCATCTTACCACATAATAACATCGTATGTCCTCTTACCATATGGGCATCTTACCCCATGGCATCTTACCACATAATAACATCGTATCACATCATTATATAAACATCGTATAAACATCATCATTTCATCGTAAACATTCATGCGATAAATGCATAGTCATAGTGTAGGGATGTGTTTTACCGTCCGATGCCCGTACGTCTCTTACGTACCTTTTCAAAAGGAGGAGGAGTCAATAGACTTTATCTCCTTGACTGTGCTGGTACCTAGGATGGTTCTACAAGACCACATAATACCATATTAGATGCCTCAATATCATCTCATACCATAAACTTAACAAAATAAATCATCATTTTATTTTTCAACATTCTGCCTCTCTCGATCGATCGGCCCCAAGGTCTCGATCGATCGAGAAAACATGCTTAAACAGTGCTCAACACTCTGCCTCGATCGATCGATCGAAGTATTTTACCGATCGATCGAGGAGCTTCACCGATCGATCGGAAAATCCTTCGATCGATCGACGCCTGAATTTCAAACCATGCTTAAAAGCTTCTGCCTCGCTCGATCGATCGGTACAAGAATCTCGATCGATCGAGCACTCTGAAAATCGGGATTTTTCCAGATTTTCGAGGACCTCATTTCATATCATCAAATCTACTTCATAACACATCATACTTGCTCAAACAAACATGCTAGGAACTTCATAAAACTTCCATGTAGGTACTTAAATCAAAGGTTTAACAAAACCTAAGCTAACATGCATCATAACATCATCAAAATCTTCAACCTCATCCAACTTATACGGAAAACAGAGCATGCTCATCTTTGCCCAGATTTTCGAGCACAGAGTTTCATAACCAGAAATCTATCACATAAAACATGTAACATGCTCGAACTAACATGCTAGTAGCTACATAATATTACCATGCAAGCACCCATACCAAGGTTTCACCCAAACCCATACTTAGCATGCACAAAGTCATCACAGCAAAACCAAGCTTATCCCAAAAATTTACCCAAGCAAGATATGGTTCCTCACCCTCTTTTGCTCCAATATTTGGCAAGGTTCCAAGCCTTGAAATGGCTGATCTCCTCCTCCTTCTTGGCCACTGAATGATGACGAAATTTTGGGAAGAAAGGCTGGGGAGAAGGAGTGATGGGTTGAATGATTGGGAGGGCAAGTGGAGGTATGGGCAGCAGCAGCTTGCTGGAATGGGTATGGGTTGAGGGGGGTGGTGTGGGTAGGGTGGTCATGTGGTGTTTAATTGTGTCCCGATATTTAGTACGGTGTATTAAAATATCCTCACTCGATATTTTATAATTCATTTAATTAATACATCCTTTAAAACACCCAACATGCCCCCTAAATCATAACATCATATCATAATTATAATCCCCCAATTGAAATACACCACAACCCTTAAACATATCATAAATCATCATCATAGCACATAATGTGATATCCCCGAAATGATTAGGTGTTATTTAAACATTAATCATTGTTGTGAAAATTATGGTATTAATTCTTGTGTTGAATTAATAATATTGGGAAATGCATGTGAGGGTGCATGTGTTATATGTTGCGATTTTGGGGTTGTGGCATTATTATTTGGGGTGTGTGTTGTTTGTTTTGGTAAAGCATTTTAAATGGGAGTTGAAGTATTTTATTGAGAAAATACTATAAAATATCATGTGAGGATATTTTAATACATCGTGCTAAATACCGGGACCAAAACATAACACATCACTTAACCCCCCACTCAACCACCCCCCTTGACCCATACCCTGCTGCCAGCTGCTTGCCATGCCCCTTGCCCCATCTCCCACTCCACCTTGTCATAGCTGGAACACCTCCAAGTCTCTCCCATTTTTCGTCCAACACCTGATAAGTGAGAAAAGAAGGAGATCCACCATTTTTATTGCCTGGAAAGCTTCCAAAAATCGGAGCAAAAAGGGGTGAGAAACCATTTCTGGGTTTGAATTTAAGTTGTTTAAGTTCATACTTTTATTTGTGTAAATATGGCATGTTAGCTTAGGTTTCTTAAAACCTTCGATTTAAATGCTTACATGGTGTTGTTATGTTGCTCTCAGTATTTTTCCTTATGTATATTACATGTTTTATGTTGAGGAAATAAGCATGTAAAGTATGGTGTTCGGAAATCTGGGTAGGAGTATGCCCTGTTTTTCTGGAAAATGTGGACTGGGAGTGATTTTGAGGAGGTGATATTATGCATGTTAGATGGGTTTTAGGGTAAACCTTTGATGTGAAAATATGCATGGTAGTTTTGTGAAGCCTTTGGCATTTTTATTCGAGCAACATTCATGACTTATGTGGTTGATTTCGTTGCTTGAAAGTGGGCACTCAAAAATCTGGGCAGGAAGACAATGCCCTGTTTTTCGAAAAAGTTGGTTGAGTAATGATGTTATAGGGTGCTTTTAATACATGTGGGTTTGTGGTTGGGATATATATCTTGTATGATTACACTCAGGGTAGTGTATTGTAGCTACTAGCATGTTTGTTTAGGCATGTTGTATGCCTTACATGTTAGAACGAAAGGTATGAAAATCAGTGTTAGAGCATTCTAGAAATTGTCGCGCACAGACCATGTGGCGATCGATCGCCACAAATGGGGCGATCGATCGTCGACGTCCAGTAGCCAAAATCAAAGGCACGCGATCGATCGCCACAAATGGCGCTATCGATCGCCATGGGACAGTTGAGTTTGGCGATCAATCACCAATTGGTAGCGATCGATCGCCAGAGGCAGAGTTTTGAAATATTGATATTTTGTTGGATTTTTGATTTTGGATCATAAATTGGCATCTAATATTGTGTTGTACACTGGTGTAGAGCCTTCACAGACGGCTACACAACGCAGGGGATAGAGTCCCACCACACACTACATTTTGGAAAGGTACGTAGGCGACGTACGGGCACCCCAACGGTAACATGTACTTATGTTTGTCTGTTTGACACATGATGAATGCAATGTGATGCATTAAGAGTTGATACATGTTATTATGCATTGTTGTTGCATATTATGCATTGTTGTTGCATATTGTGATGTGGAATAAAGAGGTGTATTCCACGAGTCAGGGGTGATCACAGTGAAGGTTTAATGCTTACGCTTGACCGCTAAAAATGTGGAGCGGGAGGGGGGAGGCTCGCTTGCACATGGAGGCGGGGTATACCATACTAAGCGATGATGAGATACCGCTAGTATGAAGAAGCGAGGATGAGATACCGCTTGTTTTGAGATTGTAAAGCGAAGAAGCATTAAAATAATTGATGATGACTGACTCAAGAAAAAGAAATGATATGTCATGACATTTATTGGTGAAGCCATACATTCATATAGTGTTTTGATTATGAATTGTGGTACAGGGACAACCAATGGGCATTGTAAATGCGATGAAAATACAGGAAGTGTTTTGTATTTATGATTATGCATTTACGCCTTACGTATTCATATTGTGTTGTATATGGATAGCTATGTGCTCATGTGTTGGGGGTTGTCTTTGTAGGTGCTTTTGCTAAGGAGAACTAGGGTCGGGGCTGATACTTTGAGCTGTAAGGAGTGCTACTACAATAGCAGGACAGAGTTCTTATGCGTAGTCTCTACAAGTAGTAGAGTAGAACTAGTGTCACTCCTATTGTTTTGAGAAATGTAACTATTATCTGTTGAAAATTTTATGGGTACATTTGAACTGTAAGCTCAAAATGTCAACACGATTAAATACTCTGATATTGAAATGCTTAGTTCTCATAATTGCACCTTACATTATGTTTAGGTATCGGGGTCTCACATTTAGTGGTATCAGAGCAGTGGTTAGATAACCATGGAAGAGTGAAGGGTAGCCTTTAGAGACAAGTTAGTTAGGTATTCATTGTTGGGCATGTTATGCATGTGATGCATATTTTTGTATAAGTGTTATACTAACATGCTTTGAATATGATACTCTTGTTATCTAACGGCTTATACTATGAACTGCTTTTGGTATTGTTGTTAACTCTTGTGTTGCAGCATGGCGGCTATTAACCCGGAGAACCTCAATGAAGAGGTAGGGGATATGGGCAGTATGAATGCTAGTGTTGCTCATATAAATCCTTTACCACCACCTGCTGTAGGAGTGGAGCCCAGTGCACAGATGTTATTACCAGGGGAGCTCAGTTTGACACAGTTTCTGAACTTCCGTCCACCCATGTTTGAGGGGACCGAGTCTGGAGAAGGGGCCGAAGAGTGGCTAGAACGGATAGAGCAGATACTTGTGACTGCGCCCTGTGCACGTACCGCATGGCTGAGGTTAGCCAAGTTTCAGATGGCGAAGAAGCCTTCTATGTGGTGGAAGACCACTGTGATGGAGCTGAGGGCCCAAGGTATGGTAGTGGACTGGACTGTATTCAGGACCCGATTTCTTAACCGGTATTTTTCTGCAGCTGCCAGACAAGTAAAGGATGACGAGTTCACTAATTTGAAGCAGGGCAACATGTCAGTTTCAGACTTTGCTTTGCAGTATTCCTCACTGTTGAGGTATGTCCCCCATATCGCTGTGAGCAGCCATGCGAAGATGAGGCATTTCCTGAAGGGACTGAGGCCAGAATTGTTTGATCGGGTTGTTTCCAACAACCCCAGCTCTTTTGATGACGCCCTGAATAGGGCAGAGCTGGCAGAGATTGCAGTGGGAGCATATAAGGACGTTGTACCCCCTTCCGTGCCATCACAGAGGCCTGTTACTGATAGTTTGAAACCATGAGGGAATCAAATCAAGGCTCGTGGAGCCTCATCATCTTCCAGATTTAGCGGGAAGAAATCTCAGAGTCAGAAGCAGAGCAATCGAGGACCTACACAGGGGAGTAAGGCAGGAGGGGACAGGTGTGACCGCTGTGGAGGATTTCACTTGTCACGTGACTGTCGAGGCTGTTATGTTTGTGGCAAGGTGGACCACTTAGCTCGGAATTGCCCCAATCGGGCAAGTCAGGCAGACTCAGGGCCGAATAGGCCAAGATTTGATGCTAGGACGGCACCACTGAGGCAGCAGTTTGTGCCTCGACCACAGGGAGGTCAGGCGACAGGACCACTGCAGGGACAAGTGTATGCACTGACTAGGGAGCAGGCTGAGGCAGCCCTGGAGGAGGTCATTGCTGGTACGTGTCATTTATTTACGTACCCTGCATTTATTTTGGTAGATACAGGTGCTTCTCATTCTTTTGTATCTGTTGCTTTTGTGGAGAGACACCACTTGTGCTCGTCTCTGTACCCACGCCTCTCATGGTCTCGACACCCACGGGAAAGCATGTGATTGCAGACCGACTGTTATCGTTATCTGATTGCCACATATATTTTGAGGGCAATGATCTGAGGGCCGATCTGATTCAGTTAGAGATGGCATATTTTGACTGCATTATCGGCATTGATGTGTTGAGCAGATACCGAGCTGTGGTAGATTGCCGATAGAGGATGGTATGGTTTCTATCTGATCAGGGGTTCCAGTGGACTTTTTATGGGGATGGCTCTCGTCCAAGGATTCCAGTGATCTCAGCGGTTAAGATGTCACGGTTATTGGAACGTGGACACACTGGGTACCTTATTTATGCCATGGATGCATCGGACGAAAAGGAAGTGAGAGCCGAGGACATTCCAGTTGTGGCGGAATTCATTGATGTGTTCCCAGATGAGATTCCGGGGTTTCCGCCTATCAGGGATGTTGAGTTTGCCATTGAGCTGCTGCCAGGGACTTCTGCTATTTCTCGTGCCCCTTACAGGATGGCACCGGCAGAGCTGAGAGAACTTAAGGTACAGTTACAGGAGCTCCTCGACAAGGGATACATTCGTCCTAGTGTATCGCCTTGGGGTGCGCCAGTCTTGTTCGTGAAAAAGAAGGATGGTTCAATGCGTCTGTGCATTGACTACAGGCAACTGAACAAGGCCACAGTGAAGAACATGTATCCACTTCCGAGGATTGATGATCTGTTCGATCAGCTTCAGGGTACAGAGGTGTACTCGAAGATAGACTTGAGGTCCGGCTATCATCAGGTGCGGGTTAGAGCTGGCGATGTCCAAAAGATGGCTTTTAGAACTCGGTATGGGCACTACGAGTTCTTAGTGATGCCATTCGGAGTGACAAATGCACCTGCAGTTTTTATGAGCCTGATGAACAGAGTATTTCAGGAATACCTCGATCAGTTTGTGATCGTATTCATTGATGACATCCTCGTCTACTCAAGGAGTGAGGAGGAACATGCCGATCATTTGAGGACAGTACTTCAGATTCTCAGAGATCATCAGTGTACGCCAAACTCAGCAAGTGTGAGTTTTGGCTGAGCAGTGTATCATTTTTGGGCCATATCATATCACGAGAGGGGATATCAGTAGACCCGAGGAAGATAGAGGCAGTTATGGATTGGTCTGCCCCTACTTCAGTCAGTGAAATTCGAAGTTTTCTTGGTCTGGCTGGCTATTACCGACGTTTCATCGAGGGTTTCTCAAAGATCGCCAAGCCACTTACACAGCTCACTCAGAAGGGAGTTCAATTCCTTTGGTCGGAAACTTGTGAGCAGAGCTTCCAGGAGTTGAAGCACAGATTGACTTCAGCGCCAGTTTTGGTAATTCCGAGGGAGAACAAAGGATTCGTTCTCTATACCGACGCATCGCTTCAGGGTTTAGGATGCGTGCTGATGCAGGATAAGCACGTTGTGGCATACGCTTTGTGACAATTGAAGCCACATGAGACGAGGTATCTGGTCCATGATCTGGACCTAGCAGCTATAGTGTTCGCCTTGAAGATATGGCGACACTACTTATACGGTACCTCATTCACCATCTTCACTGATCACGAAAGCCTGAAGTTCTTGTTTACACAGGCTGAGGTGAACATGAGGCAGAGGAGATGGATGGATCTGTTGAAGGATTATGATTGTGAAATCCTATACCATCCCGGGAAAGCAAACTTGACAGCCGACGCTTTGAGTCGGAAGGTGAGGAGCACAGCGGAGGCTGCCATGTGTCTATCAGCTATGTTGGGCTCCTACTGCCATTTGGGATTTGATTATGATGTGTCTACTTCACCAGTACAGGTTTTGACCTTGTTAGCTGAGCCTGCTATTTATGATCACATCAGGAAGGCTCAGGGGACCGATGCAGAGTGTAATACCCCCGAAATGTGATATGATTATGTTCTACGATGATAAATTATGATGTGTTTAAGGGTTGTGGTGTATTTAAATTGGGGGGGCCACGATTTATGTTATGATGATATGATGTGGGGAGCATGTTGGGTATTTTAAGGGATGTATTAATTATAAGAAGTTAGAAAATATCGAGTGAGGATATTTTAATACATCGTACTATATACCGGGATACAATTAAACACCACATGGCACCCCAACCACACCACCCCACCCCCCCAACTCGGTCACCACCCATCCCCCACTTGTCAACCCACTTGTTTCAAGCCCATGCCTCCCACTTGGTCATGCCCATGCTTCCACTTTGCAGCCAAATCATCTCCTTCTCTCCTCCTCTCTTTCTCTCCAAAAATCGTGCCTGTAAGCTGCTGGGGAAGGGAAGAAAATCTTGGTAAAAAGGTGTTCAAAACCTTGCAAAAAGAGGAGCAAAAGAGAGGGGTAAGTGGGTACCCTGTTTTTCTGGGTTTATGTTTGGGCTTGGGTTTGGTGGGTTGATTTTAAAGCATGTTAAGTATAGGTTTGGGTGGAACCTTGATATGAATGCTTACATGGTAGTTTTATGTAGCTACTAGCATGTTTGTTTGAGCATTTACATGGCTTATGTGATAGATTTCTAGTTATGAAACTATATGCTCGAAAATCTGGGCAAAAAGATACATGCTCTGTTTCTGTAAAAGTTGGTTAAGGATGAAGTTTATGATGATGTTATGATGCATGTTAGCTTAGGTTTTGTTAAACCTTCGATTTAAGAGCTTACATGGATATTTTATGAAGTTCTTCACATGTTTGTTTCAGCATAAAAGATGTGTTATGAGGTAGAAAAGATGGTATGAAATGAGGTGCTCAAAAATCTGGGGAAAAATCCCGATTTTCAGAGCTCTCGATCGATCGAGATTTATTTCCGATCGATCGAGCGAGACAGAAGGTCTAAGCATGTTTTCAAAATTTTGGTGCCGATCGATCGAAGGATTTCTCGATCGATCGGTGAAGCTCCTCGATCGATCGGTAAAATGTTCGATCGATCGAGCGAGGCAGGAAGCTAAGGCACTTTTTGTGCACAGTGTCTCGATCGATCGAGGCATAGGGCCGATCGATCGAGAGAGGCAGAAAGTTGAAAAATATGATGATGTTTTATTTTGTTAAGTTTATGACGTAAGATGGTTTTGAGGCATCTAATATGGTATAATGTGGTCTTGTAGAACCATCCCAGGTACCAGCACCATCAAGGAGATAAAGTCTGTTGACTCCTCCTCCTTTTGAAAAGGTACGTAAGAAGCGTACGGGCATCGGACGGTAACACACATCTCTATACTATGACTATGCTTTTATTTGCATGAGTATTCACGATGAAATGACGATGTTTATACGATGTTTATACGATGAAGTTCATATGATGTTTATTGCTTATACGATGCTTATATGATGACATTTATGCGATGTATTGTGGTAAGATGCCACGGGGTAAGACGCCCCACATGGTAAGAGGCCATGCGATGTATTGTGGTAAGATGCCACGGGGTAAGATGCCCCACATGGTAAGAGGCCATGCGATGTATTGTGGTAAGATGCCACGGGGTAAGATGCCCCATATGGTAAGAGGCCATACGATGATGTTGTGGTAAGATGCCATGGGGGTAAGATGCCCCATATGCATGATTCTAAATCAGGGACAACAATAAGAAGTGAATGTATAACCAGCATATTACTTAACTAATGTTTCATGCATTTACTATGATGTTTATAATGTTAAGTAAGATTATATATGCTCATGATGTGTTGTCCCTGTAGGTACACTTTTGGACGAAAGGACTAAGGGTCGGGTTGAGGCAGTGAGCTACTAGGGACACAGGAATGCATAGGATTCAAGTTATGATTAGTATCTACTCTAGGAGTAGTGTAAATCTAAATGACATTCTTTTGGAATGTAATGAATTATTTTTGAAGTTTTGTATTTTGGCCTGTAATCCTGTTAGCTCGTGTAACAACCAAAACCTTAAGATGTTACCTTAATGCATGATTAGTCCTTCTTATGTCTTTAATCACTGTTAAGGTGGGAAGACCCCACATTAGTGGTATCAGAGCAGTGGTTAGATAACTCGGGAATGAGTGAAGGGTAGCCTTAGCAATAAGTTGGCTAAGTACTTACTATTGAACATGTTTTATGTTTATGTTGCATATGAAGTTTCTATGTTATGCTAACATGTTTAATTATCTAACGATGTGCTTTATGAACTGCTTTTGGTGTTGTTATTAACCCTTGTGTTGCAGCATGGCAGCAAATATAGAAGTGGGTGACGCCATTAGTGTAAATGCAAGTGCTGGGCGTACAAACCCATTGCCACCACCAGCTTTGGGAGAGGAACCCTCTGAACAGCAGTTGCTACCTGGGGAATTGAGCTTGGCTCAGTTTATGATGTATCGACCTCCGATGTTCGAGGGAACTGAATCAGGAGAGAAAGCTGAAGAATGGTTAGAGAGGATCGAACAGATATTTGTGGCAGCGCCTTGTGCAAAGACGGCCTGGATCCGATTAGCAGAATTTCAGCTGTCCAAGAAGGCATTGATGTGGTGGAAAACCACAGTGATTGAGCAAGAGGCTCTGGGACAGGAAGTAAATTGGAAGATGTTCCGAACGCGGTTTTTGAACCGCTATTTCTCAGCCGCTGCAAGACAGGCCAAGGAGGATGAGTTTACCAGTTTAAGACAAGGTACCATGCCTGTATCTGACTATGCTTTGCATTACTGTTCCTTACTACGATATGTGCCACACATTGCGGCAAGCACTCAAGCGAAGATGCGGAATTTCATGAAGGGATTGAGGCATGAACTGTACAGGGTGATCACTTATGGCCCTGCTTGTTTTGATGATGCACTCTCACGAGCTGAGCTAGCTGAACTGGGAGTCGGTGCATATCCTGATGCTGTGCCACCTCCGGCACCCCCTCAGAGGTCCACTTCTGACAATTTGAAGCCCAGAGGTGATCAGTTTAAGCCTAGGGGGAACACTTCGGCATCGAGATTCAGTGGCAAGAGGCCCGAGAATCGATGGAAAGGGAAAGGTAGGAATGATGCTCCATCTGGGAGAGGACAGTCTCAGGGAGACAGATCTGGAAGAGTTCAGTGCACTCTTTGTGGGCAGCCACATTTGGCAAAGGACTGCGTAGGATGTTATGTCTGTGGCGACAGAGGCCACTTTGCTCGACGGTGTCCCAACAGGGGAAGACAGCAGAGCTCTACGGGGAGACCTGCGGACAGAACAGCACAACACCGGCCACCCTTTGTGCCAAGACAGTATGGAGGTCAGCCCGCGGGGCCACCTCAGGGACAGGTGTATGCTTTGACGAGGGAGCAGGCTACGGCGGCCCCGGAGGAAGTTATAGCGGGTACGTGTCTTTTATTTACGCACCCTGCTCTTATATTGATAGACACAGGTGCGCCACACTCTTTTGTGTCGACGAGTTTTGTTGAAAGGCACCATTATGCACTTCTCCGTCCCCCATGCCTCTTATGGTCTCGACCCCCGCTGGAAGAAGTTTGACTACGGATCAGATTGTTTATGATGGCCTCATTTATTTTGAGGATAATGAGTTAAGATCAGATTTGATTGTGTTGGGAATGACAGACTTCGATTGCATTGTGGGCATCGATGTTCTGAACAAGTATCAGGCAGTGGTAAACTGCAGGCAAAGGACTGTCCGATTTAGATCTGTATTGGGAGTCCAGTGGACATTCTATGGGGATGGTTCCCGTCCAAAGATTCCGTTAATATCTGGTGTCAAGATGACACAGTTATTGGAACGAGGTCATGAAGGATATCTTATCTACGCTGTTGACATGACGGATAAGAGGAAGGAGTTAAAGGTTGAGGATGTGCCCGTAGTGGCGGAGTTTCCTGATGTCTTCCCGGAGGAGATTCCCGGATTCCCACCGACGAGAGAGGTCGAGTTTGGGATTGAGTTGCTACCAGGGACGTCTGCAATTTCTCGTGCCCCGTATAGGATGGCACCAGCAGAGTTAAGGGAGTTAAAGATACAGTTGCAGGAACTCCTTGATAAGGGCTACATACGCCCTAGCGTATCGCCATGGGGTGCGCCTGTCTTATTTGTTAAGAAGAAAGATGGATCGATGCGTCTATGCATTGACTACAGGCAGTTGAACAAAGCTACAGTAAAGAACAAGTATCCACTTCCGAGGATCGATGACTTGTTCGATCAGTTGCAAGGTACGAGGCTCTATAGTAAGATCGATCTGAGGTCGGGGTACCATCAGATTCGAGTAAGAGAAGATGATGTTCAGAAGACGGCTTTCAGGACTAGATATGGGCACTATGAATTCCTGGTCATGCCTTTTGGGGTGACGAATGCCCCAGCTGTCTTCATGAGTTTGATGAACAGGGTGTTCCAGCCGTATTTGGATCAGTTCGTCATAGTCTTCATTGACGACATACTTATCTACTCTCGGACGGAAGAAGAGCATGTAAGAGACTTGAGGATAGTGCTTCAGATCCTTAGGGATCATCAGCTGTATGCGAAGCTTAGTAAGTGCGAGTTCTGGTTGGACAGCGTGGTATTTTTAGGCCATGTCATATCTAGCCACGGGATATCTGTGGATCCAAGGAAGATTGAAGCTGTGATGGAGTGGGCTGCACCCACTTCTGTACCTGAGATAAGGAGTTTTCTCGGTTTGGCAGGATATTACCGACGTTTCGTCGAGGGTTTTTCGAAGATTGCCAAACCCCTGACGCAGCTGACTCAGAAAGGAGTCCCCTTCTTTTGGTCCGAAGCTTGTGAGGAAAGCTTCCAAGAGCTGAAGCGTCGTTTGACTACAGCGCCTGTGCTGGTGATTCCGTCTGAGGATAAGAGGTTCGCCTTGTATACGGATGCGTCATTACAGGGCTTGGGCTGTGTGTTAATGCAAGATAAGCATGTGGTGGCTTATGCATCGAGGCAGCTGAAGCCACACGAGGCTAAGTATCCAGTGCATGATTTGGAATTGGCGGCCATCATATTCGCCTTAAAGATCTGGAGGCATTACTTGTATGGCACGTCTTTCACTATTTATACGGACCATAAGAGCCTGAAGTTCTTATTCACTCAGGCAGAGTTGAATATGAGGCAAAGAAGATGGATGGATTTGCTCAAAGATTATGATTGGGAAATTGAGTACCATCCAGGTAAAGCAAACTTGATAGCAGACGCCTTAAGTCGGAAGGTGAAGAGTACTGCAGAGGATGTTATGTGTTTGTCAGCCTTGATGACGTCTTATTGCCAACTGGGCTATGATTTCGATGTAGACACGTCGCCTGTGCGAGTGTCGACCCTATTGGCGGAGCCAGACATATTTGAAGCGATCAGGAAGGCCCAGAAGTCGGATAGTGAGGTTCAGAGGTGGACATCATTGGTACTTCAAGGCCAACCATCCAAGTTTAGAGTGGCTGAGGATGATTCCTTGAGACTGGGCAACCGATGGGTAGTCCCAGATACACCAGAACTGCGTAGAGGAATATTGGAGCGAGCTCACAGTAGTCGATTCAGTATCCACCCAGGGGGAAAGAAGATGTACAAAGATCTATGCGATCAATTCTGGTGGAGACGCATGAAGCGTGAGGTAATCGTTTTCGTTAAAAGATGTTTGATCTGGCAACAGGTAAAGGCAGAGAGGCAGAGGCCTGGTGGTGAGCTAAAGAGCTTAGAGGTGCCTGAATGGAAGTGGGAGCATATATCTATGGACTTTGTGACCCACTTACCTAGGACGGCCTCAGGATTTGATGCGATCTGGGTGATCGTGGATAGGCTGACGAAGACGGCTCATTTCATCCCTTACAGTATGTCATATACATACTTGAAGATGGCCCAGATGTATATACGGGATGTGGTGAGGTTGCATGGTATTCCAGTCTCGATAGTGTCTGACAGGGACCCGAGGTTCACTTCACATTTCTGGGAGGGTCTCCAGACAGCTTTGGGCACAGAGGTGAGACTGAGTACGGCCTATCACCCTCAAACAGACGGCCAAACAGAGCGTACCATTCAGACGCTCGAGAACATGTTGAGGGCGTGTGTTATGGAGTTTGATACTCCGTGGCAGGATTCAGTGCCGCTGGTGGAGTTCTCCTATAATAACAGTTATCAGGCGAGCATTCAAATGGCCCCTTTTGAAGCTCTGTATGGACGACGATGTAGATCACCACTGTATTGGGAGGACTTGACCAGCAAAGCGGTCGGAGGACCGGATATGATCAGGGATATGGAAGGTAAGATAAAGTTGATACGCCTGAAGATGAAAGCGGCCCAGGATAGGCAAGCGGCCTATGCCAATAAGCGGCGACGACCGCTAGAATTCCAGTTAGGAGACAGGTTCTTCTTAAAGATCTCGCCCTTCAGGGGCGTGGTTCGTTTTGGGATGCGGGGAAAGTTATCTCCGAGGTATGTTGGGCCATATGAAGTTTTACAGCGTATCGGTACTTTGGCATATCGTTTGGCTCTACCGCCATCCTTGTCTGGCATACACGATGTTTTCCATGTCTCTATGTTGAGGAAGTATGAGCCAGACCCGTCCCATGTCTTACAGCCTACTGAAGTTCAGTTAGACTCAGATGTGTCCTACGTAGAACGACCAATCAGAATTCTGGATCGAGAGGATCGCAGGCTACGAAGCAAAGTTATACCGATGGTCAAAGTTCAGTGGGATCGTCGGGGCGTCGAGGAGGCTACGTGGGAGACGGAACGGCATATGGTGCAGCACTATCCGGAACTATTCTCTGGTATGTCTTTATGTTTAGTTTCGATACGATGATTCATGTGGATTTCGAGGACGAAATCTTATAAGTAGGTGAGTAATGTAATACCCCCGAAATGTGATATGATTATGTTCTACGATGATAAATTATGATGTGTTTAAGGGTTGTGGTGTATTTAAATTGGGGGGGCCACGATTTATGTTATGATGATATGATGTGGGGAGCATGTTGGGTATTTTAAGGGATGTATTAATTATAAGAAGTTAGAAAATATCGAGTGAGGATATTTTAATACATCGTACTATATACCGGGATACAATTAAACACCACATGGCACCCCAACCACACCACCCCACCCCCCCAACTCGGTCACCACCCATCCCCCACTTGTCAACCCACTTGTTTCAAGCCCATGCCTCCCACTTGGTCATGCCCATGCTTCCACTTTGCAGCCAAATCATCTCCTTCTCTCCTCCGCTCTTTCACTCCAAAAATCGTGCCTGTAAGCTGCTGGGGAAGGGAAGAAAAGCTTGGTAAAAAGGTGTTCAAAACCTTGCAAAAAGAGGAGCAAAAGAGAGGGGTAAGTGGGTACCCTGTTTTTCTGGGTTTATGTTTGGGCTTGGGTTTGGTGGGTTGATTTTAAAGCATGTTAAGTATAGGTTTGGGTGGAACCTTGATATGAATGCTTACATGGTAGTTTTATGTAGCTACTAGCATGTTTGTTTGAGCATTTACATGGCTTATGTGATAGATTTCTAGTTATGAAACTATATGCTCGAAAATCTGGGCAAAAAGGTACATGCTCTGTTTCTGTAAAAGTTGGTTAAGGATGAAGTTTATGATGATGTTATGATGCATGTTAGCTTAGGTTTTGTTAAACCTTCGATTTAAGAGCTTACATGGATATTTTATGAAGTTCTTCACATGTTTGTTTCAGCATAAAAGATGTGTTATGAGGTAGAAAAGATGGTATGAAATGAGGTGCTAAAAAATCTGGGGAAAAATCCCGATTTTCAGAGCACTCGATCGATCGAGATTTATTTCCGATCGATCGAGCGAGACAGAAGGTCTAAGCATGTTTTCAAAATTTTGGTGCCGATCGATCGAAGGATTTCTCGATCGATCGGTGAAGCTCCTCGATCGATCGGTAAAATGTTCGATCGATCGAGCGAGGCCGGAAGCTAAGGCACTTTTTGTGTACAGTGTCTCGATCGATCGAGGCATAGGGCCGATCGATCGAGAGAGGCAGAAAGTTGAAAAATATGATGATGTTTTATTTTGTTAAGTTTATGACGTAAGATGGTTTTGAGGCATCTAATATGGTATTATGTGGTCTTGTAGAACCATCCCAGGTACCAGCACCATCAAGGAGATAAAGTCTGTTGACTCCTCCTTTTGAAAAGGTACGTAAGAATCGTACGGGCATCGGACGGTAACACACATCTCTATACTATGACTATGCTTTTATTTGCATGAGTATTCACGATGAAATGACGATGTTTATACGATGTTTATACGATGAAGTTCATATGATGTTTATTGCTTATACGATGCTTATATGATGACATTTATGCGATGTATTGTGGTAAGATGCCACGGGGTAAGACGCCCCACATGTTAAGAGGCCATGCGATGTATTGTGGTAAGATGCCACGGGGTAAGATGCCCCACATGGTAAGAGGCCATGCGATGTATTGTGGTAAGATGCCACGGGGTAAGATGCCCCATATGGTAAGAGGCCATACGATGATGTTGTGGTAAGATGCCACGGGGGTAAGATGCCCCATATGCATGATTCTAAATCAGGGACAACAATAAGAAGTGAATGTATAACCAGCATATTACTTAACTAATGTTTCATGCATTTACTATGATGTTTATAATGTTAAGTAAGATTATATATGCTCATGATGTGTTGTCCCTGTAGGTACACTTTTGGACGAAAGGACTAAGGGTCGGGTTGAGGCAGTGAGCTACTAGGGACACAGGAATGCATAGGATTCAAGTTATGATTAGTATCTACTCTAGGAGTTGTGTAAATCTAAATGACATTCTTTTGGAATGTAATGAATTATTTTTGAAGTTTTGTATTTTGGCCTGTAATCCTGTTAGCTCGTGTAACAACCAAAACCTTAAGATGTTACCTTAATGCATGATTAGTCCTTCTTATGTCTTTTAATCACTGTTAAGGTGGGAAGACCCCACACAGAGGTTCAGAGATGGATGTCAGTGGTTCATTCAGGGCAGCCATCGAGATTCAAAGTGGCTGAGGACGGTTCTCTGAGACTTGGCGACAGATGGGTGGTTCCAGATACACCCGAGTTGCGTCAGGGTATATTACAGCGAGCTCATTGCAGCAGGATGAGTGTCCACCCGGGCGGGAAGAAGATGTATAAGGATCTACGCAACCAGTTCTGGTGGAGGCGTATGAAACAAGATGTCACCTCATTTGTCAAGAGATGTTTGATCTGTCAACAGGTGAAGGCTGAGAGGCAGAGGCCTGGAGGTGAGCTAAGGAGCTTGGAGATACCACAGTGGAAGTGGGAGCACATATCCATGGACTTCGTGACCCACTTACCCAGGACTGTTTCAGGTTTCGATGCTATATGGGTAGTCGTCGACAGATTGACTAAGCGTGCTCATTTCATTCCCTACTGTATGACCTTCACGTACTTGAGGATGGCACAGTTATATATCAGAGATGTGGTGAGACTGCACGGGATCCCTGTTTCGATTGTGTCTGATCGAGATCCGCGGTTTACATCTCACTTTTGGGAGGGTCTGCAGACAGCTCTAGGTACGGAGTTGAGGCTGAGCACAGCCTATCACCCTCAGACGGACGGACAGACCGAGCGTACAATACAGACGCTCGAAGATATGTTGAGAGTTTGTGTGCTAGAGTTCGACACTTCATGGCAGGACTCGATAGCCTTGGTGGAGTTCTCTTACAACAATAGCTACCAGGCAAAGTATACAGATGGCTCCTTTCGAGGCCCTCTATGGTAGGCGTTGTAGGTCACCCTTGTGTTGGGATGACGTGGATCGCAAATTAGTCGGAGGACCAGATTTGATCCGGGAAATGGAAGAGAAGGTGAAAGTGATAAGACAAAATATGAAGGCAGCTCAGGACAGACAGGCAGCGTATGCCAATCAGCAGCGAAGACCGTTGGAGTTTCAGTTGGGCGACAGAGTCTTTCTGAAGATCTCACCTTTCAGAGGTGTGGTACGGTTTGGTATGCGGGGGAAGTTATCCCCGAGATATGTGGGGCCGTACGAGATCTTGCAGCGTGTGGGTACTCTGGCTTACCGGTTAGCTTTACCGCCCTCTCTGTCTGGCATTCACGATGTATTTCATGTGTCTATGTTGCGGAAGTACGAGCCAGATCCTTCTCATGTGTTGCAGCCTTCTGAGGTTCAGATTGAGTCAGATGTTTCCTATGTTGAGCGGCCTATCAGGATTTTGGATAGGGCAGATCGCAGACTGAGAAACAAAGTTATTCCTATGATCAAGGTTCAGTGGGATCGTAGGGGTGTCGAGGAGGCCACGTGGGAGACAGAGCGACACATGGTGCAGCACTATCCAGAGCTGTTTTCTGGTATGCGTTTATGTTTTGTTTTACTTCATGTTGGTAAGCATGCTGATTTCGAGGACGAAATCTTATAAGTAGGGGAGTATTGTGATATCCCCGAAATGATTAGGTGTTATTTAAACATTAATCATTGTTGTGAAAATTATGGTATTAATTCTTGTGTTGAATTAATAATATTGGGAATGCATGTGAGGGTGCATGTGTTATATGTTGGGATTTTGGGGTTGTGGCATTATTATTTGGGGTGTGTGTTGTTTGTTTTGGTAAAGCATTTTAAATGGGAGTTGAAGTATTTTATTGAGAAAATACTATAAAATATCATGTGAGGATATTTTAATATATCGTGCTAAATACCGGGACCAAAACATGACACATCACTTAACCCCCCACTCAACCACCCCCCTTGACCCATACCCTGCTGCCAGCTGCTTGCCCATGCCCCTTGCCCCATCTCCCACTCCACCTTGTCATAGCTGGAACACCTCCAATTCTCTCCCATTTTTCGTCCAACACCTGATAAGTGAGAAAAGAAGGAGATCCACCATTTTTATTGCCTGGAAAGCTTCCAAAAATCAGAGCAAAAAGGGGTGAGAAACCATTTCTGGGTTTGAATTTAAGTTGTTTAAGTTCATACTTTTATTTGTGTAAATATGGCATGTTAGCTTAGGTTTCTTAAAACCTTCGATTTAAATGCTTACATGGTGTTGTTATGTAGCTCTCAGTATTTTTCCTTATGTATATTACATGTTTTATGTTGAGGAAATAAGCATGTAAAGTAGGGTGTTCGGAAATCTGGGTAGGAGTATGCCCTGTTTTTCTGGAAAATGTGGACTGGGAGTGATTTTGAGGAGGTGATATTATGCATGTTAGATGGGTTTTAGGGTAAACCTTTGATGTGAAAATATGCATGGTAGTTTTGTGAAGCCTTTGGCATTTTTATTCGAGCAACATTCATGACTTATGTGGTAGATTTCATTGCTTGAAAGTGGGTACTCAAAAATCTGGGCAGGAAGACAATGCCCTGTTTTTCGAAAAAGTTGGTTGAGTAATGATGTTATAGGGTGCTTTTAATACATGTGGGTTTTTGGTTGGGATATATATCTTGTATGATTACACTCAGGGTAGTGTATTGTAGCTACTAGCATGTTTGTTTAGGCATGTTGTATGTCTTACATGTTAGAACGAAAGGTATGAAAATCAGTGTTAGAGCATTCTGGAAATTGTCGCGCACAGACCATGTGGCGATCGATCGCCACAAATGGGGCGATCGATCGCCGACGTCCAGTAGCCAAAATCAAAGGCACGCGATCGATCGCCACAAATGGCGCGATCGATCGCCATGGGACAGTGGAGTTTGGCGATCGATCGCCATGTGGTAGCGATCGATCGCCAGAGGCAGAGTTTTGAAATATTGATATTTTGTTGGATTTTTGATTTTGGATCATAAATTGGCATCTAATATTGTGTTGTACACTGGTGTAGAGCCTTCACAGACGGCTACACAACGCAGGGGATAGAGTCCCCCACCACACACTACATTTTGGAAAGGTACGTAAGCGACGTACGGGCACCCCAACGGTAACATGTACTTATGTTTGTCTGTTTGACACATGATGAATGCAATGTGATGCATTAAGAGTTGATACATGTCATTATGCATTGTTGTTGCATACTATGCATTGTTGTTGCATATTGTGATGTGGAATAAAGAGGTGTATTCCACGAGTCAGGGGTGATCACAGTGAAGGTTTAATGCTTACGCTTGACCGCTAAAAATGTGGAGCGGGAGGGGGGAGGCTCGCTTGCACATGGAGGCGGGGTATACCATACTAAGCGATGATGAGATACCGCTAGTATGAAGAAGCGAGGATGAGATACCGCTTGTTTTGAGATTGTAAAGCGAAGAAGCATTAAAATAATTGATGATGACTGACTCAAGAAAAAAGAAATGATATGTCATGACATTTATTGGTGAAGCCATACATTCATATAGTGTTTTGATTATGAATTGTGGTACAGGGACAACCAATGGGCATTGTAAATGCGATGAAAATACAGGAAGTGTTTTGTATTTATGATTATGCATTTACGCCTTACGTATTCATATTGTGTTGTATATGGATAGCTTTGTGCTCATGTGTTGGGGGTTGTCTTTGTAGGTGCTTTTGCTAAGGAGAACTAGGGTCGGGGCTGATACTTTGAGCTGTAAGGAGTGCTACTACAATAGCAGGACAGAGTTCTTATGCGTAGTCTCTACAAGTAGTAGAGTAGAACTATAGTGTCACTCCTATTGTTTTGAGAAATGTAACTATTATCTGTTGAAAATTTTATGGGTACATTTGAACTGTAAGCTCAAAATGTCAACACGATTAAATACTCTGATATTGAAATGCTTAGTTCTCATAATTGCACCTTACATTATGTTTAAGTATCGGGGTCTCACACATAATCATATAACATTTCGGGGTATTACACCTAGCATAGCAATAAGAAAATTCCTTTAGACATTTCTTTTCATATTGTCTAGTTTTCCCCAATCTTAACCATTTATAAAGCATGCATCCTTATAATACACCCAAGTGCTCTCATATCATTTAGCAATTCTAATACCAATTGCATGCAACATAAAATGAGAGAGAAAGGCTCATGCCTTTATATACAAACCATAAACATTTATAATCGTGCTCACATGCGAGCATCATGAATGTATATATCCTTCAGGTGTATATAAAGTACCATATACGATACCGTGCTCCATCAAGCCCTGGTACCTCAATCCTTGAAGTTTCTCCTATCAACAGCTCGAGCTCATCTCCAAGCCATCGATGTACCTGTTCCACCTGTCCCAACAGAGACAGCCCCCACACGGGGTGAGTATAACAATTCCACCATCCATAATCATAATAACATAATACATGGTTTACAAAAATGTAAATTTTGTGGAATATATGTGACACTTCCTGGATGGCATCATCCTCATCCGGGCTTACCCTGTAATATCCCTGTTCTCAAAACAGACAAACTCATCAAATCTCAAATATCCAGTTAATCATTACATTGATTAACCATTACCAATTTCAAATTAACAACATTTCATAACTTCTTTCTTTATCTAGCAATTATCATAATTCTAGATATCATATTGAGATTTCCTTAACTTCCGATACCAGTTAATCACTTCTCTGATTAACTACGTCTCTGTTCCTATTCATTACCAATAGGGAATAAAATACAGATATCCTAGATATCTAATCAAATGCCACATTTTCCTTCCTTACTTCAAAGTAGCGTCATACTAACGGTGTTCGCTCCGTAGCGACCACACCCCATCATTTGCTCGCTTCATAGCGGCACCATGCATTTCACCATGTGAATCAAAATAACGTGACCAAGTCTCGGTGCCATCATAGTAAAACATTTCATGTATATTAAATCATGCATCATACTTGTAAAACATCATTTAAGCTATGCTCGTACGCTAAACGTACCTTAAATCTTCGTAGTCCAAGCCAAACCTTGCTTGAGTTCCATGCCACGAGAAACATGTGCTAAAACACATAAAGAACTCACAATTAACAAATGCATGCATTTACGTGCCCAAGCACGTTCACAACATACAACCATATCGTCAATCCTTGACGATTACTTAAAATAAATGCCCCTCGGCTAAGCATGCATAATACCCAAAAATATTTCATTTAAGAAGTTTGGCTAATAGTCGAAATCAATCGAGGATTACCATTTTATTCAAATTTGGCTCCAACCATTCACTTTTAAAAGCCTTGCATTCCTATTGGAATGTACACATTGCCCCGGAAACGGCCCACTTAAACCCCGATTCCAAAATCCCGACATTTTCCAACATTTTAAAAAAAACCGCAACATGAGTCGGCGATCGATCGCCTATTTCATAGCGATCGATCGCCCACCTCCAGTAGGTAACCCGCGCCTCGAGGCGATCGATCGCCCATCAACGTGATCGATCTCTAACCAGCTCGCGATCGATCGCCTAAGCCATGCAATCGATCGCCTGCACTGTTCATCGTCTTTGAAGATTTGAGCAGCTCGTCGCGATCTATCGCCTCTCCTTGGAGATCGATCGCCACCTGCAATTTTCCGGAAAACTCGAGTTTCCATGGTGTTTTTGACACCCAAACTCAAATCCAACACCCATACATCCTCCACATCTCAAATACACCATTTAAAACCAATAAAAGTCCCAAAAAAACTCAACATTTGACTTTTAACCAAAAAAATCCCCAAACTTCATAACCGCTATAAAACCCAACCAAACTCAACGATACAACTACCAAATCGAAGACAAAGGCGAGGGGAAGATGAATACCTGATCATCTTCGAGAAAACAGGCTCCTAACACGAGCTTCCGGCCACTTTGGTTGAAGGGGAAAAGAGGGGAAGGGTTTGGGGTTAATCGGGGAGAGAGAAAGGGGAGAGAAGGCGATGAGAGAGATGATTCCGGACATAATGACGGAATCTCGAGTCCATCTGGTATATATAGCAAAAATGCTCCGAAATACCAATACTCCCACCAATACATCATGATTCATTAAAAATCATCTGTTTTCAAAAACTCTCTCTCTAACATCAAACCCCCATACTAGCCCCGGCATAAGGCACCCGGGCCCCGAGTGCCACCAAAAACCCAACTCATAGGTTTTTCATTGAAATGAGAATACAATCTCAACCTTTGGATCCAACGATCCCAAATATCGGATTAAAAATCCAATTGGTGACCCAACACCGCAATTAACTCATAATTGCTACGATGATAATCCATTGAGGGTTATTAATACTCCGGGATTAACACCAATAATCCCAGGACATCACAAATGCGTAGGCTGTTATGTATGTGGCAATAAGGGCCACTTTGCTCGAGAATGTCCCAATAGGGAGGGACAACGGAACTCTGCGGGGAGGCCTGCGGACAGAGCAGTACAGCACAGGCCACCGTTTGTACCGAGGCAGTATGGTGGTCACCCTATGGGGCCACCTCAGGGGCAAGTTTACGCATTGACAATGGAGCAGGCTACAGCGGCTCCGGAGGAGGTTAAAGCGGGTACGTGTCTTTTATTTACGCACCCTACTTTTATATTGATAGACACAGGTGCGTCACACTCTTTTGTGTCGACAAATTTTGTGGAAAGGCACCACATATGCACTTCTCCGTCTCCCATGCCTCTTGTAGTCTCGACACCCGCTGGAAGAAATTTGATTACTGATCGGATGGTTTATGATGGCCTCATTTATTTTGAGGTTAACGAGCTAAGGTCGGATTTGATTGTTCTGGGAATGTCGGACTTCGACTGCATTGTGGGCATTGACGTTCTGAACAGGTATCAGGCAGTTGTGAACTGCAGGCAGAGGACTGTCCGGTTCAGATCTGATTTGGGGTCCGGTGGACATTCTATGGGGATGGTTCCCGTCCAAAGTTTCCGTTGATATCTGCTATCAAGATGGCACAGTTATTGGAACGAGGCCATACAGGATATCTCATCTATGCTGTTGATATTACTGAAAAGAAGGAAGACTTAAAGGTCGAAGATGTGCCCGTAGTGGCGGAGTTTCCTGATGTCTTTCCGGAAGAGATTCCCGTATTTCCACCGACGAGAGAGGTCGAGTTTGGAATTGAGTTACTACCGGGGACGTCTGCCATTTCTCGTGCCCCATATAGGATGGCACCAGCGGAGCTAAGGGAGTTAAAGATTCAGTTACAAGAGCTCCTTTGTGGGGTCCTCGTTACTTAATCCATTATGTATTTCATTAAGCATACATATGTGAGTCTGAATTAAGTAAAAACATACACTGTTTAAGAGTTTCTCACTAATAGGTTATTACAGATGTACCAAAACCACTAGTACAAAACCAAATAACTTTTTCACATATACAGTACATGTATAATTAACAACCTAATCCAGTACAACTCCTATGCAGTGGTTCACCTCGCAGCGGAATAAGACTCACGATTCCCACGTCTATGAATTCCTACAGAAACATTCACAAAACGTGAGTATAGATAACAACTATCTCAGTGCAATATCAAAACAATCACAATAATGATAAAGCACAATAAAATCATCTAATGTGAATGCTCTGTATCATGCATCAACAAATGCATTATGTCATGACATGTCTCAACAATTACCCTATTATCACGAGCCCCATATGATATGTCTATTCAGCTCAATATGTCAGTGGAACCACATCACATCTTCATATTAGCAGCACATATCATAGTACCATGCTCATCTGTGATAATAGCCAGAGCATATACCCAAACCAGGCGTATATCTCTCAAATACATAACCGAGCATATACCCAAACCAGGCGTATATCTCAAATACATAACCGAGCATATACCCAAACCAGACGTATATCTCAAATACATAACCGAGCATATACCCAAACCATGCGTATATCTCAAATACATAACCGAGCATATACCCAAACCAGGCGTATATCTCAAATACATAACCAAGCATATACCATGTTATAAGAATCTTCAAGATCAAAAGCTACAAAATATAACATTTTTCATAATTCCTATAGCACCGATCGATCGCTACACTTGCCGATCGATCTCCAAAACTTTCTGTCTCCTCGCGATTGATCGCAACAACTTGGCGATCGATCGCCAAAGTGTTCTGTAGCTCGCGATCGATCGCCACATTTTCACCGATCGATTCGCTACATGTATAAACCGCCTTATAATTTGCCCTGTCTCGGCGATCGATCGCCACAAAGCTTGCGATCGATCGCCGATGTCCAGAAAGTTCAGAACATGGCGATTTTGAGCTTATCTTCCTAGCTCTTCTCCTACAACTCGAAATTTAACATGTAAATAAGTTTCATGCATTCTCTAATACTATAACAACATGTTTCCCCCATCTTACAATCCAATTACTAGCATATAAACATGTTATGATTCTTCACATGAACATTTGATATGCTACTTCTCATACATCAACACCAATGATATAAATCAAGTATAAAACCATGAATTTCTTACCAAGAAGTTAGGAAATCACATCACTCAACTTTCTAGCTTAATTTACAAGTGAATCACAAGCTCAAACCACAAGGAACTTGAAAGAGATGGAGAGGAGCTTGGTAGAGATTTGTAGGTGTAAAATGGTGTATTGTGAGTTTAAGTGCCTTAATCCCCTTAATATAGCCACTTGTTATAATACCATGCCAATTACCATAAACATGTAAATCCAAACTCACATTCACATGTTAATGCAACTTAAATGAAAGGCAAAGGCATATGAAATTAAATTTAAATGCAAGTCCATCTCACATTAACTTCACATGCATAGTCACATGCCTACTAGTTCATGTTGCTTGATATACCACTACACTTGATTTCATTCAAGTCATTTCTATGCACTACATCTTGTGCATCATGTTTCTTTCCTTGTCATATATCTAATATTCATTTCATGTATGTGAGTATTACCCTCGGTTCAACCCGAACCCGAGTCCACATCGTACCGTCATTATTCAAAATTACGCCATAACAAATCGAGGTATTACATCCTTGACAAGGGCTATATACGCCCTAGCATATCGCCCTGGGGTGCACCAGTTTTATTTGTCAAAAAGAAGGATGGTTCGATGCGTCTGTGCATCGATTACAGTCAACTGAAGAAAAGCCACAGTAAAGAATAAGTATCCACTTCCAAGGATCGATGATTTATTTGACCAGTTGCAGGGTACGAGGCTCTATAGTAAGATCGATGTGAGGTCGGGGTATCATCAGATTCGAGTAAGAGAAGACGATGTACAGAAGACAGCTTTCAGGACTAGATATGGGCACTATGAATTCCTGGTCATGCCTTTTGGGGTGACGAATACCCCAGCTGTCTTCATGAATTTGATGAACAGGGTGTTCCAACCATATTTGGATCAGTTCGTCATAGTTTTCATTGACGATATACTCATCTACTCCCGGACTGAGGAAGAGCACGTGGAGCACTTGCGGACAGTACTCTAGATCCTTAGGGATCATCAGTTATATGCAAAGTTTATCAAGTGCGAGTTCTGGTTGAGCAGTGTGGTATTCTTGGGTCATGTTATATCTAGCATTGGGATATCTGTGGATCCCAGGAAGATTGAAGCTCTGATGGAGTGGGCTGCACCCACTTCTGTACCAGAGATACGGAGCTTTCTCGGTTTGGCAGGATATTATCGACGTTTCGTCGACGGTTTCTCAAAGATTGCCAGACCCATGACACAGCTGACTCAGAAAGGAGTCCAGTTCTATTGGTCCGAAGCTTGTGAGGAAAGCTTCCAATAATTGAAGCGTCGATTGACTACGGCACCTGTTTTGGTGATTCCATCTGAGAATAAGAGGTTTGCCTTGTACACGGATGCATCATTGCAGGGTTTGGGTTGTGTGTTGATGCAGGATAAACACGTGGTGGCTTATGCTTCGAGGCAGTTGAAGCCTCATGAGACCAGATACCTAGTTCATGACCTGGAACTGGCAGCCATCATTTTCGCCTTGAAGATTTGGCGGCATTATCTATATGGTACTTCATTTACCATCTATACGGTGTAAGTAATCCAACAAGCATACAACGCAGCGGAATTTAAAATTTTAGATTACTAGAACCGTGAATCTATACAAAGTTGTCATATCGGAATAGAGATAAGAAGAGTCTCACCCTTGTAGCGTGTTTGAGGAGAATCCACGAAGCACCACGTCCAACGAATTCCGTGTCACGAGCAACACCTCCAAGGTCTTGCCTCTACGGTATCCACACGATTAAATCGAAAGGGGATTTAAGAACAAGTTGCCAGACTCGTTCTTAAATCGGAACAATAACCACACACGATTTTAAATCGAATGAAGATGGCCGGAAAACGAAAAGATCAAGCCGGCGGCCGAGAGAGGTGGCCGAGTGCTTGGTGGCCGAGAGCTTCACCTTTTTGTGGCTAGGGTTTTGATATGAAGTGTTAATCTAATTAATCACCTTGTTATCAAATTATATATGATTTAATTAAAGGCTTTCACAAAGCCTCATGGGCCCAAACCCATTATTTAATTAAATCCTTATAATTATGTAATTAAGACTCTTCTTAATTAATTAATTAATTCATCCAATGAATTTAATTCCCTTTATCGATTTAATCTTTTGTACGACCCGATAGGATCTTGCAATGTTGGCAGTGACATAAAATCTCATTTTACGTCACAAGCGATGAGCGGTATCTAGCAACACATCAAGGCTACCCAAATTACAAGAATGTCTTTGACTCGACATAACCTTAGAACTTGTGATAATATTAACCATGTAACTTAATCCCTTTGTCCATGTGTTTAGATTGAACACGAGTCATGGAATAGTCACACTCGTATATTCAATCTCTATTTCTTGATCCCCAAGTAGAACTATAATAAACGAATAAGCTCGATATCACATATCGACTCATTCGAGCACGACCATGCATTTTAGTCTTACTTGATCAAGGGCCCAAACACTTCTCCTGTTATATAGGAGGGACAAATCCTATCTTGATCAATCAACATCCCTCTACATAATTCGTAGTGTATCCAATAGTTGCCTTTATAGTTTACCCTATTACATGTAACGTTTGACAATATCAAGATACATAACTCCTTATGTTGGGATCTCTGATGATCTCAAGTCGTAGGGATTACATACATTATTATCACTATGAGAATTGCTTATGACATTCATATAACTGTCCATGTAGCATTCTCATGGTGGGTCTGTCCAGTACATTGTTCTCTAACATGTACCCATGTGTTGATTTGATATCTCATATCCATGAACAATTCATCAATCAAAACATACTAGTCTCAATGTATTATCATTATCCTTATTTATGATAATACTTGACTAGAGACAATCTTTAAGAATAATACAATATTATTCTAAGGACATTAACTTATATATCAATTCATATTGCACAGATATTCGAATAATATATAATAATGATTTGCCATTTATAAAATCATAATACATTGTATGTCACAAACAATCATCTAATGACATGTCTTAGGGCATATCCAACAAATCTCCCACTTGCACTAAGACCAATCAGACATATACCTAATGCCTAGAGATCTAGTATGACGATCATGCTTCTGCTGTGACAGTGGCTTCGTCAATGGGTGAGATACATTATCATCTGTTGGTACTTTGCATATTTTAACATCTCCCCGTTCAACGATTTCTCGAATGAAATGAAAGCGCCGAAGTATGTGCTTGGATCTTTGGTGAGATCTAGGTTCCTTAGCCAATGAGATCCCTCCATTGTTGTCACAATAGAGTTCTATCGGATCCTTAATGCTAGGTACCACTCCAAGTTCAGAAATGAACTTCCTGATCCAAACAGCTTCCTTTGCTGCATCTGAGGCAGCAATGTACTCAGCTTCCGTTGTTGTAAGGACCCCAAGCCCTTAAACCTTGATTAGTGTATTAACCACTATGTGTGGTACATGCTTTCTATAAAATGTCAATCGGGAAGCTCTGATGATACTTAATCATTGCCTATCAATGAAAGACTCATATGTTTGCCCTTTACCAACCCCTTGGTGCCACTTTTCACATTGTAAACTTTTATAAAAATTTGGGCAGAGTCTCCCCATAAATAGAGCTATCCCAAAAAAAGAGTACAACACATAACAAAATTCCCGGCCAGGGAAAGCATAATACTCAACAGAAAGCAGTAATACAAGTAGATTCCCAGCCAGGGAAGACACCACACATATGTCAACAAAAGTGGGTTCCAACACCCACATAATACACCAATGACTCTCATATCATTCTAGCAATTCAACCTAATTGCATGCAACCTTAAATGAAAGAGAGAAAGGCTCATGCCTTTATATACAATCCATATACAAGTATAATCGTGCTCACATGCGAGCATCATGAATATGTATAAATCCTCAGGTGTATATATAGGTACTCTATACGATACCGTGCTCCATCAAGCCCTGGTACCACGATCCTGGGAGTACCTCAAATCAACAGCTCGAGCTCAGCTCCATAGCCATCGATGTACCTGTCCACCTGTCCCAACAGAGACAGCCCCCAACGGGGTGAGCATACCAATACACAAAATCCCATAATCATAATAATGAAATTCATAATTTACAACACAAGTAAATACTAATGAATTTAAATGATACTCCCTGGATGGCAACATCCTCATCCGGGATTCCGTGTACTGTCCCTGTTCTCACAACATCAAACTCATCAAATCTCATAAATCAGTAAATCAACGCATTGATTAACTCATCGCATGCCTAATCCTCGAATATCAACATATAGTGATTACAAATTCATTAAACATGCAATTACAGATATCACAATATCTAATACTGATTTCACAACCTTGCTATCAATCACAGATAGCTCAAATGCCTTAGCATTTATTTTACCAATCCTTCATTATACTTAGACATCTCAAGTGTCTTATAATGAATACATGAGTCTACAAACCTAGACATCTCAAATGTCTTATAATGAATACACGATTCCACGAACTTAGACATCTCAAATGTCTTACGAAGAATACATGATTTTACGATCATTCCCAGGCATCTCAAATGCCCTAATATAGTCAAATAAACCCAGTACCCCATATATCATGCAAGAGTCATCCTACTCTAGTGTCACGCACGCTACAAGCGGCGATATCAAGATTTGGGTCATTCCTTGGCTATATCAACATATATGTATAACCATACGCAAAACATTCAATGCAATCAAAAACACCTTATGCATTTCACATATATATAGTAATGCTCGTACGTCGCACGTACCTTAAATTACCGAAGTCCGAGCCAAACCTTGCTCGAGTTCCATGCCCCGAGGAATGATGTGCTAATACGATAAATAATTCACAATTAATTACAAACATGCAACCCATGCTCAAGCACACCCATATCCCTCACAACATTGTCAATACACGACAATTATCCTCTTAAAAGACCCGGGGCAGGGTACATGCAGGGAAGGGAACGAATGAGACAACAACGAAACTTGTTCAAGGATACCCAACAAAAATCGAACCTTAATCTCCCAAATTCGAACCCAATTAAACACCAATATACCTCAAAAACATGCAATAATCCATCAATTGCAAGAAACAACACCCATGCCAAAAACCCCCAAATTTCGAAATCCAAGCCCTAAAATTCGAACAGAAATTCGAACCAAAAATCACAATAAAGGCATGGAAATACACGAAAAAGACGAACAAGGGGTAAGGGATGTTACCCAACGAAAATCGGAAGCAAAATCGGACGAAATCCGATGAACCCTAACTTTTGGGGATCGACGCATTCCAGCCAAATTCGAACGAGAAACGCGACGAAACCTTCAATTGACGGAGGGGAAAGGAGCGTCTCGCCGAGACGACGCCGGTGATAGGTCGCACGCGGCGAACGGCGGCCGGACGGCGGCGGACGAAGCGCTTTTGCGCGCGGAGGCAGGGGAGATCGGGAAAGGGGTGACGCGAGGAGAAAGAGGGAAAAGTGGGCTGAAATGAAATTTTGTGTAAAATTTTGGGTTCAATTGGTATTTATAGCAAAAATACCCCGAAAAATTAATAGCCCCACAAATACATCATGATTCCTTAAAAATCATCTGTTTTCAAAAACTCTCTCTCCAACTCCAAAACCCCCTACCGGTGCTCACACAGCACCCGAGATCCCGAGACACATCAAAAACCCAACTCTTAGGTTTTTCACCGAAATGAGAATACAATCTCAACCTCTGGGTCCAACGATCCCAACTGCCCGAATAAACGAGCCCAGAAGGCCCAACACCTCTCTTAAATTTCAAATTGCCACGTAAAACCACTTTAGGGATTATTAATACTCCGGGATTAACACCTATAATCCCTGGTCATCACAATATCCCCCACTAAAAGAATTTCGTCCTCGAAATTAGCACTGGTGTATCACGTAACACCCAGACTACACAACAACATGAAGCCATAACCTCGATTCCTGACCATATCATAATCGTATTAATAAACGCGAGGATACTTACCTCTCATCTAACTCTGAAACAGAGCGACATACCAAAACCAACATATCACCCAAGAGGTAAAACGTACCTCGATGCGGGTCATCCCAAAAGTCAGTCCCTCATGACTGCAAATCAACCAATACTTACGACTGTAGATCGGTCAGTCATCCTTCGATCTAATACAACAGTACGAACACATCCTGAATGACACCTCAACCGTAAGAACGTTGACCTCGTGTCAAACTCTGGAGTGGAATAGACTTCCAAATCCATCATAACGTCAAAGAGCGTCAGCACAATTCAACGCTAACAGTCCAAAAGCAGTTAGTCAACTGAAACTGCAAGGATTCGAATCGCTCTTGATTCTATCGTAGATATCATCCAATGATATTTTACTATGACTTACGATGTCTAACATACATCGTTACGAGGGAAACACTAGTACAACCACGGTGTACACATATCAAACCTGGTTTCCACTTTCAAACTTCCTTCATCGAAGGAGTAGTCGCCTCATTGCAACTTAATTTGGGCAACCCACGGCCACAAATTCAACAAAAGACATCTCACAAGATGCCCACCTCCGGATGTTCCAAGAATCACGTCCTGATCATAAATAACAACCGAGACTCCGCAGAGTTTAAAATTCTTAAGGGGCATGCAATAAACCCATTGCATCCTCAACGCTTGTGTCGTCAGCGACACTCAACCAATCCGAAATCCTGCCATCCCTTGAAAATCCTCGGATTTAACAATCCAAACTTGGGAAGGCTGTCGCATAACTCGAAGGAAAACACCAACAAGGGAAGTACCTTAACCCTCACAAGAAAATCCCTCTTCAAGGGAGTCAACTAACTTTACGATTGTTCCTCATAAACATCGTGCCATGGAGATTCCCAATCTCAAGGTGTTCCATATCTCTCATCAGAGATTTAACCATCCAAAAATAGCATAACTCTATGCTTAACAGAGAGGAAATCAATAACTGGCATCCGTATACTCACCGGTATACCTGCCTAAGCACTGATATCGGATGCATACTCAATGCACTCGGCTCGGGTATCTACCACATATCCCTAAGCCCCAAACACAACCGTCAATTCTGAGTCATTCCTTACTCAGTGGAGGATGAAAATCGACGATTAAAATACACGGTGTGATTCCCAAAATCAACACCACTTGCACCAACTTACCGAATCTGTCAAGATTCCCAAATAGGTATAATACTACCTCCTTCCTCGCAAGGGAAGTGCCATCGAACTCGAGATCCACAAGTCTCGAACCATCGTTCGGAAAAAAAACTGGATACAATAACACCCATTGTATCCCAATACACGGGTTCCTTTAGATTGAGTCAATAACAACTTGATGACTCTCTTGTTGGTACTCCAACATCCTGAGCTGTCCCAGACAAGTCTCCAAGATTAAACATAAACGTATACACGTTTCAGCGAGGCACGCACAACCTCAAATGATGTGGTGACTACTAGAGTCCACCACGATCCACATCGCATCACCTTACGATTTGCCAAACTTGGTTCCAACGAGCAGTGTAACGGCTCTAGCAAGCCCATCATGGTGCTACACACACGCGGCAGACAACCTAGTCTCTGCCTCTTTAGGTTTACCTCAAACCTACCAATAAGACGGACGTTTCCACATGGTATAACATACTATGGGAAGAAAACTCAATAGAGTAGTGGGTCTTTATCCAACGTTCCTCTAATGTCCCTATGTACTTAACATAACCTGATCCTACTCCCTTAGGACCCATCCTACACCCTCAAGGGTGGTGTGACCATGTCTACCACATGTCACATCGACAGAAAGCGAGTAATTTCCTCCATGATTACTCCTGTCGTCAAATCACATGGCCAAAAGCCATTCCAACGAGCATACCTCAAGGGTATCACCACTCGTAAAATGATTACCCCCAATCGTAAGCTGCGGTACAATCACATGTACAGCGCATCCAACCATTCCTCGAGCAACCCGCTCGGTATAAGGGTCACGTCCATCGGTGTCGCACACACCACCTTGTGCTCGGTACTGGCACCCAAGGCATACCACTGAATACGTATACTCAACGCATCGATCATCGTAACGATGATGCATGTCTAATAAGACATCTCCTACACCATCGTCATCGTCATCCTGTGACGACACATGCCAACTCATGGCATCTAAAACATTGCCAACTAGTGACGATACATGTACATCAGCGTATGTCATCCACTAACATGCTAGTAAAATAGGCATAATAAAACATGTATATCAATGCATGCCAGCTACAATAAAGCTACTAAAATAGCAATATCTCATACCTCATCGCTAGTGATATAGCGTCATACCTGTCTCCGTCGCTCAATAATAGTGCGTAATCAGCACCCATCGCTCGAAGGCGGCAAAAATCCTGTGCTGAGTACATAGCGGCAAGATCCCTCGCTATAGAATCGACGGTATGACACCTCGTCAGATAATAAGCGGCATGAAACCTCGCTATACCCTGAGCATGAATCATCGTCCACAAAGTAGCGGAAAGAGGCATCGCTATCAATACACCTGGCGGAATGAACCATCGCCAATCAATATAGCGGAATGAACCATCGCTATAAATACACCTGGCGGAATGAACCATCGCCAATAGATATAGCGGAAAGAACCATCGCTATAAATACACCTGGCGGAATGAACCATCGCCAATAGATATAGCGGAATGAACCATCGCTATAAATACACCTGGCGGAATGAACCATCGCCAATAGATATAGCGGAATGAACCATCGCTATAAATACACCTGGCGGAATGAACCATCGCCAATAGATATAGCGGAATGAACCATCGCTATAAACCGTGTCCTCATAGAGAAATGAATATAAATCGACACAGCAGGGACACATCACCGCTATCATCCGTGTCATCACAAAGGAATGAATCATCATCCTAACAAGCGGCATCTCATCCTCGCTTCTTCATACAAGCGGTATCTCATCCTCGCTTCGTATGGCATACCCCGCCTCCATGTGCAAGCGAGCATCCCCGCCCGCTCCACATTTTTAGCGGTACAAGCATAAGCTTCTTCATACAAGCGGTATCTCATCCTCGCTTCGTATGGAATACCCCGCCTCCATGTGCAAGCGAGCCTCCCCCCTCCCGCTCCACATTTTTAGCGGTCAAGCGTAAGTATAAAAATTCTCACTGTCATAAGCAGGACTCCTGGAATGTATAATCATCATTCCTTTTTATACTCCATATTTCCTGTAACCTGCAACCATCAGGGTTAACAACAATAGCCATATACGCTATGCATCCACATTCAATTCATAATAAAAACACATTATGAGAATGTATGGTTTCACAAATAAATGTCATGATATCCTTCTTTAAATCCTTATTTCAATCCCGAGCCCTTATCATTAGTACATTTTAATGCTTCTTGCTACTCCATGTAAGCGGAATTCTTCCTCGCTTCCAATGGACCTTAGCGTAAGCCATTAAAATCCTTACTAAGATAACTTTGACTCAAGAAATACACCTCTTATATTTCATAACATGCATATGCAAAAACAATGCACAATAACATATATCATAACCTCAATGCACCACTTTGCATTCATCATGTGTCAACAAGACAACGTAAAATACATGTTACCTCGGAAATATCCCTTTATCTGATTTTCTTAAAACCAGCTTCCTTGGCACATAACACACGGAGTGCCAGACATCCCCATAAATGTCATCCTATCGTGTTCCACACGATTCCTGCAACCACAATGGTTAGCAATACCACTTTTCATATCATAATAGCACATAAACAATTTGCTATGTCATACAACATTAATGCCATCATGCATAAATATGTGCTATCAATAACTTCCTAGGCCCTTAACAGCCCCAATGAGCAACCTGGACTCTGATACCACTAATGTAAGGACCCCAAGCCCTTAAACCTTGATTAGTGTATTAACCACTATGTGTGGTACATGCTTTCTATAAAATGTCAATCGGGAAGCTCTGATGATACTTAATCATTGCCTATCAATGAAAGACTCATATGTTTGCCCTTTACCAACCCCTTGGTGCCACTTTTCACATTGTAAACTTTTATAAAAATTTGGGCAGAGTCTCCCCATAAATAGAGCTATCCCAAAAAAAGAGTACAACACATAACAAAATTCCCGGCCAGGGAAAGCATAATACTCAACAGAAAGCAGTAATACAAGTAGATTCCCAGCCAGGGAAGACACCACACATATGTCAACAAAAGTGGGTTCCAACACCCACATAATACACCAATGACTCTCATATCATTCTAGCAATTCAACCTAATTGCATGCAACCTTAAATGAAAGAGAGAAAGGCTCATGCCTTTATATACAATCCATATACAAGTATAATCGTGCTCACATGCGAGCACCATGAATATGTATAAATCCTCAGGTGTATATAGGTACTCTATACGATACCGTGCTCCATCAAGCCCTGGTACCACGATCCTGGGAGTACCTCAAATCAACAGTTCGAGCTCAGCTCCATAGCCATCGATGTACCTGTCCACCTGTCCCAACAGAGACAGCCCCCAACGGGGTGAGCATACCAATACACAAAATCCCATAATCATAATAATGAAATTCATAATTTACAACACAAGTAAATACTAATGAATTTAAATGATACTCCCTGGATGGCAACATCCTCATCCGGGATTCCGTGTACTGTCCCTGTTCTCACAACATCAAACTCATCAAATCTCATAAATCAGTAAATCAACGCATTGATTAACTCATCGCATGCCTAATCCTCGAATATCAACATATAGTGATTACAAATTCATTAAACATGCAATTACAGATATCACAATATCTAATACTGATTTCACAACCTTGCTATCAATCACAGATAGCTCAAATGCCTTAGCATTTATTTTACCAATCCTTCATTATACTTAGACATCTCAAGTGTCTTATAATGAATACATGAGTCTACAAACCTAGACATCTCAAATGTCTTATAATGAATACACGATTCCACGAACTTAGACATCTCAAATGTCTTACGAAGAATACATGATTTTACGATCATTCCCAGGCATCTCAAATGCCCTAATATAGTCAAATAAACCCAGTACCCCATATATCATGCAAGAGTCATCCTACTCTAGTGTCACGCACGCTACAAGCGGCGATATCAAGATTTGGGTCATTCCTTGGCTATATCAACATATATGTATAACCATACGCAAAACATTCAATGCAATCAAAAACACCTTATGCATTTCACATATATATAGTAATGCTCGTACGTCGCACGTACCTTAAATTACCGAAGTCCGAGCCAAACCTTGCTCGAGTTCCATGCCCCGAGGAATGATGTGCTAATACGATAAATAATTCACAATTAATTACAAACATGCAACCCATGCTCAAGCACACCCATATCCCTCACAACATTGTCAATACACGACAATTATCCTCTTAAAAGACCCGGGGCAGGGTACATGCAGGGAAGGGAACGAATGAGACAACAACGAAACTTGTTCAAGGATACCCAACAAAAATCGAACCTTAATCTCCCAAATTCGAACCCAATTAAACACCAATATACCTCAAAAACATGCAATAATCCATCAATTGCAAGAAACAACACCCATGCCAAAAACCCCCAAATTTCGAAATCCAAGCCCTAAAATTCGAACAGAAATTCGAACCAAAAATCACAATAAAGGCATGGAAATACACGAAAAAGACGAACAAGGGGTAAGGGATGTTACCCAACGAAAATCGGAAGCAAAATCGGACGAAATCCGATGAACCCTAACTTTTGGGGATCGACGCATTCCAGCCAAATTCGAACGAGAAACGCGACGAAACCTTCAATTGACGGAGGGGAAAGGAGCGTCTCGCCGAGACGACGCCGGTGATAGGTCGCACGCGGCGAACGGCGGCCGGACGGCGGCGGACGAAGCGCTTTTGCGCGCGGAGGCAGGGGAGATCGGGAAAGGGGTGACGCGAGGAGAAAGAGGGAAAAGTGGGCTGAAATGAAATTTTGTGTAAAATTTTGGGTTCAATTGGTATTTATAGCAAAAATACCCCGAAAAATTAATAGCCCCACAAATACATCATGATTCCTTAAAAATCATTTGTTTTCAAAAACTCTCTCTCCAACTCCAAAACCCCCTACCGGTGCTCACACAGCACCCGAGATCCCGAGACACATCAAAAACCCAACTCTTAGGTTTTTCACCGAAATGAGAATACAATCTCAACCTCTGGGTCCAACGATCCCAACTGCCCGAATAAACGAGCCCAGAAGGCCCAACACCTCTCTTAAATTTCAAATTGCCACGTAAAACCACTTTAGGGATTATTAATACTCCGGGATTAACACCTATAATCCCTGGTCATCACAGTTGTAGAATCGGCTATTGTCTCTTGCTTTGAACTCTTCCAGCTCACAGCACCTCCATTCAGGCAATACACATATCCTGATTGCGATCGAAAATCATCTTTGTCGGTTTGGAAACTTGCATCAGTGTAACCTATTACATTGAGCTCTTCCTCACCTCCATAAATCAAGAATGTATCCTTAGTTCTTCTCAAGTACTTCGGGATGTTCTTGACTGCAATCCAGTGACTTTCACCTGGATCAACTTGATATCTGCTCGTCATGCTCAAAGCATAAGAGACATCGGGACGAGTACATATCATGGCATACATGATAGATCCAATAGCTGACGCATATGGAATCTTACTCATGCGTTGTATCTCATCTGGTGTTGAAGGACATTGTTCCTTCGAGAGATAAATTTCATGTGTCATAGGCACGAATCCTTTCTTTGATTCTTGCATGCTAAACCGTTTTAGCACTTTGTCTATGTATGTACTTTGACTTAGGCCAAGTAATCTTCTTGATCTATCTCTATAGATCTTGATTCCTAATACATAGGTGGCTTCACCCAAGTCTTTCATAGAAAAGCAATTCCCTAGCCAAATCTTTACAGATTGTAAGGCAGGGATATCATTCCCAATTAGAAGTATGTCATCTACATACAATATTAGGAAGATAATTATGCTCCCACTGACCTTCTTGTAGACACAAGGTTCATCTACGTTTTTGATGAAACCAAACTCTTTGACTGCATCATCAAAACGAAGATTCCAACTCCGAGAAGCTTGCTTCAATCCATAAATGGATCGTTGTAGCTTGCATATCTTTCCAGCATCCTTTGGATCGACAAAACCCTCGGGATGTGTCATGTACACATCCTCAAGCAGATTTCCATTAAGGAAAGCTGTTTTGACATCCATCTGCCAGATTTCATAATCATGAAATGCAGCTATTGCAAGTAAGATCCTAATGGATTTAACCATGGCAACTGGCGAAAAGGTTTCATCATAGTCAATACCATGAATCTGTTTGAAACCTTTTGCAACCAGTCGACCTTTAAAGGTTTGTACATTACCATCCATGTCGGTCTTCTTCTTGAAAATCCATTTGCACCCTATGGGTCTCACCCCTTCAGGTGGGTCAACCAAAGTCCATGCTTGGTTTGCATACATGGATTCCATCTCAGATTTCATGGCTTCTTGCCATTTCTCAGAATCAGTGCCCATTATAGCTTCTTGATAAGATGACGGCTCATCCTCATCAATAAGTAGTAAGTCACCTTGTTGAGTCACAAGAAATCCATATCTCTGTGGCTCCCGGTGTTCTCTTACAGACCTACGTTGGGCTTGTGTCTATTGAGCAGGCACTTCATCCACAACAGCTTGTGGTGACTGCTCTGTTTCCATCTCAATCTCATGTTCAGTGTTTTCTTGTGGTTGAACTTCACTAAGTTCTATATGTCTCCCACTGGTTTTTCTAGAAATAAATTCTCTTTCAAAAAATACACCAGTCCGAGCAACAACCACTTTGTTCTCGGTGGGATAATAGAAATACTATCCTTTCGTTTCCTTAGGATACCCCGCAAATAAACATTTATCAGATTTGGGTCCAAGTTTGTTAGAGACGTGACGTCTCACGAAAGCCTCACAACCCCAAATCTTCATAAAAGACATACTAGGACGCTTCCCAGTCCATATCTCATATGGTGTCTTTTCCACTGATTTAGATGGAACACGGTTCAGTATAAATATTACTGTTTCTAAAGCATGTCCCCAAAAGGATATCGGAAGATCTGCATGACTCATCATTGATCTAACCATGTCCAACAAGGTTCGATTTATCCTCGGATACACCATTCCATTGTGGAGTATACGGAGGAGTGAGTTGTGGGACTATCCCTGTAAGGACCCTAGTTCCTTAAGTGCGGATTAAAGGCGTAATAGAGCTAAACATGCATATAAGAATATAGAATTCGTGCTGATGTATAGAGCCGTTAAGATTACAGGCCAAAATAAAATTTCCAAAAGGGATTAATTACATTCCCAGCCAATTGAATGCTAATCCTATAGTTTCACACTACTCCTAGAGTAGAAACTATACAAAAGAATTAGGCCTGCTATGCCAAAAGCACTCCTCACTGGCTCACCGCATCAACCCACTTCAGCCCGTACGCCCAAAAGTACCTACATGAACAACCCCAAAACCATGAACATGTATATAAATCATATTCACAATAATATGATCATAATTCAATGCATAAACCATAAATGTGATTCACTTCCTGTATGTAACACATATAAAAGCTCCCTTGGTTGTCCCTTTACCATAATTACAATCAATTGATTATAACACCAATAATGTATGTCATGACATGCATCCATTCCATGTATACCAATGGCCAATCCCAGTCTTATTATATCAGTGGCATAATACCCCTCGCGTTACATGACAGCGGCATTAATACCCATCGCTTCGACATATTTGCGGTATAATATCCCTCGCATCAACATGACAGCGGCATTATCCTTCGCTTCGACATGTTTGCGGCAAATATTCTTCATCGCTATATATGACAGCGGCAAGTATTCTATCATCGCTTCGACATGAAGGCGGCAAGTATCCTTCATCACTGTAATATAATCTCGACCCATAATCACATGCAACCATAATGCACATTCCAATCACGTATGCAACCACAATGCATAATGAGACCATATGCGCAACCATAATGCATAACCAATTTATAGCGTAATGAATACGTTTTACCGTCCGATGCCCGTACGTCTCACTACGTACCTTAGTTCCAAAAGGGGAGATATCGTGGACTTTATCTCCTAAGCTGTGTGGCCACCTGGGATGGTTCTACACATTCACACAAATCAATATTAGGAGCCAATAATAGTCCAACATCAAAATTCCACAAAAATAACAAAAAATACCAAATTTTGCCTTTCGCTATCGATCGCCTGGGGTGGGCGATCGATCGCGAGACCCTACTGCCCGATCCTGAATTTTCTCTGCTTTGGCGATCGATCGCCACAAATGGCGCGATCGATCGCCAGCCTCCCCGATCGATCGCCCAAGAGTGGCGATCGATCGCCAGGCGCTTCAAAAGCGCACTGCCAGCGCGTGATCGATCACCTGAAATGGGCGATCGATCGCCAACCTCTGCAACCCGAAAACCACCATTTTTGCACACCATTTTCAACCCAAACCATACTAACACTTAAACCATCAAACCCACAACATAAATAACATCATATACCTTCAAAATACACCTTAATACTACCATAAATCCAACCTTCAACTCAAATAATACCAACCCATAAAAACCCATTTCAAAACCATACAAAACCACAACAAACTCAATCCAAACACAACAAAAACAACAAGGAGGCATCCATACCTCTTGGGGACTCCAAATCACCCAATAAATTCCACAAATCAAACTTTTGGACGGACTTCTCTTCACCTCTTTACCAAATTTCGAAAATGTGAGGTAGAGAAGGGTTTTGGATGAGTTAATTGGGAAAGTAGAAAATGAAGGTATAAGGGGGATTGGGGTATAAGTGGGTTGGGTTTAATTAAATTACACCCCACAATTCCATGGTGTATAAAACACCCCAACATGATATTTTAAAAGGCATTTTACCATAATGCACCAAACTCACAATTAAAACATGATTCACCCAAATAATCACAAACCATTTCATTTAAACCATTAAAATCCACAATTACCCAACATGCATAACATGCACCCCGAAATGCTCTACTGGGTCACTCCTACCATGTGACTAAGCATTTCACCAAGATAATTAATGCCAACACAATTATTAATTATCACCATAAAAATCACATAAACATAATTAACGCCCAATTGCAATTAATCATTTCGGGGATATCACAATACTCCCCTACTTATAAGATTTCGACCCCGAAATCGCATGCACTTACCCATATCGAAACCAAACATAAACTACATACCAGAAAATAACTCCGGGTAGTGCTGCATCATGTGCCGCTCCGTCTCCCACGTGGCCTCCTCGACACCCTTGCGATTCCACTGAACCTTGATCATCGGTATCACTTTATTCCGGAGTGTGCGATCAGCCCTATCCAAAATCCTGACTGGCCGTTGATCATATGATACATCAGAATCCAATTGAACCTCAGAAGGCTGCAATACATGCGACGGATCCGGCTCATATTTCCGCAGCATAGATACATGGAACACGTCGTGAATACCAGACAACGACGGTGGTAGTGCCAAACAGTAAGCCAAGGTACCGATGCGCTGTAAAATCTCATACGGTCCCACATACCTCGGAGATAATTTACCACGCATACCAAACCGAACCACATCCCTGAAAGGTGAGATCTTCAAAAAGACTCTGTCTCCCAACTGAAATTCCAACGGTCTCCGCCGTTTATTCGCATAAGCTGCTTGCCTATCTTGGGCTGCCTTCATTTTCAGACGGATAACCTTTACCTTATCCTCCATCTCTCGGGTCCTCCCACTGCTTTACTGGTCAAGTCATCCCAGTATAACGGCAACCTACAACGCCTACCATACAAAGCCTCAAACGGAGCCATCTGAATACTCGCCTGATAGCTGTTGTTGTATGAAAACTCTACCAAGGCCAAAGAATCTTGCCATGAGGCATAAAATTCTAGCACACACGCCCGTAGCATGTCCTCGAGCGTCTGTATAGTGCGCTCAGTCTGACCATCCGTCTGGGGGTGATAAGCCGTACTCAATCTTACCTCAGTGCCCAAAGCTGACTGTAAACCTCCCCAGAAATGAGATGTGAACCGCGGGTCTCTGTCAGACACAATAGACACTGGAATCCCATGCAGTCTCACTATGTTCCGGACATACAACTGAGCCATCCTCAAGTATGTGTACGTCATACTGTAGGGAATGAAGTGAGCTACCTTCGTCAGCCTGTCAATGATCACCCAAATGGCATCACAACCTGAAGTAGTCCTCGGCAAGTGGGTCACAAAGTCCATAGATATGTGTTCCCACTTCCACTCCGGTATCTCTAAGTTCCTCAGTTCGCCACCGGGTCTCTGCCTCTCTGCTTTAACCTGCTGGCAGATCAAACACCTCTTAACAAATGAGATCACATCACGTTTCATCCGCTTCCACCAGAACTGATCACACAAGTCCTTATACATCTTCCTCCCTCCCTGACCCGTATCTGGTGGTACCCGGATCTCAAATCAATTTTGCTATACCACTTCGTGCCCTGCAACTGATCAAATAAATCATCAATCCTCGGGAGAGGATACTTGTTCTTCATCGTGGCCTTATTCAGTTGCCGGTAATCGATGCACAAACGCATCGAGCCATCTTTCTTTTTCACAAAAAGAACTGGTGCTCCCCAAGGCGATACGCTAGGGCGTATATATCCTTTATCAAGGAGCTCCTGTAACTGTTCCTTCAGTTCTCTTAGCTCTGCCAGTGCCATTCGATAAGGAGCACGAGAAATAGCGGACGTCCCCGGTAATAACTCAATCCCAAACTCGACTTCCCTAGTCGGTGGGAATCCTGGAATCTCCTCCGGAAAGACATCAGCAAATTCTGTTACCAGTGGCACATCCTCAACCTTTAACTCCTTACCCTTTCCCAACGTGTCCACGGCATAGATGAGGTAGCCCGTGTGTCCACGTTCCAATAATTGGGACATCTTGATTGCCGAAATCAACGGAATCTTCGCACGAGATCCGTTGCCATAAAAAGTCCACTGAACTCCCAAACCAGATCTGAACCGAACCATTCTCTGTCGACAATCTACCACTGCCTGATATCTGTTCAGAATGTCGATGCCCATAATGCAGTCGAAATCTGACATACCCAAAATAATCAAATTTTCCTTTATCTCATTGTCCTCAAAATAAATGAGGCAGTCCATCAGAACCCGATCAGCAACAACTCTCTTCCCAGTGGGTGTCGAGACCAATAGAGACGTGGGTAACGGAGACGTGCACATATGATGTCTCGCCACAAAGTCCGCAGACACGAAGGAGTGCGAAGCACCTGTGTCTATCAAAATAAAGTCGGAATATGTAAATAGTAGGCACGTACCAGCTATAACCTCCTCTGGAACTGCATCGGCCTGCTCCCTAGTCAATGCATAGACATGTCCCTGAGGTGGCCCCATCGCCTGTCCTCCCATATGACGAGGCACCATCGGTGGCCTCTGCTGCACTGTACCATTAGAAAAACCTCCCTCGACCTTCCCTGAGATCCGTTTGTCCTTTCCGTTTGGGGCAACACCGAGCAATGTGGCCCGACCTGCCACAAATGTAGCACGCAGAACAATCTCGCATCAAATGCGGTCCTCCACAAAAGTGGCACTTGACATCTCCAGCTCTGCTAGCTTGAGCCGGTCCCCCATAAGTAGAGGCACCACTCCTCCGATCCCCTTGCTTTGCGGCCCTCCGGCCGCCTTCCGCTAAACCGAGAAGAAGAAGAAGTCCCCCGCGACTTAAAAGATCCTCCTCGGGGCCTCAGATTTTTAGATGTCGATCTTTGTGATGGAGCTGGTGAGGGTATGGCCTCAGGATAAGCACTCACCCCTATCTCTGCTAACTCCGCTCTAACCAGAGCATCATCAAATGATGTCGGGTTGTTAGAAATGACCCGATCAAATAATTCCGGTCGCAGCCCCTTCAGAAAGTGCCTCATCTTGGCATGTCCATTTGTAGCAATATGTGGAACATACCTCAATAAGGACGAGTAGTGCATGACATAGTCCGAAACTGTCAGGTTCCCTTGCTTCAGATTCGTAAATTCATCCTCCTTAGTTTACCTAGCCGCGGAAGAGAAGTATCGGTTTAGAAACCGAGTCCGAAATAAAGTCCAGTCGATTACCATGCCTTGTGCCCTTAATTCCATTACAATCGTCTTCCACATAATGGAAGACTTCTTTGCCAGTTGGAATTCTGCCAGTCTTAACCAAGCCGTCCTAGCACACGGCGCAGATACAAAAATCTGTTCTAATCTCTCCAGCCAGTCTTCGGCCTCCTCTCCTGTCTCTGTTCCTTCAAACATGGGTGGGTGGAAGGTCAGTGTAGGGTCCTCCTACCTTAACATCATCTTTAACACATATAATGGACTAAACATGTATTAATAACATCTCAAGGTTAAGGTTGTAGTTTGAGCTATAAGATTACAGGCCCAAAAAAATGAAATTTCAAACTTAATTGATTACATTCTCAAAATGAATGTTGAAGCGATAGAATTATAATACTCCTAGAGTAGAGACTATCCAAAAATCCTGTATCCTAATTTCTTTCATGCTCCTCATAGCTCACTGTCTCAACCCGACCCTGAGCCTTCTGTCCAAAAGTGTACCTACAGGGACAACATATCGTGAGCATGCACATCTTTACTTAATCATCCTAAAAGAATCATAACAGTAAATGCATGAAATCTTAGTTTAGTAAACTTGCTAGTTATTCGTTAACTTCTTCTTGTTGAACCTGATTTACATTCATACGTATGGACGTCTTACCCTGTTATATGGCGTCTTACCATATCATAAACATCGTATGGCATCTTGCCGTGTGGGCGTCTTACCCAATCATAACATCGTATGTCATCTTACCATATCATGACATCGTATCATGATATAAACATCATCGTTACTTATCATAATCATCCTCATGGACATCGTATCCTCTTCACTTATCATAAACATCATCATCATAACTTACTTATCATACTCATTACTCATCATAAACATCTGTTGGGGTTCAACAATTGCCTCTGCTTTGTGATCGGTCGAACACGTGGCGCTTGTGCCAGTGTATGGTTGAAAAGATTGATGTTGCGCCATTACCCTTAACTATCGTTATTGGTAAAGCGGTAAGCGCTCGATCCAACAATTGGTATCAGAGCCAAGGTCACGTGTTCGATTCCCATGAGTTGCAGAGAGTGCAATTATTGGGGGAGGGATTGTTGGGGTTCAACAATTGCCTCTGCTTTGTGATCGGTCGAACACGTGGCGCTTGTGCCAGTGTATGGTTGAAAAGATTGATGATGCGCCATTACCCTTAACTATAGTTATTGGTAAAGCGGTAAGCGCTCAATCCAACAACATCATTATCATAATTTACTTATCATACTCATCATCATAAACATCATCATCATAATCATCATCATCATAATCATCATCATTATAAACATCATCATTATAAACATCATATGTAGGAGTATAGTTTACCGTCCGATGCCCGTACGTTTCTTACGTACCTTAATTCCCAAAAGTGGAGAAATCGGAGAGCTTTATCTCCTTGAGGTTGTGGGTACCTGGGATGGTTCTACATAACCATACAAATCGATATTAGAATCTAAATATAGTCCAATATCCAAAAATCCCACAAAAACATCAAAAATATACATTTTTATACCTCGCGATCGATCGCCGCCCAGGCCCGATCGATCGCGAGATCATACTGGACGGGGCTCAAAATTTTACATCTTGGCGATCGATCGCCACTTTTGGCGCGATCGATCACCAGCCTCGCCGATCGATCGCCCAAAGGTGGCGATCGATCGCCAAATGCTACTGGCGCTCACTGCTGGCTCGCGATCGATCGCCAAAAATGGGCGATCGATCGCCAAAAATGGGCGATCGATCGCCAGTCCCTGTACATCGAAAAATCGCCATTAATGAGCATTTTTCAAGCCTTTCTTCATGCCTTACAAATCCAAACTTCCCTACAACATCAATAACATCATAACCCACTAAAACCCACATAAAACACTTCAAAAATCATACCCCAACCATAAACAATATATACCCAAAACAAACCCACATAAATCATCAAAAACTAACCCATTTCAACACCAAACATCATAAAAACTTTAGGAAGGGTTCCATACCTCTTGTAGGCTCCAAATCTTAACAAAGATCACACAAACAAAGTTTTTGTGAAGCTTTCCTTCTCCTTCCTTGGTGGATTTCGAAAATGGGAAGGGTTTTGAGTTGGGAAGTGATTTTGGGGATTTTAAAAAGTGATTGGTAAAGTGGGGTTAAAGTGATGGGTAAAGGGTTAAAAAGGGGTTGTTTAATTTAATTAAAAATGTACCCCAAACTTAACATGATGTATAAAATACTCCAACATTGTATTTTAAAAGCATCTTGCAACATGCTACAAACTTCTCTTAAATTCATGCTTACACTTCATTACCCATCATATAAATTAATTACCAACATAAATAATCACATAACCATCATTAATGCCCAAATTACATATAATTGATTTCGGGGCATCACATTACTCCCCTACTTATAAGATTGCGTCCTCGAAATCGCATGTACTTACCCATAAAGAAACTAAACATAAATCATACCAGAAAATAGTTCCGGGTAATGCTGCACCATATGCCGTTCCGTCTCCCACGTAGCCTCCTCGACACCCCGACGATCCCACTGAACTTTGACCATCGGTATAACTTTACTTCGTAATCTGCGATCCTCACGATCCAGAATTCTGACCGGTCGTTCAACGTAGGATACATTTGAATCCAACTGCAATTCAGTAGGCTATAATACATGAGACGGATCTGGCTCGTACTTCCGTAGCATAGAAACGTGGAAAAAATGTGAATCCCAGATAAAGACGGCGGTAGAGCCAAACGGTAAGCCAATGTACCAATACGCTGCAACACCTCATAAGGTCCGACATATCTCGGAGATAACTTTCCCCGCATACCAAAACGGACTACACCCCTGAAGGGTGAGATTTTCAAGAAAACCTTGTCCCCTACTTGGAATTCTAGCGGTCGTCGCCGCTTATTGGCATAGGCTGCTTGCCTATCTTTGGCCGCTTTCATCTTTAAACGTATCATCTTAATCTTTTCTTCCATGTTCTTAATCATATCCGGTCCTCCGACCGCTTTACTAGTCAAGTCCTCCCAATACAGCGGTGACCTACAGCGTCGTCCATAAAGAGCTTCAAAAGGGGCCATTTGAATGCTCGCCTGATAGCTGTTATTATAGGAGAACTCTACCAGTGGTATAGAATCTTGCAACGGAGTATCAAACTCCAAAACACATGCCCTCAGCATATCTTCGAGCGTCTGTATAGTACGCTCCGTTTGGCCGTCTGTCTGAGGGTGATAAGCTGTACTCAGTCTCACCTCGGTGCCCAAAGCTGTCTGGAGACCCTCCCAGAAATGAGAAGTAAACCTTGGGTCTCTGTCAGACACGATCGAGACTGGAACCCCATGCAATCTCACTACATCCCGTACATATAATTGAGCCATATTTAAGTATGTGAAAGTCATGTTGTAAGGGATGAAATTAGCTACCTTCGTCAGCCTATCAACGATCACCCAGATCGCATCAAATCCAGAGGTCGTTCTTGGTAGGTGGGTCACGAAGTCCATAGATATGTGTTCCCACTTCCACTTAGGTACTTCCAAGCTCTTCAGCTCACCACCAGGCCTCTGTCTTTCTGCCTTTACTTGTTGGCAGATCAAACATCTTTTGACGAAAGTCATAACATCACGCTTCATGCGTCTCCACCAGAATTGACCGCATAGGTCCTTGTACATCTTCCTTCCCCCTGGGTGGATACTGAACCGACTACTGTGGGCTCGCTCCAAAATTCCTCTACGCAACTCTGGTGTATCTGGGACTACCCATCGGTTGCCTAGCCTCAAGGAATCATCTTCTACCATTCTGAACTTTGATGGTTGTCCTCGAAGTACTATCGATGACCATCTCTGAATCTCATCATCCAACCTCTGGGCTTTCCTGATAGCCTCAAATATGTCTGGCTCAGCCAACAAGGTCGACACTCGCACCGGCGACATGTCCACATCAAAATCATAGCCCATATGGCAATAAGAAGTCATCATAGCTGATAAACACATTGCGTCCTCAGCAGTACTCTTCACCTTCCGACTTAAGGCGTCTGCTATCAAATTTGCTTTACCGGGATGGTACTCAATCTCACAGTCATAATCCTTGAGTAGATCCATCCATCTTCTTTGACGCATATTCAGTTCAGCCTGGGTGAATAGAAACTTCAGACTCTTATGATCCGTAAAAATGGTAAATGAAGTACCATAAAGATAATGACGCCAAATCTTCAAGGCGAAAATGATGGCTGCCAGTTCCAGTTCATGGACTATGTATCTGGTCTCATGAGGCTTCAACTGCCTCGAAGCATAAGCCACCACGTTCTTATCTTGCATCAACACACAGCCTAAACCTTGTAGTGATGCATCCGTGTACAAAGCAAATCTCTTATTCTCAGAAGGAATCACCAATACTGGCGCTGTCGTCAAACGACGCTTCAACTCTTGGAAGCTTTCCTCACAAGCTTCGGACCAATAGAACGGGACTCCTTTCTGAGTCAGCTGCGTCAATGGCTTAGCGATCTTAGAGAATCCCTCGACAAAACGTCGGTAATAACCAGCTAAACCAAGGAAGCTCCGTATCTCGGGCACAGAAGTGGGTGCAGCCCACTCCATAACAGCTTCAATCTTCCTGGGATCCACAGATATTCCACTGCTAGATATAACATGGCCCAAGAATACCACACTGTTCAACCAGAACTCGCACTTGCTGAGCTTTGCATATAACTGATGATCCCTGAGGATCTGGAGTACCGTCCTCAAGTGCCTCACGTGTTCCTCTTCAGCCCGGGAGTAGATGAGTATATCGTCAATGAAAACTATGACGAATTGATCCAAATATGGCTGGAATACTCTGTTCATCAAACTCATGAAAACAGCTGGGGCATTCGTCACCCCAAAAGGCATGACTAGGAATTCATAGTGCCCATATCTAGTCCTGAAAGCTGTCTTCTGGACATCATCCTCTCTTACTCGAATCTGATGGTATCCCGACCTCAGATCGATCTTACTGTAGAGCCTCGTACCCTACAACTGATCAAACAAATCATCGATCCTCGGAAGTGGATACTTATTCTTTACTGTAGCTTTGTTCAGTTGTCTGTAATCGATGCACAAACGCATCGAACCATCTTTCTTCTTCACAAATAAGACTGGTGCACCCCAGGGTGATACGCTAGGGCGTATATAGCCCTTATCAAGGAGCTCTTGCAACTGAATCTTTAACTCCCTTAGCTCCGCTGGTGCCATCCTATATGGGGCACGAGAAATGGCAGACGTCCCCGGTAGTAACTCAATCCCAAACTCGACCTCTCTCGTCGGTGGGAATCCGGGAATCTCCTCCGGAAAGACATCAGGGAACTCCGCCACTACGGGCACATCCTCAACTTTTACTTCTTCTTTCTTTTCCGTAACATCAACGGCATATATGAGATATCCTGTATGGCCTCGTTCCAACAACTGCGCCATCTTGACAGCAGATATCAACGGAATCTTAGAACGAGAACCATCCCCAAAGAATGTCCATTGGACTCCCACATCCGATCTGAATCGGACAGTCCTCTGCCTGCAGTTCACAACTGTCTGATACCTGTTCAGAACATCAATGCCTACAATGCAGTCAAAGTCTGACATCCCCAGAACAATCAAATCTGACCTTAGTTCATTATCCTCAAAATAAATGAGGCCATCATAGATAATACGATCAGTAGTCATACTTCTTCCAGCGGGGGTCGAGACTATAAGAGGCGTGGGCGACGGAGAAGTGCATATATGTTGCCTTTCCACAAAACTTGTCGACACGAAAGAGTGTGATGCACCTGTGTCGATCAATATAAAAGCAGGGTGCGTAAATAAAAGACACGTACCCGCTATAACCTCCTCTGAAGCTGCTGTAGCTTGCTCCCTCGTCAAAGCATAAACCTGCCCCTGAGGTGGCCCCATGGGCTGACCTCCATATTGCCTCGGTACAAACGGTGGCCTGTGCTGTACTGCTCTTTCTGCAGGCCTCCCTGTAGAGTTCGGTGGTCCTTCCGGTTGGGACATTGCCGAGCAAAGTGGCCCTTGCTGCCACAAACATAGCATCCCACGCAGTCTTTTGTCAGATGTGGTTGCCCACAATTAGAACACAGAACCTTCCCAAATCTGCCTCCCTGAGGCTGTCCTCTTCCTGACTGGGCGTCATCCCTACGGTTTCCTTTCCAACGGTTGTCGGGCCTCTTACCACTGAACCTTGACGCCGATGTGTTTCCTCTTGGTTTGAACTGATCACCCCTTGGCTTCAAATTATCAGGAGTGGATTTCTGAGGGGGTGCTGGAGGTGGTACAACATCAGGGTATGCACCAACTCCTAGCTCGGCTAACTCAGCCCGTGACAGTGCATCATCAAAGCAAGTAGGGCCATAAGTGATCACCCTGTCATACAGTTCCGGCCGCAAGCCCTTCATGAAGTTCCTCATCTTTGCTTGCGCACTTGTGGCGATATGAGGCACATATCTGAGTAAGGAACAGTATTGAAGAGCATAATCTTATACTGACATGCTACCTTGCTTGAGGTGAGTAAATTCGTCTTCCTTGGCTTGTCGTGCAGCAGCCGAAAAATAGCGGTTTAGAAACCGAGTTCGAAACATCTTCCAATTTACTTCATAACCTTGAGCCTCTTGCTCTACCACTGTTGTCTTCCACCACATCAGCGCCTTCTTGGCCAACTGGAACTCTGCTAGTCTTATCCAGGCCGTCTTAGCACAAGGAGCTGCCACGAAAATTTGCTCTATTCTTTCTAACCACTCTTCAGCTTGTTCCCCTGTTTCCGTTCCTTCAAAGGTCGGGGGTCGGTATGCAAGAAACTGAGTCAAGCTCAATTCCCCAGGCAGCAATTGCTGTTCAGACGGTTCTTCGCCAAAGGCTGGCGGGGGTAGAGGATTCGTGCGTCCGGCACTTGCATTGACACTCACAACGTCACCAACTTCCACGTTTGCTGCCATACTGCAAGACAAGGGTTAACAACAATACCCAAAAGCAGTTCATATAATACCTCGTTAGATAAACAAAACATGTTAGCACAACATCATATACTTCATATGCAACTTATGCACAAAACATGTTTAAAAGTAAGCACCTAGCTAACTTATTGCTAAGGTTACCCTTCACTCATTCCCGGGTTATCTAACCACTGCTCTGATACCACTAATGTAGGGTCCTCCTACCTTAACATCATCTTTAACACATATAATGGACTAAACATGTATTAATAACATCTCAAGGTTAAGGTTGTAGTTTGAGCTATAAGATTACAGGCCCAAAAAAATGAAATTTCAAACTTAATTGATTACATTCTCAAAATGAATGTTGAAGCGATAGAATTATACTACTCCTAGAGTAGAGACTATCCAAAAATCCCATGTCCTAATTTCTTTCATCATAACTTACTTATCATACTCATTACTCATCATAAACATCTGTTGGGGTTCAACAATTGCCTCTGCTTTGTGATCGGTCGAACACGGGGCGCTTGTGCCAGTGTATGGTTGAAAAGATTGATGTTGCGCCATTACCCTTAACTATAGTTATTGGTAAAGCGGTAAGCGCTCGATCCAACAATTGGTATCAGAGCCAAGGTCACGTGTTCGATTCCCATGAGTTGCAGAGAGTGCAATTATTGGGGGAGGGATTGTTGGGGTTCAACAATTGCCTCTGCTTTGTGATCGGTCGAACACGTGGCGCTTGTGCCAGTGTATGGTTGAAAAGATTGATGTTGCGCCATTACCCTTAACTATAGTTATTGGTAAAGCGGTAAGAGCTCGATCCAACAACATCATTATCATAATTTACTTATCATATTCATCATCATAAACATCATCATCATAATCATCATCATCATAATCATCATCATCATAAACATCATCATTATAAACATCATCATTATAAACATCATATGTAGGAGTATAGTTTACCGTCCGATGCCCGTACGTTTCTTACGTACCTTAATTCCCAAAAGTGGAGAAATCGGAGTGCTTTATCTCCTTGAGGTTGTGGGTACCTGGGATGGTTCTACATAACCATACAAATCGATAGTAGAATCTAAATATAGTCCAATATCCAAAAATCCCACAAAAACATCAAAAATATACATTTTTATACCTCGCGATCGATCGCCGCCCAGGCCCGATCGATCGCGAGATCATACTGGACGGGGCTCAAAATTTTACATCTTGGCGATCGATCGCCACTTTTGGCGCGATGGATCGCCAGCCTCGCCGATCGATCGCCCAATGGTGGCGATCGATCGCCAAATGCTACTGGCGCTAACTGCTGGCTCGCGATCGATCGCCAGTCCCTGTACATCGAAAAATCGCCTTTAATGAGCATTTTTCAAGCCTTTCTTCATGCCTTACAAATCCAAACTTCCCTACAACATCAATAACATCATAACCCACTAAAACCCACATAAAACACTTCAAAAATCATAACCAAACCATAAACAATATATACCCAAAACAAACCCACATAAATCATCAAAAACTAACCCATTTCAGCACCAAACATCATAAAAACTTTAGGAAGGGTTCCATACCTCTTGTAGGCTCCAAATCTTAACAAAGATCACACAAACAAAGTTTTTGTGAAGCTTTCCTTCTCCTTCCTTGGTGGATTTCGAAAATGGGAAGGGTTTTGAGTTGGGAAGTGATTTTGGGGATTTTAAAAAGTGATTGGTAAAGTGGGGTTAAAGTGATGGGTAAAGGGTTAAAAAGGGGTTGTTTAATTTAATTAAAAATGTACCCCAAACTTAACATGATGTATAAAATACTCCAACATGGTATTTTAAAAGCATCTTGCAACATGCTACAAACTTCCCTTAAATTCATGCTTACACTTCATTACCCATCATATAAATTAATTACCAACATAAATAATCACATAACCATCATTAATGCCCAAATTGCATATAATTGATTTCGGGGCATCACAGTCAGAAATTGAGTCAGGCTACGCTCCCCTGGAACCAGTAACTGAGCAACCGGTTCCATGCCCACAGCAGGTGGGGGTAAAGGATTTGCCTGACCGATGCTAGCATTCACGCTCCCAATATCACCCACCTCTTCGTTGAGGTTCCCCGCATTCATAGCCGCCATGCTGTAACACAAAGGTTAACAACAATTCCAAACAATATATATGCTAAACTGTTAGACAATATGAATGACAAGCATGTTAGTATAACAATTGTATACATAAATATGCACCACATGCATAAACATGCCCCAAATGTAAACACTTAGCCAATCATGCTAAGGCTACCCTTCACTCGTTCCCGGGTTCTCTAACCACTGCTCTGATACCACTAATGTAAGGACCCTAGTTCCTTAAGTGCGGATTAAAGGCGTAATAGAGCTAAACATGCATATAAGAATATAGAGTTCGTGCTGATGTATAGAGCCGTTAAGATTACAGGCCAAAATAAAATTTCCAAAAGGGATTAATTACATTCCCAGCCAATTGAATGCTAATCCTATAGTTTCACACTACTCCTAGAGTAGAAACTATACAAAAGAATTAGGCCTGCTATGCCAAAAGCACTCCTCACTGGCTCACCGCATCAACCCGCTTCAGCCCGTACGCCCAAAAGTACCTACAGTAACAACCCCAAAACCATGAGCATGTATATAAATCATATTCACAATAATATGATCATAATTCAATGCATAAACCATAAATGCGATTCACTTCCTGTATGTAACACATATAAAAGCTCCCTTGGTTGTCCCTGTACCATAATTACAATCAATTGATTATAACACCAATAATGTATGTCATGACATGCATCCATTCCATGTATACCAATGGCCAATCCCAGTCTTATTATATCAGTGGCATAATACCCCTCGCGTTAGATGACAGCGGCATTAATACCCCTCACTTCGACATATTAGCGGTATAATATCCCTCACATCAACATGACAGCGGCATTATTCGACATGTTTGCGGCAAATATTCTTCATCGCTATATATGACAGCGGCAAGTATTATATCATCGCTTCGACATGAAGGCGGCAAGTATCCTTCATCACTGTAATATAATCTCGACCCATAATCACATGCAACCATAATGAACATTCCAATCACGTATGCAACCACAATGCATAATGAGACCATATGCGCAACCATAATGCATAACCAATTTATAGCGTAATGAATACGTTTTACCGTCCGATGCCCGTACGTCTAACTACGTACCTTAGTTCCAAAAGTGGAGATATCGTGGACTTTATCTCGTAAGCTGTGTGGCCACCTGGGATGGTTCTACACATTCACACAATCAATATTAGGAGCCAATAATAGTCCAACATCAAAATTCCACAAAATAACCAAAAATACAAAATTTTGCCTTTCGCGATCGATCGCCTGGGGCGGGCGATCGATCGCGAGACCCTACTGCCCGTTCCTGAATTTTCTCTGCTTTGGCGATCGATCGCCACAAATGGCGCGATCGATCGCCAGCCTCCCAGATCGATCGCCCAAGAGTGGCGATCGATCGCCAGGCGCTTCAAAAGCGCACTGCCAGCGCGCGATCGATTGCCTGAAATGGGCGATCGATCGCCAACCTCTGCAACCCAAAAACCACCATTTTTGCACACCATTTTCAACCCAAACCATACCAACACTTAAACCATCAAACCCACAACATAAATAACATCATATACCTTCAAAATACACCTTAATACTACCATAAATCCAACCTTCAACTCAAATAATACCAACCCATAAAAACCCATTTCAAAACCATACAAAACCACAACAAACTCAATCCAAACACAACAAAAACAACAAGGAGGCATCCATACCTCTTGGGGACTCCAAATCACCCAATAAATTCCACAAATCAAACTTTTGGACGGACTTCTCTTCACCTCTTTACCAAATTTCGAAAATGTGAGGTAGAGAATGGTTTTGGATGAGTTAATTGGGAAAGTAGAAAATGAAGGTATAAGGGGGATTGGGGTATAAGTGGGTTGGGTTTAATTAAATTACACCCCACAATTCCATGGTGTATAAAACACCCCAACATGATATTTTAAAAGGCATTTTACCATAATGCACCAAACCCACAATTAAAACATGATTCACCCAAATAATCACAAACCATTTCATTTAAACCATTAAAATCCACAATTACCCAACATGCATAACATGCACCCCGAAATGCTCTACTGGGTCACTCCTACCATGTGACTAAGCATTTCACCAAGATAATTAATGCCAACACAATTATTAATTATCACCATAAAAATCACATAAACATAATTAACGCCCAATTGCAATTAATCATTTCGGGGATATCACAATCCCACACTCCTTTAGATAGTCATGAAACTCTTGGCTTAAGTATTCACCTCCTCGATCTGATCGAAGGATTTTGATACTTTTGCCAAGTTGGTTTTGTACTTCATTCTTGAAATCTTTGAACTTTTCAAAGGTTTCATGCTTATGTTTCATTAGGTACACATACCCATATCTACTAAAGTCATCAGTAAATGTAACGAAGTATTGAAAACCACCTCTAGCATGTGTGCTTATTGGTCCACATACATCACTATGTATTAGTCCCAATAAAACATTTGCCCTTTCAACATGTCCCTTGAATGGGGCTTTAGTCATCTTGCCCATTAAACAAGATTCACATGTTTCATATGATTCAAAATCAAATGAATCCAATACTCCATCCTTATGAAGTTTTGATATGCGATTCTCGTTTATATGGTCCAAGCGACAATGCCAGAGATAAGTTGGATTAGAATCATTATTCTTAATCCTTTTAGTATTTATGTTATAGACAGGCATATCTAGATTTAATATATAAAGACCATTAATCATTTGTGCACTTGCATAAAACATATCATTTGAATAAATAGAACAACAGTTGTCCTTTATCATAAATGAAAATCCACACTTGTCCAAACAAGAAATAGAAATAATGTTTTTGGTAATAGACGGCACAAAATAACAGTCTTTCAAAATCAATGATAAACTAGAAGGCAGAGATAAATGGTAATCTCCTACAGCTAATGCAGCAGCTCTTGCTCCATTTCCAACTTCGAGATCAACTTCGCCTTTCGCCAACGTCCTACTCCTTTTGAGATCCTGCACATTTACACAAATGTGAGATCCACATCCAGTATCTAATACCCAAGATGAACAAGTAGATAATTGACTTCTATAACAAAAATACCTGAATTGGAAGTCACACTTCCCTTTGTCTTCTTAAGATCTTCCAGATATACTTTGCAGTTCCTTTTCCAATGACCGGTCTCACCGCAATGAAAACAATTTCCTTCCTTCGCCACTCCTCCCTTTGGCTTTAGTGCAGAAGCATGTGGCTTAGACTTAACAAGGACCTTCTTGTTCTTCTTGAAGCTCTTAGCTTTAGTCTTTCATTTGCTCTTATTCACAATAAGAACATTTGTAGGCTTAGACTTCTTGCTATTTTCTTCAAAAGTTCTAAGCATGCCAAGTAACTGTGGTAGAGTCTTTTCAATTTCAATCATATTGTAATTGAAGACAAATTGACTGAAGCTTTCAGGCAACGATTGCAAGATCACGTCAGTGGCCAACTCTTGGTCCAAAGGAAAACCCAGCTTCTCCAGATTCTCAATATACCCAATCATCTTGAGTACATGAGTTCCAACTAGACTTCCTTCTACCATTCTACACTGGAACAACACTTTAGAGATGTCATACCTCTCTTGTCTTGCTTGTTGTTGGTACAGTTGCTTTAGATGCTCGATCATATCGAACGCCTCCATTTCCTCATGTTGCTTCTGAAGCTCAGAGTTCATGGTGGCAAGCATAAGGCACCCAACATCAAGTGCGTCATTTTGATGCTTCTTGTAAGCATCTTTATCGGCTTTAGCAGCCGTCAAGGGAGGTTCCTCAGCAGGTAAGGGTTCCTCAAGGACATATGGCTTCTTTTCTTGTTTGAGGACAATCCTCAAATTCCTATACCAGTCTAGGAAATTTGTCCCATTAAGTTTGTCCTTCTCAAGGACCGATCGTAATGATAATGTGCTTGTAAAGTTGTTGGTTGCCATGGATATCTACAATATAAATATGCAAAATAAGTTTATGATTTTAATCATTTAATATGGTCCTATATTAAATGACACTCCCACTATTTTGTTTAAAATTATCAACCCTCGAAAACTTTACTGGGCCAAGATCCATATTTCACTTAATCTTGAGTTAGCTTTGGCTAATCGCCCAAGACTCGGTTATTTAGGTAGACAACACTTTGTCAATTACATCACATGTAATTCTTGGATGGTTGGACGAACAACACTTTGTTCAAATTCATCTAATGAATTATTATCCAACCCTATGCCTCTAGGTTCCCAATCCTATTGAGATAACGCTAGTTAAGTAGAACCCAATTTTAAAATAACACGGATATCACATTTATCCTTTCGCGTCTTACTAAGATTCTCACGGTGCTTTGCTTTGGCAAACCCACACATGTTCAATCGAAGTCTTGACGAGTATTTTTAATTGGAAGGCATCTTAAACTTAATATTATAAGAGAGATTTATTGATCTCATGATTTATTAATATTGAAAATATGTCCAGTACATATATGAATATATACATGTCTACATATATATATAAGCATCAATATTAAATAAAACAGTAAACATGCATCTCATACATCAACATAAAGTTAAACGTGACATGGTTATAACCCCAACTAATGATTTTCTCAAGCCAATGAGAAAATCCTAAAGGTCAACCTAAGGTAACTTCTCCAAGCACCTCTTTGGCTCCCTTTTGTGAATGGCCTCCTCATCCCGGCACCTTTGTCCATCTTCATTGATCTTCATCAATAAAATAAACTATACTATATAACATTTACAAGATATAGAGAATTCCTCGAGTCACATTCGAGGGGATCGTAGGGGAGGGATAACATTTAGAAAAATAGAGAAGGCACGACACGCAGGCCGTATTTAAATACAAACATTCACAAATCCTATCTAATAGGTTAAAGGGCTATAACCATGCACCAAGCTCAAACAACACATATAACATGCAATAACAATTAATGAATTAAATTCTAAACATTTTAAAATTTAATCCCAATAAACTGTAAAATAAATTTTATGAAATTATCGTACGCTCGGGACATCACATGCCACGAAACTAAATGCGACTTAAACCATGAACCAAATGGGTCCTACCCATCAAACCACACGGCTGGAATGCATGGGCCTAGGGTTCGAAACCCTACCCAAGCCACGGTCCGAGCCATGTGCGTCCATGCAGCGCCGCTAGGGTTCCAAACCCTAGCCGTCCATGCGTCGTTTTCATGTTCATCGAGCCACATGGTTCGAAATTCTTAGGCACGAGCCACGGTCCAACCATGCACAAATTATGACGGTGACGGCTCGACCATCTCGAGCCAAGGGGTTCGAAAAACCCTAGCTCTCATGTGGAGGAAGCCGCTAACCATCTAATCGAGCCAAAAGTTCTAAAACCTTAGCATTGTTTCGACACTTCCATGCACAATTATTAGCCACAATGGCTAAACCATCTCGAGCCAAGGGTTCGAAAACCCTAGCCCTCATGTGGCAGCCGTGTGTCATTTGTGATGGTGGTGGCCGAACCATCTCATGCTATGGGCTCGGTTTTGCGCCTTCATGTATCGTATACAACAAACTTCAATTATATCAAATATAATTTTACGATAATTACACAAACTCAATTTACTCATATCATAAATGATTATATACAGTTTTATTAGCATGCAATACAAATCTAAATATGATTAAACAATTAACCACATAAATCCGATATGAGCTTTGAACCTGGCTCTGATACCACTGTAAGTAATCCAACAAGCATACAACGCAGCGGAATTTAAAATTTTGGATTACTAGAACCGCGGATCTATACAAAGTGGTCATATCGTAATAGAGATAATAAGAGTCTTACCCTTGTAGCGTGTTTGAGCAGAATCAACAAAGCACCACGTCCAACGAATTCCGAGTCACGAGCAACACCTCCAAGGTCTTGCCTCTACGGTATCCACACGATTAAATCGAAAGGGGATTTAAGAACAAGTTGCTAGACTCGTTCTTAAACCGGAACAATAACCACACACGATTCTAAATCAAATGAAGATGGCCGGAAAACGAAAAGATCAAGCCGGCGGCCGAGAGATGGTGGCCGAGAGCTTCACCTTTTTGTGGCTAGGGTTTTGATATGAAGTGTTAATCTAATTAATCACCTTGTTATCAAATTATATATGATTTAATTAAAGGCTTTCACAAAGCCTCATGGGCCCAAACCCATGATTTAATTAATCCTTATAATTATGTAATTAAGACTCTTCTTAATTAATTATTCATCCAATAAATTTAATTCCCTTTATCGATTTAATCTTTTGTGCGACCCGATAGGATCTTGCAATGTTGGCAGTGACATAAAATCTCATTTTACGTCACAAGCAATGAGCGGTATCTAGCAACACATCAAGGTTACCCAAATTACAAGAATGTATTTGACTCGACATAACCTTAGAACTTGTGATAATATTAACCATGTAACTTAATCCCTTTGTCCATGTGTTTAGATTGAACACGGGTCATGGAATAGTCACACTCGTATATTCAATCTCTATTTCTTGATCCCCAAGTAGAACTATAATAAACGAATAAGCTCGATATCACATATCGACTCATTCGAGCATGGCCATGCATTTTAGTCTTACTTGATCAAGGGCCCAAACACTTCTCCTGTTATATAGGAGGGACAAATCCTATCTTGATCAATCAACATCCCTCTACATAATTCGTAGTGTATCCAATAGTTGCCTTTATAGTTTACCCTGTTACAGGTAACATTTGACAATATCAAGATACATAACTCCTTATTTGGGATCTCTGATGATCTCAAGTCGTAAGGATTACATACATTATTATCACTATGAGAATTGCTTATGACATTCATATAACTATCCATATAGTATTCTCATGGTGGGTCTGTCCAGTACATTGTTCTCTAACATGTACCCATGTGTTGATTTGATATCTCATATCCATGAACAATTCATCAATCAAAACATACTAGTCTCAATGTATTATCATTATCCTTATTTATGATAATACTTGACTAGGGACAATCTTTAAGAATAATACAATATTATTCTAAGGACATTAACTTATATATCAATTCATATTGCACAAATATTCGAATAATATATAATAATGATTTTCCATTTATAAAATCATAATACATTGTATGTCACAAACAATCATCTAATGACATGTCTTAGGGCATATCCCAACATACAGACCTTAAGAGCTTGAAGTTCTTATTCACCCAAGCGGAACTGAATATGAGGCAAAGAAGATGGATGGATTTACTCAAGGACTACGATTATGAAATTGAGTACCATCCTGGTAAAGCAAACTTGATAGCAGACGCCTTAAGTCAGAAGGTGAAGAGCACTGCTGAGGATGCCATGAGTTTATCAGTTATGATGACTTCTTATTGCCATCTGGGCTATGATTGTGATGTGGACATGTCGCCGGTGCGAGTGTCGACCTTATTGGCTGAGCCAGACATATTTAAGGCTATCAGGAAAGCCCAGAGGTTGGATGATGAGGTTCAGAGATGGCCGTCAATAGTACTTCAGGGGCAGCCATCAAAGTTCAGAATGGCTGAGGATGATTCCTTCAGACTGGGCAACCGTTGGGTAGTCCCAGATACGCCGGAGTTGTGTAGAGGAATATTGGAGCGAGCTCACAGTAGTCGGTTCAGTATCCACCCAGGAGGGAGAAAAATGTATAAGAACCTGAGTGGTCAGTTCTGGTGGAGACGCATGAAGCGTGATGTTATAACTTTTGTTAAAAGATGTTTGATCTGCCAGCAAGTAAAGGCAGAAAGGCAGAGGCCTGGTGGCGAGCTGAAGAGCTTGGAAGTACCTAAGTGGAAGTGGGAGCATATATCTATGAGTTTCGTGACCCACTTGCCAAGGACGGCCTCAGGATTTTATGCGATCTGGGTGATCGTAGATAGGCTGACGAAGGTGGCTCACTTCATCCCTTATTGTATGTCCTTCACATACCTAAAGATGGCCCAATTATATGTACGGGATGTGGTGAGATTGCACGCTATTCCAATCTCGATTGTGTCTGACAGGGACCCAAGGTTTACTTCACATTTCTGGGAGGGTCTCCAGGCAGCCTTGGGCACGGAAGTGAGACTGAGTACAGCTTATCACCCTCAGACAGATGGCCAGACAGAGCGTACCATTCAGAGGCTCAAAGACATGTTGAGGGCATGTGTTTTGGAGTTTGATACTCCGTGGCAGGATTCAGTAGCACTGGTGGAGTTCTCCTATAATAACAGCTATCAGGCGAGCATTCAAATGGCTCCTTTTGAAGCTCTTTACGGACGACGATGTAGGTCACCACTGTATTGGGAGGACTTGACTAGTAAAGCGGTCGGAGGACCGGATATGATCAGGGGTATGGAAGACAAGATTAAGTTGATACGCCAGAAGATGAAAGCGGCCCAGGATAGGCAAGCAGCCTATGCCAATAAACAACGACGACCGCTAGAATTCCAGTTAGGAGACAAGGTCTTCTTGAAGATCTCGCCCTTCAGTGGTGTGGTTCGGTTTGGTATGCGGGGGAAGTTGTCTCCAAGGTATGTTGGGCCGTATGAAGTATTACAGCGTATCGGTACATTGGCCTACCGTTTGGCTCTACCGCCATCTTTATCTGGCATACATGATGTTTTTCACATTTCTATGTTACGAAAGTATGAGCCAGACCCGTCTCATGTCTTACAGCCTACTGAAGTACAGTTGGACTTAGATGTATCCTACGTAGAACGACCAATCAGAATTCTGGATCGAGAGGATCGCAGATTACGAAGCAAGATTATACCGATGGTCAAAGTTCAGTGGGATCGTCGGGGTGTCGAGAAGGCTACGTGGGAGACGGAACGGCATATGGTGCAGCACTATCCAGAACTATTCTCTGGTATGTTCTTATGTTTAGTTTTGTTATAGTGATGCATGTGGATTTTGAGGACGAAATCTTATAAGTAGGGGAGTAATGTAATACCCCCAAAATGTCTATGTGCTTATGTGTTATCATGAACGATTATGTTGTGTTTTAAGGGTTGTGGTACATTTAATTTGGGGGTTATATTCATGTCTTATTTAATGGGGTGTGATGTATGTTATGATGATATGGTTTAGGGGGCATGTTGGGTGTTTTAAGGGATGTATTAATTAAGTAATGTTATGAAATATCGAGTGAGGTTATTTTAATACATCGTGCTAAATACTAGGGCACAATTAAACACCACATGGCACCCCAACCACACCACCCCCCCCCCCCTAATCGGACACCCTCCCCCAAGTGCAACCCATGCTCCACTTGCTAGCAACCCATACCTCTTACTCATCACCTTGTCATCACCATCATTCCCTCTCTCTATCATTCCCTTCTCCTCCTTCTCTCCCCATTTTTCGTGCCTGGTAAGCAGCTTTAAGGCAAGGAAAGAGCTTGGTAAAAAGTGTTCAAAAATCTTACCAAAAAGGGAGCAAAAAGAGGGGTAAGGTTTAATACTCTGTTTTTAAGAGTTTTTGTTTGGGTTTGGTTTTGGTGATGATGATTTGTTGCATGCTAGCTTAGGTTTTGTGAAACCTTTGATTTAAGTGCTTACATAAAAGTTTTATGAAGTTCCTAGCATGTTTGTTTGAGCATGTTATATGTGTTATGTGGTAATTTGTTGGTATGAAAGGAAGTGCTCGAAAATCTGGGGAAGTCCCGATTTTTCAGAGTGCTCGATCGATCGAGATTTTGGTTCCGATCGATCGAGAGAGGCAGAAGATTTAAAGCATGGTTTGAAATTCAGGGGCCGATCGATCGAAGGAATTTCCGATCGATCGGTGAAGCTCCTCGATCGATCGGTAGAAACATTTCGATCGATCGATCGAGGCAGAAAGTTGGGCACTGTTTATGGTGCTTTCTCGATCGATCGAGACTTGGGTGCCGATCGATCGAGACAGGCAGAATCTTGGCAAATATTTTTAATTGATTTATTTTGAAGAATTTTGACAATGGTTCTTGAAATGGTATCTAATATTGTATTATGTTGTTATGTAGAACCATCCCAGGTACCAGCACAGTCAAGGAGATAAAGTCTATTGATTCCTCCACCTTTTGAAAAGGTACGTAAGAGACGTACGGGCATCGGACGGTAAAACACACTCCTATACTATGACTACGCAATGATTGCATAAGTGTTTACGATGTTTATGATGATGCTTATGATAAGTAAAGACATGATGATGTCTAAGATGAGTAAAGATGAGATGATGTTTATGATGATGATTATGTTAAACTATGTTATTAGGAATGGTAGAGTGCTCTGGTAGTTGTTATGGGAAAGCGAGGAAGGTACTTACCGCTGACATAGCTAGTGAGGAGATTACATCCGCTATCAAGGTGTAGCGAGGGGTAATCACAGTACCGCTATATGTCGAAGCAAGGGGGCCAATTGTTCCGCTGATATAACAAGGCCAGAAACATTCCCATTTCTAATTAACATTGTTGATTATGGGCATATAAGTGAAGTATGATGTTAATCATTTATGTCAAGTACTAATGATTAAACGCATGAATGTGAATCAGGGACAACAAAAAGGGGTTAACGATTAACCAGGAAGTACATGTTAACGGTTATTTCATGCATTTATTCATATGCCATTTTCTTATGATGTTAAGTGTAGGGTCCTCCTACCTTAACGTCATCTTATTACACAATTTGGACTAAACATGCATTAATAACGTCTTAGGGTTCCAGTTGTAACTTTGAGCTAAGAAGATTTTAGGCCAACAATAAAATTTCAAAAATTTAACTCATTACATTCTCAATAACGAATGTTGAAACGATAGTATTATACTACTCCTAGAGTAGAGACTATCCAAAAGTCCTGTATCCTATCTTCTTTCATGCTCCCTTTAGCTCACTGCCTCAACCCGACCCTTAGCCCTTCGGTCCAAAAGTGTACCTACAGGAACAACCCATCATGAGCATGTACATCGTTACTTTACATCATATGGCAATGGCATATAAATAAATGCATGAAAATAATTGGTAACATATACTTCCTGGTTAATTGCATTAACCCTCTTTGGTTGTCCTTGTTTCATAGCCATGCATATAATCATTAATTCTTGACATGGATGATTAAAATCATCGTCTTATTGTGATGTCCGGGAATTAATGGTGTTAATCCCGGTGTAGTATTAATCCTGGATGGATTTTTAATTGTGGCAATTAGGAATTAATTGCGGTTCGGCATATCCCGAGGTTGGTAAATCGGGCCTTCTGGGCTCGTCTAATTGATTATTTGGGATCGTTGGATCCCGAGGTTGAGATCGTATTCTCATTCCGGTGAAAACCTGCGAGTTGGGTTTTTAGTGTGACTCGGAATCTCGGGTGCTTTGTGTGGGCACCGGTAGGGGGTTTTTGAGTTAGAGAGAGAGTTTTTGAAAACAGATGATTTTTAATGAATCATGATGTATTTGTGGGGCTATTAATATTTTGGGGTATTTTTGCTATAAATACCATTTGAACCCGGGATTTTAATTATCGGAACCATTTTCTTCCCCCTCCTTCTCTCTCCCCGTAACCGCGATTCTCGATCCCCTTTTGACCCACGCCGCTTCCAGGCGTGCGCCCGCCGCCGTGCGGCCGCCGTTCGGCGCGTCCGACCCGCCGCCGTGTTCGTCTCGACCAGGCGCTCCTTCCCGTACCATCAATTTGAGGTTTGGTCGCGAATGGAGCTCGGATTTCTGCTGGAAACGCTAGGGTTCGTCACTGCAGTTCATCCGATTTTTGGGCCTCGATTTTGGTATGTTTTTGGCACGATTTTTCTGGTGTTTTTGGGGCGTTTTTATGGTGTTTTTGGGTCGAACATTTCAGACATTTTGGTTCGAAATTTTGGTTGCATTTTGGTTCGAATTTCAGCTCAATTTTGTGGGTTAGGGTTCGAAAATTTGGAGTTTTGACTTGGGGATGTTTATTCTTGTTGGTAATTGATTAATTCATGTTGTAGATGCATTATGATGCTTGATTGTGTTCGAATTCGAAGAATTATAAGGGTTCGAATTTAAGGGCTTGTTTGGGTTCGAATTTAAGGGTATTGAATTCGAAAATTGGGGGGGGGTTTTTGGCAAGGGGTGTTGTTTCTTGCTTGGATAGCTTAATTCATGTTTTAAATGAATTATGGTGATTATTTGGGTTTGATTTGTGTTGTTGGTGTTCGAAATTTAGAGGTGGTCCTTGAGCAATTTTCGATATTGTCTCATTCGATTTCCCTCCCTGTATATGCCCTGCCCCGGGTCTTTTATATGGTAAATTGTCGTGTGTTGACAATATATTTTTGTATAAGGGTAATGGGTGTGCTTGAGCATGGGTTGCATGCTTGTAAATAATTGTGAATTATTTATCGTGTTAGCACATCGTTCTTCGGGGCATGGAACTCGAGCAAGGTTTGGCTCGGACTTCGGAAATTTAAGGTACGTATAACGTACGAGCATAGCCTTTTATAATGTTGCAATAGTGAAAAGCATGATATATGGTAATTGTAATAAATGGACATTGAAATGCATGGTGTGTGGCATTTACAATAAATGGGTATTGAAATGCATGGGGTATGGTATTGGAAATAGATGGGTGTCGAAATGCATGATTCATGGTACTTGCAATGATTGGTTTGTGGAATGCATGGTATATGGTAACTGTGATAAATAGACATACATTGGAAATCATAGGGTGCCGCTTTAGAGCGAGCAACGATTGGGTGTTGTCGCCGTTGAGCGACCATCGGTCATGACGCCGCTATTGTTGAGCGTGCGCTGGGTTTAGAATGCCGCTATTGTGGAGCGAGCAATGTTATGGGAACATGGAATGGTTAAATGTATGTGAAATCTATGGCCTATATATATATGCTGATTTTACACATTGATTAGGGAACTGGCATGCTAGAACTATATTAGTTAATCTATATGGCGATTAACTGGCTTTGGGAATTTGATGAGTTTGGTTGTGTTGAGAACAGGGACAATACATGGGATCCCGGATGAGGATGTTACCATCCAGGGAGTATCATTTAATTATGGCATTTACATTCTGTAAATTATGAATTGCGATATTATTATTTTGGATTGGTGGTATTGGTATGCTCACCCCGTGTGGGGGCTGTCTCTGTTGGGGCAGGTAACACAGGTGTAGCGGCTATGGAGTTGAGCTCGGGCTGTTGATTGGGGTACTTCCGGGATCGAGGTACCAGAGCTGGTCAAAGAAGTGCGCAGATCCAGTGTTGAGATCGAGTTGTGCTTGGAAGGTGCTTCCAGGATTGAAGTACCAGTAGCGGTATCCGGTATAGTTTTTTTATGCATCAAATACACGCTTATTCATTGAGTGCTCTTATGTGAGTACACCTTACGTGTATATGGGATGTATAAATGGGCTATGGCCTCTTTCTGTTCATTATGGTTGCATGCAATTAATTATGAAATTGCTAAATGAACTAAGAGCCTATTAGTGTATTATGTGGGTGCATGTTATGTGAATAATAATAGTAGGGGGAATATGAATATTGGGAATTGAATGCAAGAAATTTTCTGGGTAGCCTACGGTGTTGCACTTGCATAGGGTTTTTCCCCCTGATGGTATGAGTATATGCACTCATGGTATGGCTTAATGCACTAATTACGGGTTAAGGGCACGGGGGTCCTTACATTAGTGGTATCAGAGCAGAGGTTAGCTCTTTGGGGCTGTTGAGGGCCTAGGAACATGCTATTGGGAATGAGAAGCACATACTTATGCATGATTGCTTATGTGCGTTTATGATATGTGTTCATCATTGGCATATGTGTTGCTAACCATGGTGGTTGCAGGGTCTTATGAGACATGGATTATGCATTACGGTTGCATGCACGTCGAAGCGATGATGCCGCTGTCGTGTCGAAGCGATGGTAAATGCCGCTGTCACGTCGAAGCGATGATGCCGCTGTCGTGCCGAAACAATTATTGAAATACGGGTTATGCATTACGGTTGCATGCATGGCGTAGCGATATGAATACTTGCCGCTGTCGTATTATAGCGATGAAGAATATTTGCCGCAAATATGTCGAAGCGAAGGAAAATGCCGCTGTCATATTATTATTGCGAGGGATATTATGCCGCTAATACGTCGAAGCGAAGGGTATTTCCGCTGTCATGCCGGAATGATGGTAAATGCCGCTGTCGTGTCGAAGCGATGGTAAATGCCGCTGTCACGTCGAAGCGATGGTACCACCGTCATGTCGAAACGATGATGCCGCTGTCGTGTCGAAGCGATGATACATGCCGCTGTCACGTCGAAGCGATGATGCCGTTGTCATGACGTAGCGATGTGATCGGGAACAAAGTACTACATGAGTGTGAGTACCTCTTGAGTCCGCGATTATCCGGGTATTTTATTGGCGATGGTTCCGCCGGGTATTTTATTGGCGATGGTTCCGCCGGGTATTTTATTGGCGATGGTCCCGCCGGGTATTTTATTGGCGATGGTTACGCCGGGTATTTTATTGGCGATGGTTACGCCGGGTATTTTGTTGGCGATGGTTACGCCGGGTATTTTATTGGCGATGGTTACGCCGGGTATTTTGTTGGCGATGGTTACGCCGGGTATTTTATTGGCGACGGTTACGCCGGGTATTCTATTGGCGATGGTTTATACCGCCGGATAACTATAGCGACATTTTATGCCGCTGACTCCATGGCGAGGGATCATGCCGCTGATTCGATAGCGATGGGTTATACCGCTATGTGTGTAGCACTGGATTATGCCGCCTACGAGCGATGGGTGCTGCTTATGTACCGCTGGTGGACGATGGATACAGGTATTCCGCTATCTCGATAGCGATGAGGTATGGCATATTACTTTTGTTATCAGTATGGTGAGTATGGTGTATTATTATTTACCGTCATGTGTTTGACGATGAGATTATGGATGTCGTGTATCGACAGGTACCGTCATATGTTCGACGATGTTATTTGGGATAACTATGTGGACGCTTGGCGTCATTTTGGTGATTTATACATTCATGTTTATGTATATGGTTGTATGGTTTGAGTGCCGATGGTGGGCACATGGTAGGGTCTGGGTATTTAGTTGACGAGACCTTTTGCCGAGCAGGTTTGCTCGATGGATCATTGATGCATTGTACCGGTGAGAGTACGCATCGTATTATGGAGGTATATTATTGACGAGCAATGATACCCTTGGGTATGCTCGCTGGGATGGCTAAGGCCAAGTGAAGGGTGGTAAGAGTAGTCATTGAGGAAACTACTCGCTTGTTATTGTGATGAGGAGTAAACATGGTTACACCCACCCTAAGGGCGTGGAAGAAGTCCTAATGGATTAGGATTGCATGATAATTGAGCGTGGACGCCGGGTTGTCCAGTGTGCTTTGGTGTTTTAGAGATATGTTGGGCAATGACCCACAACTCTAATGGTTTGGGCGGTATGGTATACCGGGATGGAATGTGTGTCGCGTTAATAGGTTGGTATAAGCCTATGGGACCAGCGAATCACTAGCCAGGTATTGTTGCAGTGCTTTAGTGTGCTTGTGGTAGCTATTATAATGCTCGTTGGATTCGAGTTTGGTGAATCGTATGGTGATACGATGAGGGTTATGGTAGACTCTGGTAGTCTCTATGTGGCATGGTGTTTGAGGTAGGGAATACCTCACGGGGACGTTATACGTCATTGTTTTGAGGGACTTGTGCTGGGACAGCTCAAGTTTGTTGGTATTACCAACGTGAGTGTCAACAAGTCGTGGTTAGCTCTAGTTGAGCATCCTTGCATATGGCATGCAATGGGAGTCACAATGGTTTGTGAGATATAGTTAGTGGGGTGACACTACTATATTGATTTTTTTATCTCTTGGAGAGATTTGGATTGTACTGTCTTGGAGACAGCTTGCATCGGTCGTGGTTTGATTGTAAGTCAGCCATGGTAAGCATTACTGATGTTGGACCGAGTAATGGATTTCTTACCTCGGTGAGACGTTTGAGGAGACGTCTTCGGGGAGATGCTCGATTTTGGAGTACTATGGTATTAGTACAGAACATCGTTGGAAGGTGTATACATGGCGTATACGGATTTTTGGATCGGGTAATGGTAGTATTGATGCACTACTCTAACCAATTGTATATTTCTGGGTTCCGGGATATGTTTTGGTATTAATATACCAGGTTTTCCGAACGGTAATTCGAGGATTGGAGGATCATGGATTCATGACTTCTTCCTTGAGAGGAAGACGGTATTGTGATTCCTACCGGTTGAATCTTTTGGGGAGATTCGTTATTTTGGTTCGTGTGGTGGTGATGTTGAAATCACACCCTTTGGTTTTGGTTTGTCAACCATCATTCTCCGTGGGGCGAGAATAATCGGGGTTTGACAGTTGGTTTTGGGATTTGGGTGTGATTGGAGACACCCGAGCCTATTGCATTGCGTATGCATGTTGTGTGGTGTATGGGCATGTATGCCGTGTGTGTATACGAATGCCAACCTTATTTCGTTCATTGTGGAACGCCGAGTGTGTATAATTGGTTTAGTGGATCTCCGGTGTGAGATTGTGGAACCTCGAGATCGGTAATCTCGATGGCACGATGCATTCTAATGAATGATCGTGAGGGTTGTTTGATTCCCCGAGGAGGGATCGATGTGATTTGGGATCATGGTGGTTCTTGTTGGATAATTCGATAGCCTTCCTATTTTAGGATTGTTAGATCCAAGGATAAATGAGGGATGGCCGAGATTCGGATTTGTTTAGTGTCATGGTTGACACTTGTGTAGGAATGCAATTGGTTGCCTTCCATGTCCCCTATGGAACTTGAGACTTGGTGGAGTCTTGATGGTGTGTCGGGACCAAGATATGATTTCTTGGAACACACCGGTGTAAACATCCTCGGTGATGTATTTTTGTGTGGATCAGTGACCGTGGGTAACCCGGTCCGGGTTGCAAGTGGTGCAACTACTCCTTTGGAGGAGATGGGCTGGGAAGCGAAAACTGGTTTTTCTGTGAGTATACTGTTGTATACTAGTGGTCCCCACCATGACGATATGTGTCATGCATCGTGGGAAGGTGGTGAATATCACGGATGATGTCTATGTCAGAACTAATGGTGATTTGGTTGGGTTGCAGTTTTGGTGGACTGACTTGTGGGACGATTCACGTCGAGGTATGTTGTTATCTTTCGGGTTTGTATTGGTTTTGGCGTTGCGCTATTTTGGGGCTTGGTGCGAGACTGGTATTCTCGCAGTTGTTAATTCGATTCTAAGGTGATTCAGAATCAGGGTCTTGGCTTTGTTTTGTTGGTGTAGTCCTGGTGTTACGAGGAGTACACCGGTGCAATTTCGAGGACGAAATTTTATTAGTAGGGGATAATTGTGATGTCCGGGAATTAATGGTGTTAATCCCGGTGTAGTATTAATCCTGGATGGATTTTTAATTGTGGCAATTAGGAATTAATTGCGGTTCGGCATATCCCGAGGTTGGTAAATCGGGCCTTCTGGGCTCGTCTAATTGATTATTTGGGATCGTTGGATCCCGAGGTTGAGATCGTATTCTCATTCCGGTGAAAACCTGCGAGTTGGGTTTTTAGTGTGACTCGGAATCTCGGGTGCTTTGTGTGGGCACCGGTAGGGGGTTTTTGAGTTAGAGAGAGAGTTTTTGAAAACAGATGATTTTTAATGAATCATGATGTATTTGTGGGGCTATTAATATTTTGGGGTATTTTTGCTATAAATACCATTTGAACCCGGGATTTTAATTATCGGAACCATTTTCTTCCCCCTCCTTCTCTCTCCCCGTAACCGCGATTCTCGATCCCCTTTTGACCCACGCCGCTTCCAGGCGTGCGCCCGCCGCCGTGCGGCCGCCGTTCGGCGCGTCCGACCCGCCGCCGTGTTCGTCTCGACCAGGCGCTCCTTCCCGTACCATCAATTTGAGGTTTGGTCGCGAATGGAGCTCGGATTTCTGCTGGAAACGCTAGGGTTCGTCACTGCAGTTCATCCGATTTTTGGGCCTCGATTTTGGTATGTTTTTGGCACGATTTTTCTGGTGTTTTTGGGGCGTTTTTATGGTGTTTTTGGGTCGAACATTTCAGACATTTTGGTTCGAAATTTTGGTTGCATTTTGGTTCGAATTTCAGCTCAATTTTGTGGGTTAGGGTTCGAAAATTTGGAGTTTTGACTTGGGGATGTTTATTCTTGTTGGTAATTGATTAATTCATGTTGTAGATGCATTATGATGCTTGATTGTGTTCGAATTCGAAGAATTATAAGGGTTCGAATTTAAGGGCTTGTTTGGGTTCGAATTTAAGGGTATTGAATTCGAAAATTGGGGGGGGTTTTTGGCAAGGGGTGTTGTTTCTTGCTTGGATAGCTTAATTCATGTTTTAAATGAATTATGGTGATTATTTGGGTTTGATTTGTGTTGTTGGTGTTCGAAATTTAGAGGTGGTCCTTGAGCAATTTTCGATATTGTCTCATTCGATTTCCCTCCCTGTATATGCCCTGCCCCGGGTCTTTTATATGGTAAATTGTCGTGTGTTGACAATATATTTTTGTATAAGGGTAATGGGTGTGCTTGAGCATGGGTTGCATGCTTGTAAATAATTGTGAATTATTTATCGTGTTAGCACATCGTTCTTCGGGGCATGGAACTCGAGCAAGGTTTGGCTCGGACTTCGGAAATTTAAGGTACGTATAACGTACGAGCATAGCCTTTTATAATGTTGCAATAGTGAAAAGCATGATATATGGTAATTGTAATAAATGGACATTGAAATGCATGGTGTGTGGCATTTACAATAAATGGGTATTGAAATGCATGGGGTATGGTATTGGAAATAGATGGGTGTCGAAATGCATGATTCATGGTACTTGCAATGATTGGTTTGTGGAATGCATGGTATATGGTAACTGTGATAAATAGACATACATTGGAAATCATAGGGTGCCGCTTTAGAGCGAGCAACGATTGGGTGTTGTCGCCGTTGAGCGACCATCGGTCATGACGCCGCTATTGTTGAGCGTGCGCTGGGTTTAGAATGCCGCTATTGTGGAGCGAGCAATGTTATGGGAACATGGAATGGTTAAATGTATGTGAAATCTATGGCCTATATATATATGCTGATTTTACACATTGATTAGGGAACTGGCATGCTAGAACTATATTAGTTAATCTATATGGCGATTAACTGGCTTTGGGAATTTGATGAGTTTGGTTGTGTTGAGAACAGGGACAATACATGGGATCCCGGATGAGGATGTTACCATCCAGGGAGTATCATTTAATTATGGCATTTACATTCTGTAAATTATGAATTGCGATATTATTATTTTGGATTGGTGGTATTGGTATGCTCACCCCGTGTGGGGGCTGTCTCTGTTGGGGCAGGTAACACAGGTGTAGCGGCTATGGAGTTGAGCTCGGGCTGTTGATTGGGGTACTTCCGGGATCGAGGTACCAGAGCTGGTCAAAGAAGTGCGCAGATCCAGTGTTGAGATCGAGTTGTGCTTGGAAGGTGCTTCCAGGATTGAAGTACCAGTAGCGGTATCCGGTATAGTTTTTTTATGCATCAAATACACGCTTATTCATTGAGTGCTCTTATGTGAGTACACCTTACGTGTATATGGGATGTATAAATGGGCTATGGCCTCTTTCTGTTCATTATGGTTGCATGCAATTAATTATGAAATTGCTAAATGAACTAAGAGCCTATTAGTGTATTATGTGGGTGCATGTTATGTGAATAATAATAGTAGGGGGAATATGAATATTGGGAATTGAATGCAAGAAATTTTCTGGGTAGCCTATGGTGTTGCACTTGCATAGGGTTTTTCCCCCTGATGGTATGAGTATATGCACTCATGGTATGGCTTAATGCACTAATTACGGGTTAAGGGCACGGGGGTCCTTACACTTATAATTATCATCATCTTACAACATCATCATCATATAAGCATCATCATCTTATAACATCATCATCTTATAGCATCATCATCTTATAACATCATCATCTCATAATATCATCATCTTATAGCATCATCATCTTATAGCGTCATCATCTTATAATATCATCATCTTATAACATCATCATCTTATAACTTCATCATCTTATAACATCATCATCATTTAAGCATCATAACAAAATATAACAACAAATGTACAAAATCTTGGTTAAGTAACTTGCTGGTTATTCGTTAACTTCTTTTTGTTGACTCTGATTTACCTTCATGCATATGGGCATCTTTCCCCATGGCATCTTACCACACAATAACATCGTATGGCTTCTTACCATATGGGCATCTTACCCCGTGGCATCTTACCACATAATAACATTGTATGGCCTCTTACCATATGGGCATCTTACCCCGTGGCATCTTACCACATAATAACATTGTATGGCGTCTTACCATATGGGCATCTTACCCCGTGGCATCTTACCACATAATAACATTGTATGGAATCTTACCATATGGGCATCTTACCCTTTTATAAACATCGTATAACATTATTATAAACTTACTTATCATATCATCTTCATAAACATCATCATCTTAAACTTATTTATCACAATCATCATCATAAATATCATCATCATAAACTTACTTATCACAATCATCATCATAAACATCATCATTATAAACTTACTTATCACAATCATCATCGTCATAAACTTACTTATCACAATCATCATCATCATCATAAACTTACTTATCACAATCATCATTATCATAAACTTACTTATCACAATCATCATCATAGTCATCATGAATACTTATACAATCAATGCATAGTCATAGTTAGGAGTGTGTTACCGTCCGATGCCCGTACGCTTCTTACGTACCTTAATTCCAAAAATGGAGAAGTTGTAGAACTTTATCTCCTTGAAGTTGTGGGTACCTGGGATGGTTCTACATAACCATACAAATCGATATTAGAAGCTAATTATAGTCCAATATCCAAAAATCCCACAAAAACATCAAAATTATACATTTTGGTGTCTCGCGATCGGTTGCCATGAAGCCCCCGATCGATCGCGAGATCACATTGCCTCGTCCAACGAAATTTTGCAATTTGCGATCGATCGCCGAGTTTGCGCCGATCGATCGCGACCTCGCCGATCGATCGCGACAAACTCGCGATCGATCGCTGAAAGCTACTGCCTTCAGCCCTTGCAGCTCGCGATCGATCGCTGAAGGCGCCGATCGATCGCCGAGTTCTGCACACGCGATATTCGGGCACTATTCACCCTTCTCCTTCCCAAACTCAAACAAACTCAAATATTCAAACACCAACCATACCAAATCACTACAAATCTTCAATAAACATCCTCATATAACCATAAATCATACCCCAACCATAAACAACATATACCCAAAACAAACCCACATAAAGCATAAAAAACTAACCCATTTCAACACCAAACATCATAAAACTTTTAGGAATGGTTCCATACCTCTTGTAGGCTCCAAATCCTAACAAAGATCACACAAACAAAGTTTTTGTGAAGCTTTCTTCTTCCTTCCTTGGTGAATTTCGAAAATGGGAGATGGGTTAGGGTTGAGGAATGAATTGGGGATTTTAAAAGTGATTGGTAAAGTAAGGGGGAATAGAGGGAAAAGGGGGTTATATGGTTAATATTAAAATTATACCCCAAAGTTAACATGATGTATAAAACACCCCAACATGGTATTTTAAAAGCATTTACAAATATGCATTAAACTCCCACTAAATCATGCTTTCCTCATAATTAACCATCAACATAGTTAAATCATGTTAACACCTTATTTTCTAACATGCATAACATGCACCCTGAAATGCAACCCACGGGTCACGCCTATCATGTGATTAAGCATTTCAACATGATAATTAATTTCAACACATAAATCAATTATCAACATAATTCGTCATATTAACATCATTAATGCTCAAATTGCATATAATTAATTTTGGGGCATTACATTACTCCCCTACTTATAAGATTTCGTCCTCGAAATCGCATGCACTTACCCCAAAAGAAACTAAACATAAATCACATACCAGAGAATAGTTCCGGGTAGTGCTGTACCATATGCCGCTCCGTCTCCCGCATAGCCTCCTCGACACCCCGACGATCCCACTGAACTTTGACCATCGGTTTAACTTGACTTCGTAATCTGCGATCCTCACGATCCAGAATTCTAACCGGTCGTTCAACGTAGGATACATCTGAATCCAACTGCACTTCAGTAGGCTGTAAAACATGCGACGGGTCTGGCTTATATTTCCGTAACATAGAAACGTGAAAAACATCATGAATCCCAGATAAAGACGGCGGTAGAGCCAAACGGTAGGCCAAAGTACCGATACGCTGCAATACTTCATATGGACCAACATACCTCGGGGATAACTTCCCCCGCATACCAAGACGAACCACACCCCTGAAGGGTGAAATTTCAAGAAGACCCTGTCTCCTACTTGGAATTCCAGCGGTCGTCGCCGCTTATTGGCATAGGCCGCTTGCCTATCCTGGGCCGCTTTCATCTTTTGGCGTATCAACTTTATCTTGTCTTACATATCCTTAATCATATCCGGTCCTTCGACCGCTTTACTAGTCAAGTCCTCCCAATACAGCGGTGACCTACATCGTCGTCCGTAAAGAGCTTCAAAAGGAGTTATTTGAATGCTCGTCTGATAGCTGTTAATATAGGAGAACTCCATCATTGGCACTGAATCTTGCCACGGAGTATCAAACTCCTAAACACATGCCCTTGACATGTCCTCGAGCGTCTGGAGGGTACGCTCTGTCTGGCCGTGTGACTGAGGGTGATAAGCTGTACTCAGTATCACTTCTGTGCCCAAAGCTGTCTGAAGACCCTCCCAGAAATGTGGAGTAAACCTTGGGTCTCTGTCAAACACAATCGAGATTGGAACCCCATGCAACCTCACCACATCCCACACATAAAATTGGGTCACAAAGTCCATAATGATATGCCTCCACTTCCACTTAGGTACCTTCAAGCTCTTCAGCTCGCCACCAGGCCTCTGCCTTTCTGCCTTTTCCTGTTGGCAGATCAAACATCTTTTAACGAAAGCGATCACATCGTGCTTCATGCGTCTCCACCAGAACTGACCACTTAGGTCCTTATACGTTTTCCTTCCTCCTGGGTGGATATTGAACCGACTACTATGAGCCCGTTCCGATATTCCTTTAAGCTACTCCGGTGTATCTGGGACTACCCATCGGTTGCCCAGCCTCAAGGAATCATTTTCTGCCATTCTGAACTTTGGTGGCTGTCCTCGAAGTACTAAAAAAAACGACCACCTCTGAACCTCATCATCTGACCTCTGGGCTTTCCTAATAGCCTCAAGTAAGTCTGGCTCAGCCAACAAGGTCGACACTCGCACCGGCGACGTGTCCACATCAAAATCATAGCCCAAATGGCAACAAGAGGTCATCATAGCTGATAAATTCATGACATCCATCTTCTTTGTCGCATATTCATCTCAGCCTGTGTGAACAAAACTCCAGGCTCTTATGGTCCGTGTAGATGGTAAACGACGTACCATGCAAGTAATGCCTCCAAATCTTCAAGGCAAATATAACGGATGCCAGCTCCAAATCGTGGACTGGGTACCTATCCTCATGTGGTTGTAACTGCCTCGATGCATAAGCCACCACATGCTCATCTTGCATCAACACACAGTCCAAACCCTGCAGTGATGCATTCGTGTACAAGGCAACCCTCTTATTCTCAGAAGGAATCACCAACATAAGTGTCGTAGTCAAACGACGCTTCAATTCTTGGAAGCTTTCCTCACAAGCTTCGGACCAATAGAACGACACTCCTTTCTGAGTCAGCTATGCCAGGGGTCTGGCAATCCCTAAGGATCTGGAGTACTGTTCTCAAGTGCTTCACGTGTCCCTCTTCAGTTCGAGAGTAAATAAGCATATCGTCAATGAAAACTATGACGAACTGATCCAAACATGGTTGGGTCACTCTGTTCATCAGGCTCATAAAACAGCTAGGGCATTCGTCACCCCAAAAGGCATGACTAAGAATCCGTAGTGTCCATATCTAGTCCTGGAAGCTGTCTTCTGTACATCATCCTCTCGAACTCGAATCTGATGATACTCCGACCTCAGATCGATCTTAAAATAATCAATCCTCGGAAGCGGATACTTCTTCTTTACAGTAGCTTTGTTCAGTTGTCTGTACTCGACGCGCAGCCGCATCGAACCATCTTTCTTCTTATCAAACAAAACTGGCGCACCACAGGGCGATACGCTAGGGCGTATATAGCCCTTATCAGGGAGCTCTTGCAACTGAACATTTAACTCCCTTAGTTCCGCTGGTGCTATCCTATACGGGGCACGAGAAATGGCAGACGTCCCCGGTAACAATTCAATCCCAAACTCGACCTCTCTTGTCGGTGGAAATCCGGGAATCTCCTCCGGAAAGACATCAGGGAACTCCGCCACTACGGGCACATTTCAACTTTTAACTCTTCCCTCTTTTGAGTAATAACAACAGCACAGATGAGATATCCTTTGTGGTCTCATTCCAATAACTGTGCCATCTTGACAGCAGATATTAACGGAATCCTTGAACAGGAACCATCCCCATAAGATGTCCATTGGACCCTCATATCAGACCTGAATCAGACAGTCTTTGTCTGTAGTCCACAACTGCCTGATACTTGTTCAGCACCTCGATGCCCACAATGCATTCGAAGTCTGGCATTCCCAGAACAATCAAGTCTGTCCTCAGCTCGTTACCCTCAAAATAAATGAGGTCGTCATAGACAATCTGATCAGTCATTAAACTTCTTCTAGCGGGTGTCGAGACTACAAGAGGCATGGGCGACGGAGAAGTGCATATGAAATCGCATCACTTACTTCAACATTTTCTGCCATACTGCAAGACAAGGGTTAACAACAATACCCAAAAGCAGTTCATATAATACCTCGATAGATAAATAAAACATGTTAGCATAGCATTCTATACTTCCTATGCAACATATGCACACAACATGTTTACAAGTAAGCACCTAGCCAACTTATTGCTAAGGCTACCCTTCACACATTCCCGGGTTATCTAACCACTGTTCTGATACCACTAATGTAGGGTCCTCCTACCTTAACGTCATCTTATTACACAATTTGGACTAAACATGCATTAATAACGTCTTAGGGTTCCAGTTGTAACTTTGAGCTAAGAAGATTTTAGGCCAACAATAAAATTTCAAAAACTTAACTCATTACATTCTCAATAACGAATGTTGAAACGATAGAATTATACTACTCCTAGAGTAGAGACTATCCAAAAGTCCTGTATCCTATCTTCTTTCATGCTCCCTTTAGCTCACTGCCTCAACCCGACCCTTAGCCCTTCGGTCCAAAAGTGTACCTACAGGAACAACCCATCATGAGCATGTACATCGTTACTTTACATCATATGGCAATGGCATATAAATAAATGCATGAAAATAATTGGTAACATATACTTCGTGGTTAATTGCATTAACCCTCTTTGGTTGTCCCTGTTTCATAGCCATGCATATAATCATTAATTCTTGACATGGATGATTAAAATCATCGTCTTATAATTATCATCATCTTACAACATCATCATCATATAAGCATCATCATCTTATAACATCATCATCTTATAGCATCATCATCTTATAACATCATCATCTCATAATATCATCATCTTATAGCATCATCATCTTATAGCGTCATCATCTTATAACTTCATCATCTTATAACATCATCATCATTTAAGCATCATAACAAAATATAACAGCAAATGTACAAAATCTTGGTTAAGTAACTTGCTGGTTATTCGTTAACTTCTTTTTCTTGACTCTGATTTACCTTCATGCGTATGGGCATCTTTCCCCATGGCATCTTACCACACAATAACATTGTATGGCTTCTTACCATATGGGCATCTTACCCCGTGGCATCTTACCACATAATAACATTGTATGGCCTCTTACCATATGGGCATCTTACCCCGTGGCATCTTACCACATAATAACATTGTATGGCGTCTTACCATATGGGCATCTTACCCCGTGGCATCTTACCACATAATAACATTGTATGTCATCTTACCATATGGGCATCTTGCCCTTTTATAAACATCGTATAACATTATTATAAACTTACTTATCATATCATCTTCATAAACATCATCATCTTAAACTTATTTATCACAATCATCATCATAAATATCATCATCATAAACTTACTTATCACATTCATCATCATAAACATCATCATCATAAACTTACTTATCACAATCATTATCGTCATAAACTTACTTATCACAATCATCATCATCATAAACTTACTTATCACAATCATCATCATCGTAAACTTACTTATCACAATCATCATCATAGTCATCATGAATACTTATACAATCAATGCATAGTCATAGTTAGGAGTGTGTTACCGTCCGATGCCCGTACGCTTCTTACGTACCTTAATTCCAAAAAGGGAGAAGTTGTAGAACTTTATCTCCTTGAAGTTGTGGGTACCTGGGATGGTTCTACATAACCATACAAATCGATATTAGAAGCTAATTATAGTCCAATATCCAAAAATACCACAAAAACATCAAAATTATACATTTTGGTGTCTCGCGATCGATCTCCATGAAGCCCCGATCGATCGCGAGATCACACTGCCTCGTCCAACGAAATTTTCCAATTAGCGATCGATCGCCGAGTTTGCGCCGATCGATCGCGACCTCGCCGATCGATCGCGCCAAACTCGCGATCGATCGCTGAAGGCGCCGATCGATCGCCGAGTTCTGCACACGCGATATTCGGGCACTATTCACCCTTCTCCTTCCCAAACTCAAACAAACTCAAATATTCAAACACCAACCATACCAAATCACTACAAATCTTCAATAAACATCCTCATATAACCATAAATCATACCCCAACCATAAACAACATATACCCAAAATAAACCCACATAAAGCATCAAAAACTAACCCATTTCAACACCAAACATCATAAAACTTTTAGGAATGGTTCCATACCTCTTGTAGGCTCCAAATCCTAACAAAGATCACACAAACAAAGTTTTTGTGAAGCTTTCTTCTTCCTTCCTTGGTGAATTTCGAAAATGGGAGATGGGTTAGGGTTGAGGAATGAATTGAGGATTTTAAAAGTGATTGGTAAAGTAAGGGGGTATAGAGGGAAAAGGGGGTTATAAGGTTAATATTAAAATTATACCCCAAAGTTAACATGATGTATAAAACACCCCAACATGGTATTTTAAAAGCATTTACATAGATGCATTAAACTCCCACTAGATCATGCTTTCCTCATAATTAACCATCAACATAGTTAAATCATGTTAACACCTTATTTTCTAACATGCATAACATGCACCCTGAAATGCAACCCCCGGGTCACGCCTATCATGTGATTAGCATTTCAACATGATAATTAATTTCAACACATAAATCAATTATCAACACAATTCGTCATATTAACATCATTAATGCTCAAATTGCATATAATTAATTTCGGGGCATTACATTAAGTAATGATGTACATGCTCATGATGGGTTGTCCCTGTATGTACACTTTTGGACTGAAGGGCTAAGGGTCGGGTTGAGGCAGTGAGCTGAAAGGAGCACAAAAAGGAAAATGATTCAGGATTTTGATTATTATCTACTCTAGGAGTAGTATAAATCTAAAATGTTAGCATTCATTTTTGGGAATGTAACTAATAAGTTTTGAAGTTTTATTTTTGGCCTGTAATTTTGTTAGCTCACGTAACAACCGGAACCCTAAGATGTTATTTAATGCATGTTTAGTTCTTCTTATGTCATTATAACACTGTTAAGGTAGGAAGACCCTACAAAATTAATCTAGAAAGCATCAAACTAATAGGAAAAGAAAAAGTTACTAAAAGGAATCACGATTCCGGCTTGTTGATTCCGTCTTCGTTCTCCGAGCGTCTTTACAAAAATTCAAAGAAAATTATTCTAAAAATTAATAAAATATTATTTCTAAAGTCTGAATTCTCTCCAATGAGGCTGAAATTTCGAGTTATAGAGGTTAGGAGGCTGAGGGGTAGGTTAGAAATCATGTAGGAAGGAAAGAAATCAAGAATCCAAGCTTTCCAAAACTCTGCTGGTGATCGATCGGCGCTGGCTGGCGATCAATCGCCAGCCTTTATTTTTCAGGCAGAATGTATCGGCGATCGATCGCGGATTTTGCCGATCGATCGCGGATTTTTAACGTTTTCTGGCGAGTTTCGTATTTTGGCCATAACTTTCTCATACAAACTCTGAATTCGACGAATTATCTGTCCACTCGAAGATAACTCAAAGTTCTACAACTGTTTTATGGACCACATTTGCAAAACTTGGCTCGAACATATATAAATATGAAAAGAAAGGAGCAACATGTGTCTTTGATTCCGGTTTTTTCCTCTTTTCTTCAACTTTACTCCTTCTTTCATCATTTTAGCTTGATTTCTTCACCTTTTCCTACATTTACACAAATATACGATTAGGTAGCATATGTATCATATTATCAATCAAAACATACCAAACCGTAAACAATCAAACTCAATAGATGTGTCTATTTCTAGTCACATCAACTTCCAATGTGGAAAGGGCAATAAAAAGAAAAGAGTTATACATTGCCAGACATACCGAGGATTGTTTCAACAACCTCATAAATCTGAAGATCAATGTTTTGCACCACATGGAAGAGAAGATACATACATTATCACTGCACTACAGCGCAGACATTCAGCTGCTGAGGATGAAACTACGGTTCTCAGACACAGGGTCGGTATTATAGATTGGGTTTTGTTCACACAATCGATACATCTGCTGGATCAATCAATGAAGAACCAATTCTGACTAATGGTGAAATTAATAAACTGGATGCAGAATCGATCATCTTTGATGTTGTAAAGAACATTCTGTCAGTAGAAGAGGAAGAGGAAACATATTCATCTATGTTATTGTCCTCTGCAGACCCTATATTTGAAGTTATCTCAACTAAGCAGACATCAACTGATGAGCAGATGGATGAAGCTTCGGAACTTGCAATTGTTCCCTTGACTGTTTCAACTCCTCGATTTATTATACCTCCATCCTTCTTGAAGTACATTCAGCAGGTGCCGAGAATCTTTCTCCAAAAAGCAGCAAAGACACACTACTCCCTGCTGAGCTCTTTGGACATCATGAAGTGATTCACACTAGGCCGCTTTTTCTGCAGACACTTCCGATGTATACTTTTCCAGTACTACAGATCACTTGGATAACTGAAGATGAAAGTGTCTCTTCTTCTAAGTCTTCAGCAGAAGAAGAGGTAGAAGTAGAAGTAGAAGCACCCCCGTCAAATTCCCTGAAAAACAAGTGAAGGATCTCACTGCTGCAATACTTTTCATGGCTGAACAGATTCAAAGATTAGAATCTCATAGAGCGCAACATACTGAGATTGAGTTATCTCTTCGAAAATATCGAAGGGAACATTTCAGCACGATCAAGCAAAAGATGATTGAACTATCCCGAAGTATGAAGAGATACACCTCTACGACTCAGCAGGCTCTCATTGGAACAGGAGAAAGCTCAATAAAGACCACTAAAATATTCAGTGCATGGCTGGAGAAAAATCAAAACTCATCTACTGGCTACTGAGAATGCTTACTATCAGCAATTCACCATCATTACAGAATAGTTATCTGAACTAGTGAATGTGGCTAAAACAGTTAAATCAGCTCCCCGAACAGGACAACCAAGCAGATCACACAGATACCGCATACGACTTTATCTATGCTCAGCTCTAAGGAAATGTTTATTGAGGGGGAAGATCAGTAGAACCTAAGAAGAACTAAACATATTTATCAGGTTTTCTATTTATATTTGTACACTTTTAAGAAATGTATGCCAGTTCATTTATTTGAACATAATGGAACTTAGCTTCATTTATTTTGAATTAAGTTATGTCTTCTGATCATTTATTTTGAAACGAGTACCTCTACAGATTCAATTTATTAAGAAGAACCTCTACCGACTTATTCTACGATTTTAATGGCACCTTTTTGGTACATACTCTTTTTCACCAAAAAGGGGGAAGGAGAATCTAATTAAAGGGGAATTCTGAGTGCTTTGAAGTTCTTAGTTTTGTTGAAAAAATTAATCAGCAGGTCTTCAGTTTTGTTTGTACCAAAAAGGGGGACATTGTTAAATCACTTTGTTTTGGTACAACAAAGGAGATCATTAGAGCCATGCTCTCTAAGTCAACCAGTGTATCCAAAGTACCTCTACCGATGATGATGAGCTTAGATAATATCAAAAAAAGGGAAATTATTGGATATCAGGTTGTGATATGTATCTACTGATATAACTGGTTAAGTCTACCGAATTACTTTGCTGACATAAAGACTCTACCGGATAAACTGCAAAGAATAGTTAGTCTACCGACAGCTAAGAACTCTACCAAGAAGAATACAACAGAAAAGATGAACTGACATATCAACTCTACCAATGAGTGAGGTCTACTGTTGAATTGAACAGGAGTCCTCTATAGTTTACCGACTATCCAGCAGACACTCAATCTATAGGAGCTACTGGAGTCTAACGATGAAATGTAGTCTACTGACTAATGACTGTCTACCGACTTAGAAGAAATGTTTTATGGAACAAAAACATTCAAAAAAGTTATTCAAATATCAGAACATTTACAAGAACAACTAGCCGTTGCAGCTAAAAGAGAAAAATAGTACAGACTTACGGAAATGCACTTATTGCGTCAAAGACTATAGTGGGATATATCTTCAGAGCATTTAATGCATATCAAATGCTAGTACGGAATTGATATTCAGAATCAATATTACCTTTGGGTTCCTTGCGTTATATAATGAAGACCCTTTTTTAGGATCGAGCGCTTACCGCTTTACCAATAACTATAGGTAAGGGTAATGACGCAACAACAATCTTTTCAACCATACATTGGAACAAGCGCCACGTGTTCGATTGATCGCTATTATTTTAAACAAGTATTTTCAGTTTAACAATTGCGTACCGCAAGTGCACAGTGTCAAGTCTTAGTATAATGATATGAAAAGTACGAGTGTCGAACCCACGAGGACTAGGAAATAATTACCAAACTCAATCAATTTAACTATATTTAGCCTACGAAAATTGGTTGTAATTAATTAACTAAATTGACTAATTAACTCAATAACTAAACCCAAATAAACAGTAGAGTAAGAATAGAATCAATAAAGACAATTATCAAGACTTTCGGTTAACCCATGCAATCCCCCACAATTCGCCTATAGTTAAGAATTAAATTCAAATGTTCTAAGGTGACGAGTTTTCCTAATGCACTTGTTATTGCATTGGTCCGGTTACAACAAGTCTAATACTAAGATGCAACAAGACAATGATCATGCACTTATTTACACTCAATATGATATGTCGATTTTTGAAAACTTCTAGCCTTCGATTTTGGTAAATCTATTGCTATCACACATTTATTTGACTTTATCTTTCGATCTTAGTCTGAAATCCACTGTTTAATTTACTATATTGTATCGCAATCTCCTATGATTCAATTGCAATAAATAATCAATCAAGGATGATTATTCCATTGAAAGCATGAACAACAATAAATTAAACTCAAAGAATTGTAAGAATCAATCAAAACTTAATTAAAATTATGGGTTCAAAATATGGGATCCTCTAAGTCTTGACAACAAAACTTAGGCAACTATAGTCATCAAATAATAATGAGAAATCATGTCTTTCAACAAACTAAACATTAATAATTTGATAAAAACGAAGAGCAACATTTATGAATACTAAAGTAATTATAGACGTTAACTCCCCGCGTTGCTCCATCGTCCCGTCTCTTCCGATGTCTTCTTCTTCAATGATTTTATGGTAAGGATGATGGTAGAGGATGGAGAGGGTGTGGGGGCTTTGTTGTAGGGTAAATTATGAGCCAAAAGATCCTCTTTTCGTCCAAGTTAATCCCGTATATAGTAGTGGAGAGTTTTGCAAAGTTTGGACACAAAATAACCAAGAATGAAACAAAATCTCAAAATTTTTGGGTTCGGTGATCGATCGGCAATAAGTGGCGATCGATCGCCATAACATCTGCCGGTTATTTTTCAAAAGTTGCAACTTCGCGATTGATCAAAAATAAGTGGCATTTGATCGCCAATATTTTCTGGACGGGCCGCGGTCGTTCGGTGAGATTTGGTGATCGATCGTCATGCTTGAAATTCAACATTTTGCAATTCCATCCCTTCTTTTCATTGTTTGCTAGGTTTGGTCATTTTTCATAATTTTAAGCTTAATTCCTGCACTTTTTTATGCATTTTGACATGGATTCATGAAATATACAAATATACCAAAACACTTAATATTTTCCAGGAATCACTACAAAACACCCCTAATCTTATTTCAAATTAAGTATAAAAATCACACTTATCAACTCCCCCAAACTTAAACTTGATCTTCTCGAGCAAGAAGAAAGATCACAAAGAAGAGTTCAATATTGAAGATTCAAATAAACCACTTCGCAACAATCATTTAGCTCAGACATCTCACTTACAGACAAACCAGAATCAATCATAAAGTTTAACACGTTGTGTTTTCTCCTAGATCAAGCAACATGTCTCCAAATCAGAACGTGTGTGTGCTATTGTCATTTTCAAGTTCCATGAAATTTCATAGATCAAATCATGTTAGTCAATGAAAAGTAAGATTATCGTTGAGCATCCATATGCCTATTTTCAAACAAGTTCTCCACTAATGTAATTACTCCCTAAACTTGGACCAAAATGACTTTTTAAGCTTGTAATGTTAGGCCTAGGTGTTGGATTCAAAGAAAGGTATGATATAAGCATAATGAAGAGAGTATAATCATATAAAGTTCAAATATATTTTTTTTAACACAACTTGAGCTTCTTCTTTTTCTTTTCCAGCCTTAGACACTTTGGGTCTTAGTCACTTTTTTCTCAAGGCTTTTTCTATCTTTTTCTTTTCTCATTCACCAAATTTTCAACAATGAGCTCATCAAAATATAGAAATTCAATTGCATCTAATGATATTCATTATACTCCGTTTTGGTAAGGATACATTTTTTCAATTTAGGCTCATAATGGTGGGTATAATGTGTAAGGACCCCCGTGCCCTTAACCCATTATTAGTGTATTAATCCAAGCATTTAGTGCATGTAATCATACATTTAGGGGAAAAACCACTTGTCATCATAGCTAATCATGCAAATAATAAAACACTTTACATTATTCCATATAATGTCTAATTTCCCCCAACCAATTCCACATACATATCATGCACCATTATAATACACTAACATGTTCTTAGTTCATTTAGCAATTCAATAAATAATTGCATGCAACTTATTAATGAAGAGAGAAAGGCCCTTGCCTTTTTATACATACCATATACACATAATAGTGCTCACATGCGAGCATCAAATAAATATGTGTGTATCAAATGTATAAAACACGGTGCTCAATACCGTCACTGGTACTACGATCCTGGAAGCACCTCCAATCCATAGCTCGAGCTCAACTCCAAAGCCATCGATGTACCTAATCACTTGCCCCAACAGAGACACCCCCCACACGGGGTGAGCATACCAATACTACCAAATCGATAATCACAATAATACAATTTATAATTTACAAAAATGTAAAAGCTGATGCTCTCTGGAAGGTATCATCCTCATCCGGGATTCCTTGTACTGTCCTTGTTCTCAAAACAACCAAACCATCAAATTCACAAATGCGAGTTAATCGTTACATTGATTAACAAATCCTGTTGCCACATACCGATATCAAAATCGATAATATCAAATCATTAACAATGATTACAGATATTCCATATATCTCACTTATGGTTCCATAGTTCTATTTCATCGCTCGCTCTACAATAGCGACATTTTATCCTTACGCATGCTCAACAGCAGTGTCGTCATAACCGATATTCGCTCAAAGACGACAACATCACAATCATTGCTCGCTCAAAAGAGGCACCATATAATTCACAATGTCAATCCATTTATTTCAATATAATGTACCATGCATTCAACAATTGCAATTACATAAAAGGGCTATGCTCGTACGTTATACGTACCTTATGATTCCGTAGTCCGAACCAACCCTTGCCTGAGTCCCACGACGCGATGAATTAAGTGCTAACATGCAAATAACTCTCAATTAAACATAGGCATGCAATCACGTGCCCAAGCACGTTCACATCTTCCAACCCTATCGTCAATCCCTGACGATTACCAATAAAAAAGCCCCCCGGCTAAGCATGAATAATACCCAAAATATTCCATTTTACAAGTTTAAATGATAGCCAAAAACTCAACCGAGAATTCTGTTTTATCAAACTTTGGCTCCAACCAATCGATTTTAAAAGTATAGCATTCCCATTGGAATGTAGACATTGCCCAGGAAATCGGCTATTTAAACCCCAAGTCCAAAATTCCAAGTTTTAAAACAAATTGGGAAAAAACACTATTCAGCAAGCCGCGATCGATCGCCATTTACGCGCGATCGATAGCCATACCTTACTGCCGGGCAGAACCACCTCGAGATCGATCGCCAAGTCTTGGCGATCGATCGCCAAACACCTCGCGATCGATCACTGAGGCTTAGCGATCGATCTCCGCACTGTATATCTTCCACAAAATTACAGCGGCTCGTCGCGATCGATCGGCAATCCTCGGCGATCGATCGAGACCTGCAATTTTCCAAAAAATTCGAGCTTCCATGGTGTTTTTTATACTCAAACTCAAAACCAACACCCCTAACTTCCTCAACACCTCCAATACACCAATTAAACTCAATAAAAACACTAAAAACAACTTTTTAGAGTTTAACCAAAACCCCCAATTCTCAAATCCAACCCAAAACTTGACCATCTAGCACAAAACCATAATCAAATCGAAGCTAAAGGTGAGGAGAAGAAGATTACCAGCTTTTCTTCAAGAAATCGGGGTCGCAAGACGAGCCCCCATCAATTTGTTCCAAGAGAAAAGAGGGGAAGGGTTTGGAGAGAGAGAGTGCCGTGAGGGAGAGGAGAGAGAGAAGAGATTCCACATAATGACTGAATACTGAGTCTATTTGGTATATATAGCACCAAGGCTCCAAAACACCAATACCTCCTGATGTGACTAGAAATAGACACATCTTTAGCGCTTAATAATCTACGATTTGGTAGGTTTTGATGGATAATTTGATACGTATACTACCTAATCATATATTTGTGTAATTGTAGGTACAATCGAAGAAAACGAGCTAAAAATGACGTGTAAAGACCAAGAAAAGACATGAACATGACAAGGACTCAAAGTTAATCAAGAAAAGGGCAAAAACATAATTTTGGAGGAGGCGATCGACCACATGGAAGAGGCAATCGATCGCCTATGGACAGAAACTTGAGCAACTAAATTTACAAAGCAGCGATCGATCGCCACTTTATAGCGATCGATCGCCTGAGGCTACTGGAGGGAAGCGATCGATCGCCACTTTATAGCGATCGATTGCCTCAAGCATTTTGCTGAAAAAAATAACGAAGCGATCGATCGCCATAAAAGGGGCGATCGATCGCCGAAGAGCCTGAAATTTTGGAAATAAGTCTTTTACCATGTTTAAAAGATTGTAACCTAGTTTTAAGCCTCAATACCTCTTGAACTCGTTTTGACATCTCCTTTTAGACAAATTTTGGAGATTTAGAATAGTTTGAGGTTTTTAGAAGATTTTTCTTTCAAGTTTATCAAGAACAACGCGAAGAACGGAACCGGAATCGTGATTCGTCTTAGTAATTTCTTTTCCTTTGTTTATCTAATGTTTCCGAATCATGTCTTATTATTTTTAGATTTAATTATGCTAGGCTAAACTCTTAGATTCTTGGTGTAAGGGATACTTGCTTTTGGATTTGAATCTCTTGTGAGAATTTTGGTTTGTTTGTTGAATTTAATTTCGATTTCAATTCTGTTTCTTGGTATCGATTTCAATGATTATTGTGTTTGTTTATTAGATTGATCACCTAGTATTCATATACATAATCTGTGGCTAATTAAGAAGCAACTAAGATTAATAATTACCGGCTGTAGGTGTTATTGAATTCTTAGGAGAAACAATTGGGTAATCAATCATTAACGCTGTAGTTTTGATTGATTAGATTTATCGAACTCACTAGTTTTGAAATCTATCATTGATTTAATCATTAACGGCTGTAGTTTTGATTAGAGATTTCAAAAGGGTCGGATTGAATGTTGTTTTCTCTTTGACTACGATTAAGGTGTGTGAGGGCCTGGTCCTAATCAGAGGTTTAATTAACACACGATTGTTATATTAATGTAAACAGCGGAAGATTTAGTTAAAAACTTTATCAAAGTGACCCTCAAAATTTTTCGCATTTTGTTTCTAAAACATTTCCGAATAGTGAAAATATTTATTTCCAGTTTTACATCTAACATGATATTCATCGCATAAGCATTACATATAATTTCTCAGTAAAGTAATACTTAAAAATACAGATACTCAGGGCATACCCCGGTAATTTAAAACATAAGTAAAAATACTAAACAACTACTGGGACTCAAAACATAAATCGTATACCTGAGCTCGCTCTCAAGGAGCTCTGGTATTTATCGATGCTTCATCTCGAGCATCCACAGTACGTCCACCTGCAATACCTATCATGTCCATCCAACAAAGACATGACAGCCCCCCGCGAAGGGGGTCAGAACCCCAGTACGAGAAACTGATAAAATCACAGTGTATGACAAATAACATGCGATGCATGCCGTGCATGAATGCAAATGCATATGAAGGGTATCAAATCTTGAATATCCATATCTCAGGAGTCCAAAGGAAGATCATCAATCACTCATCAGTGCTCGAGCAGGATGTGACACGCTCCGCGCTCCGATCTATCTCTCAGTCGAGCCATCGGCGGTCCATCATCCTCGTGTCTGGGCGACGTCGGCACGCTCGTCGCTCCGGCATCACTCAGCTCACTCTCACTCCTGCCGAGCCAACGGCTGCCCATCATCCCCAGACACGCATCACAGATACCAAAGAAAAGATATAGGTACCAAGAAACGAATCGATAGGATCAAAATGACATGCTCAATGTCCATGCGTGTCAATGCATCATGCAATATCATAATCTCATGTGATGCACCTCAAATCTCATGTCATCATATATCATGCAGTCAATGTACCATGCAATTCACATACTGCAGATCAACTTATCACATAGTCACATAAGGAGCAAGTAGTGACAAGTAAATCATACCCGGGAACATCACATGTCTTTGCCAGACATTGTGATAAAACCCGTTTTCTACGTACCTCAAACCGTTAGCTAATTACCAAGTGATCCTCGACTCAATCTCAGGATTAATAAACCTGGCCATAACAGTTCCAAATACAACATAATGTCACATACTAGCCTTAAACATATCAAATAAAACTCAAACTTAGACCCAAAACCAATTCTCTAAATTTCAGCCTGTGCAACCGTAGAGATCGGCTCATAACTTGTCCGATACTTAATAAAATCACATGGGTCCAATTTATTTTCAAATATAACTCAAAAATGAACATTTCATCAGTTCAACTCATCTTCAATTTCGTTCATGTAGCCTAGGTAAAATGGCCAAGAACAATCTGCTAGAAAAACAGGACAATTCACCAAATTCCAGCCTGACCCATTTTTGTATAAAAATCATAATAATTTCATATGACGTCCAAATGACTTGAGGCTAGTGGGAAACTCATCAAAACTCAAAACTACAGTTCATATTTGAAGTACAGAAGCTAGTTCGGTCATCTAGAGGCACATGCAAAACAAAGTATGCCAGATTTAAAAATACTCATATTCTGTTTTGACAGAGTGAGCGGTTCTAGGGAAACGTGCATATCTTACACACGTCAACTCCAAATCATGTAAGGCCAGTTTTTAATGCAAGAAAACTCCATATTATACAATACATCTCTTATTAGTGTCAAGCAAAAGAGTTCATCTTGAGGTACATTATGTGAAAAACGTACAAGCCTAGAAAACTCGTATATCCCCTGCTTCCAGATTGTATAGTTGCTGGTAACATTATCATAATTATTTCATATGAGCTCCAAATTGGGTGAGGCCAATTCCAAATGCAAGCTAACCTGGAATACTACAACACTTATTAGAGCCTAAAACTTCATATTCGTAGCCATTTATTCCCAGAAATACGAATAACAAAATGCATGAAGCTCGCATGCAGTAAATTTCCAGATTTGACACATGTTGGTAAAACAACCATAACCTTTTCATCTTAAATCTAAAATAGCTGATTTCGGTGGCCATTTAAAGATAACACAAAATACTACAACTTTTCATTGGAGAATTATTTTCCAATTCGAAACGTAACTATGCTAAAAACGCGAAACACCAGACTGTTCATGCACTGTTCTTAGCAGACTATAATTGACAGCAACTTCTTCGTAAATGAACACCATGGTTCGACCCTCAATCATACATGCATGTTGATAAAACTCAAGGATGATGATATACCTTCATTTATCTTCAAGATTTGAAGCTTGATCATCCACATAACCAGGCCAAGTTCGAAAATCCTACCCCAAATCTGCTGCTACTCGAAAATCTTGCATATACTTTCTCCAAACTTGAAAATTCTTGGTGCATCTTGTTCCTCAAGCTTAGTAGCATTCAAATATATCTTTGCATGTGACATGCACTTGCAAAATCAAGAGGAATTTGGTAGGAGTTGAGCTGCAATTTTCGAAAATTGTAGAAGAGAGAAGGTGGAGTGTGATTTTTGGTGGGGAAATGAGGAGGGAGAGAAAGTCTAGCACTAAAATAACAAGCCAAATCTGAAATGGAGTGGCGTGAGCTTCTATGCCAAAATGTGTGATTTTTATAATATATTTGATGTATTATGGAATCCATGTGTCAATACATCACCCTCTTGCAAGATTAATGGTCCAAAATCATGTATTAAACATGAGTTAAATTAATTAGTGGCATGTGTTCTCCAAGTGCCATGTGATCATGCACATGCTCATGCACTAAACATGTTCCACTAGTTGGTCGACTCATCGTAGTCCAAAATTCCTTATTTCAAATTTGCACTTTTAATTATCCGGGTTTGCTTAATCATCGTTAATCCGGATTAATTAGCATCGGGGACTTACATTTCTTCCCCTCTTCAAAAGATTTCGTCCTCGAAATCGCAAAACTGAGTATAACTCAATAAATCACAACATATGAGTGTCTCAATCTCATTCATAGATACATAAGGATCATCATGTATCAATGACAACTGCTGTGTCCGTCTCAACGATCTACCACTTAATCAAAGTTCTCTATGGTTCCACAAAGTTCAAAATATTGAGTCAACATCAAACCTCACTTAACGAATCATATTGATCATCGCAAATGTAATATTTCCATATTTACCTGATTCTCAACTCGAAGTCTAACGATATATTTCTCTTTGGCGTAGCAAATCTGCTCACCTCAAGCCAAATTTTAATCGTTTTTGCAGAAATTTTATCGTTCCTGACATTGTTTTCTCAACAATCTTAAGTTATGCCAAAAATTTCTTATCAATTTTCTATCATCACATCACCGATCGGTAATTCTGGCTCTGCAAAACCTGAACCGATGCCATCCCAAAAGTTCTCTGAAACTTAAATTATAGGAAAATTCTACTAGTCAATAGTGATTCTGTCAGTTCTCACTAAATTCACCACTATTAATCGGAACATAGATTCCAAAGTCTGGATATTTTCTCAGTTGTTCCATCTGTATGGGTATGCTAAGCAATACACATTGCTAACTTAGTATCCATTACATTCTGAAAATAGTTTCGAATTCTGATATTATCATCGGATCTCAATCAGATACATCTATTACAGAAACTCACTGTAACTAAACCACATTAACCATATCTTAAACATGTCGTCCTCTCATAGACATATAGACTATCATATGAAATCAATATCTTGTATTGGATAGTCAATCAATTCCAATTCGACTTATTTCACAATCTCTGTTTGTTCTAAACAATTTGAGCTATAAAACCCAAAACTAGAAATTTCCAAAATTCATTGTGGGACTTACAAATTCTTTACTATCCCATTAGGTCTCGTATTTTTATCTTGACCTGCTGGCATGTCAAACAAGTTGCCACGATTTCCAAAATTTCTTTCTTTATAACATTCCATCATAATTATGATCTCAAGAATGATGCATCTCATCATTCCCAGAATAACATTATGTTCTCTATAGTGTGCTTTCTACTGTAATACGTCTTTCAAATCAGTAAAATTCGATGCTATATACTGATTTTTCATTCGCAACCACCACTAAATGGCATACTAAATTTACTTGGTTGATAAGACAGAACCAATTTCTTAACTCAATATCTGTATGGGTCTGTCCTTCGAGTCTTTCCGATCATCAAAATCAGAGATTATCAAACTGCAAAGCAAACAACGATGCTACCATTGCACCTTGCACTTTTAGGTTCAGTGCATCTGCTACTAGTTTCATTTTCCTGATTTATATTGACTATCTAAGTCAAATTCTCTAATAAATCTAGTCATCGCTTATATCTCAAGAATATGCAATCATCTTGTCATGATACATTAGAACATATCTTCAAATCTTTGACATACGTATTTGCACAACTACATATCTCCCTGAACCAGTTAACCACATCAACATTGGGGCCGTAGTTCATTTCAGTTTCAGTTATGAAAACTCCTTTCTCATTCATATGACCAAACGAATATCAAATTTCTTCTTGGTCAATTGGTTCATAAGACAGGCTATCCTAGAATATCCTTCCGTAAAAGCCTGTAGTATCTGTCAAAATTCATAAAACTTTTCATCTTGAGTACAATGATTGGTCTTGGCCAAATTAGTACTATCTTTACTTTACTGGAATCAACAGGTATCTGGTGAGATGATATCACCTATCCCAAAACAACACTTGATTCAACCAAAATTTACATTTCAATAACTTGGTACACCATTTGAGCTTCACGAAGCGTTTGAAAAAAAATCAATCACATGTGTTCTGTGTGGTTCCTTCCGGATCTCGTATACACTAGTATACCACTGATGAATATGATTACACTTCCGCACAAAAGTTACGGAAAATTTTCTTCATCAAATTCATAACTCTACCGGTATAGTTGTCAGACCACACGACATTTCCAAAAATTCAAAATGTCTATATCTGGTTTGACCAATTGCCTAGAGAACATTTTCTCTTCTGACTCAAACTGATGGTAACCAGAGTAAAAATCGTTCTTCTTATACATTAAAGTTCCTTACAACTTGATCAGTTACTTTTCGATCTTAGGTAGTGGGTATTTATTCTTGACAATAGCCCGATTCAACTACCTTTAATCGATACACATCTTCATCATATCATTTTTCTTCTTCACGAACAATACTGATGTTCCCTCAAGGTGACATACTCAGACATATGTACCAGTATCGAGGATATTCATCAACTATTCATCTATATCTGTCAACTCTGCTGATGACATTCCATACAGTGCTTTTGATATCAAATCTATTCCTTGTCATCAACGAATAGTTAAAATCAATTTCCTTCTTTAGTGAAAATTCTTTCATTTCCTCAGGAAAATCTTGGTAGGTTTTCTTACCTCTATAATATCAGTCAACCTTGACTCTTTTTGATAAGCATCAACTGCTTATTATCAAATATCCCTCGTTTCCCAAGTATTGCAACCACAATATTTTTATAACTGATACTATCAATATCTTAGCTTGCTATTCGTGGCGATATACATTTCATTTGTAGCCACAATATAATCAAAAATTCATTATACTCTGAAATCAACTTGCAATATCTCAAAATTTATCAGAGTATCCATGCCCTTGATACAATCAAAACCATATTTCGACAACATCATTTAATTCAAATCCACAACACTATCAACAAACTGTAATCTGCAGTTCACTATTACAAGTGTGGATAGAATAATTATCACTGCTGGTGTATTTTCCCAATCATCATTATCAATGCACATTTGATGCAATATATGAAACCAATGATTTTATCTCAGATCAAACTCGTGCCATGTGACCAATACACAACATGTATCTGTGATCACTAGCATCTCTATCATTGCCAAAATCGAAATGGTTATATATCCTGGAGACATCTCAATCCCATTGTCAAGGTATACTCTCTGGTCTACAGGTAATTTACTGCTGCTTAAACTGAGTGGTCGTAAAGAATAACCACCATGATATCTACCCCTAGCTTAGGGTATTTGTTGTTATGGCTGCATCTATCCACGAGTAAGTAACAGACATGCTCTGACTGGCCACAATCAATATCAGTTCTTATTATTCTTTCAAATGGATCAGTAGATATTTACATCCACAGTGACCTCAAAAGATTTGGTATTCTACAATCTCATAGTCCCTTTATAACTACTAGAGCTGGATAAATTCGAGTGATACTTATGAAATTTTCTAGGACTACTTGGATTATCCCAATGATAGTCACTTCATTAATCTTTAATCCAGTTCTAATTACTTCGCACCACATTGGTGTCTTATTCTTTAGTCAAATCTAATCTCTTCACTAGTGAATAGCTATCGAGATTAAGCAGATATTTCCATTTCTCAAGTCCACAATAATCAATTATCATTTTCCATATCATCAATACCATTACTCTAGATAGTCTCATCTAAAAGAGTTCATAGTGAAGTTTTTATTCATAGTTTGGACACAAAAACTGGAACTGAATTACGACAGTCCCCTAAACCAAGTCCTCATTCAAACCAATTCTCGTTGTTTCTCACAACAAATACACTCCATTCTTCAGTTGAAATATTGCTAGTTTCAATATTCTCAAGTTCTAAATTATCATCTTGGCGTACACAGGTTTTGACATAAACTCATACGTATAACCTTGGTCTTTCAGACTTAAATTCCCGATGTCAATCGACAAAAAGTGTTTTAAATAATTCTAGTGGCATCCACTAATCATAAGGATTAAATCCCAAAGTGATAAATACAATTTCCAATAATGGCCACATTATCACTAAATTATAGTGCAATTAACAGTTTATAGTGTCTACAGGTTCGATAGTAACTCTTAAAGTCTATATCACAGCTACCTGTCTAAACACTAACTGTCCAACATAATTCATACATCTCAAGTCATAGATGTTATCATCATTCATTCTACATCAACATCCTATCAGCAACTATCAGTGCTAACAGATAAAATTCTCAAAATTATATGCAACTCAGCATAATATATGCAACTCAGCATTCAAATTCTCTAGATTATATGCAACTCAGCATATTAAAATCTTCAGAGATATGACATCTCATCATTCCTGCTTACTAATCCATTACATGCATAAAATCTCATTATCGAACATGTAAACATAGCAGGCAAGAGCATATAAATCAGATAGTCAGACACATGCACAAACAATTCATTAGTGTCTATACTCAGTGTCCTAACTCTATTCCGAGCATATCCCAGATTATGCTCTGATACCAACTGTGAGGGCCTGGTCCTAATCAGAGGTTTAATTAACACACGATTGTTATATTAATGTAAACAGCGGAAGATTTAGTTAAAAACTTTATCAAAGTGACCCTCAAAATTTTTCGCATTTTGTTTCTAAAACATTTCCGAATAGTGAAAATATTTATTTCCAGTTTTACATCTAACATGATATTCATCGCATAAGCATTACATATAATTTCTCAGTAAAGTAATACTTAAAAATACAGATACTCAGGGCATACCCCGGTAATTTAAAACATAAGTAAAAATACTAAACAACTACTGGGACTCAAAACATAAATCGTATACCTGAGCTCGCTCTCAAGGAGCTCTGGTATTTATCGATGCTTCATCTCGAGCATCCACAGTACGTCCACATACAATACCTATCATGTCCATCCAACAAAGACATGACAGCCCCCCGCGAAGGGGTTCAGAACCCCAGTACGAGAAACTGATAAAATCACAGTGTATGACAAATAACATGCGATGCATGCCGTGCATGAATGCAAATGCATATGAAGGGTATCAAATCTCGAATATTCATATCTCAGGAGTCCAAAGGAAGATCATCAATCACTCATCAGTGCTCGAGCAGGATGTGACACGCTCCGCGCTCCGATCTATCTCTCAGTCGAGCCATCGGCGGTCCATCATCCTCGTGTCTGGGCGACGTCGGCACGCTCGTCGCTCCGGCATCACTCAGCTCACTCTCACTCCTGCCGAGCCAACGGCTGCCCATCATCCCCAGACACGCATCACAGATACCAAAGAAAAGATATAGGTACCAAGAAACGAATCGATAGGATCAAAATGACATGCTCAATGTCCATGCGTGTCAATGCATCATGCAATATCATAATCTCATGTGATGCACCTCAAATCTCATGTCATCATATATCATGCAGTCAATGTACCATGCAATTCACATACTGCAGATCAACTTATCACATAGTCACATAAGGAGCAAGTAGTGACAAGTAAATCATACCCGGGAACATCACATGTCTTTGCCAGACATTGTGATAAAACCCGTTTTCTACGTACCTCAAACCGTTAGCTAATTACCAAGTGATCCTCGACTCAATCTCAGGATTAATAAACCTGGCCATAACAGTTCCAAATACAACATAATGTCACATACTAGCCTTAAACATATCAAATAAAACTCAAACTTAGACCCAAAACCAATTCTCTAAATTTCAGCCTGTGCAACCGTAGAGATCGGCTCATAACTTGTCCGATACTTAATAAAATCACATGGGTCCAATTTATTTTCAAATATAACTCAAAAATGAACATTTCATCAGTTCAACTCATCTTCAATTTCGTTCATTTAGCCTAGGTAAAATGGCCAAGAACAATCTGCTAGAAAAACAGGACAATTCACCAAATTCCAGCCTGACCCATTTTTTGTATAAAAATCATAATAATTTCATATGACGTCCAAATGACTTGATGCTAGTGGGAAACTCATCAAAACTCAAAACTACAGTTCATATTTGAAGTACAGAAGCTAGTTCGATCATCTAGAGGCACATGCAAAACAAAGTATGCCAGATTTAAAAATACTCATATTCTGTTTTGACAGAGTGAGCGGTTCTAGGGAAACGTGCATATCTTACACACGTCAACTCCAAATCATGTAAGGCCAGTTTTTAATGCAAGACAACTCCATATTATACAATACATCTCTTATTAGTGTCAAGCAAAAGAGTTCATCTTGTGGTACATTATGTGAAAAACGTACAAGCCTAGAAAACTCGTATATCCCCTGCTTCCAGATTGTATAGTTGCTGGTAAAATTATCATAATTATTTCATATGAGCTCCAAATTGGGTGAGGCCAATTCCAAATGCAAGCTAACCTTGAATAATACAACACTTATTAGAGCCTAAAACTTCATATTCGTAGCCATTTATTCCCAGAAAATACGAATAACAAAATGCATGAAGCTCGCATGCAGTAAATTTCCAGATTTGACACATGTTGGTAAAACGACCATAACTTTTTCATCTTAAATCTAAAATAGCTGATTTCGGTGGCCATTTAAAGATAACACAAAATACTACAACTTTTCATTGGAGCATTATTTTCCAATTCGAAACGTAACTATGCTAAAAACGCGAAACACCAGACTGTTCATGCACTGTTCTTAGCAGACTATAATTGACAGCAACTTCTTCGTAAATGAACACCATGGTTCGACCCTCAATCATACATGCATGTTGATAAAACTCAAGGATGATGATATACCTTCATTTATCTTCAATATTTGAAGCTTGATCATCCACAAAACCAGGCCAAGTTCGAAAATCCTACCCCAAATCTGCTGCTACTCGAAAATCTTGCATATACTTTCTCCAAACTTGAAAATTCTTGGTGCATCTTGTTCCTCAAGCTTAGTAGCATTCAAATATATCTTTGCATGTGACATGCACTTGCAAAATCAAGAGGAATTTGGTAGGAGTTGAGCTGCAATTTTCGAAAATTGTAGAAGAGAGAAGGTGGAGTGTGATTTTTGGTGGGGAAATGAGGAGGGAGAGAAAGTCTAGCACTAAAATAACAAGCCAAATCTGAAATGGAGTGGCGTGAGCTTCTATGCCAAAATGTGTGATTTTTATAATATATTTGATGTATTATGGCATCCATGTGTCAATACATCACCCTCTTGCAAGATTAATGGTCCAAAATCATGTATTAAACATGAGTTAAATTAATTAGTGGCATGTGTTCTCCAAGTGCCATGTGATCATGCACATGCTCATACACTAAACATGTTCCACTAGTTGGTCGACTCATCGTAGTCCAAAATTCCTTATTTCAAATTTGCACTTTTAATTATCCGGGTTTGCTTAATCATCGTTAATCCGGATTAATTAGCATCGGGGCCTTACAAGGTGTGTAGGAATTAAATTTCCAATCGATGAATAATTGAAAGAATTCGAATGTTAGTGATTTGAGGAAGAAGAGAGAATTTTCCAAAAGTAAAATTGACCGGAAACCAAGAATCACTTCACTCTCATAAGTTTTAACCGTTTAAGTTAATCTCGTTAATTAGTTTAATTCTTAAAATTGCTTAGTAGTAATCAGATAACTCAAAACCCCCCTTGTTACTATTCGTTTTTAAATTGACACGAAAAAAATACTACCTTCCCTGTGGGATCGATCCCTACTCTCGCTACTACATACTTTTGCTATTAACTTGAGAATGGTTAATTTAGGCGTACACGATAAGCGCTACCAAATTTTGGCGTCGTTGCCGGGGAAGGCATTGGTATAATTTCGTGTTAATTTTTTTTATTTTATTTTAGCTGTTATCCCGCACTACTACCGTGGTTTGTTGATGAGTACAGGTGAACCCTCTGATCACGAAGAGAATTTTTACTACGATCCTGAGATCGAGAGGATACTACATCGGAGAAGAAGAGAAGCAAGGTTACTTGAGGAAGAAGAGAGGAACATGATGACTGCGAATCAAAGCTTGAGGCAGTTGGCGAATCCTAACTTGGATCAACAACCTCTCTGCATCACTTTCCCTGCCCTCGCAAATAACGTAAATTTCGAACTCAAATCTGGTTTAATTCACTTTTTGCCATCTTTTCATGGTCTTGCAGGAGAAAACCCGCACAAGCATTTAATGGAATTCCACGTGGTGTGCACTACTATGAAGCCGACCGAAATCACTGAGGATCAAATAAAGTTAAGAGCCTTTCCATTTTCTCTAAAGGACGCTGCAAAAGACTGGCTATTCTACTTACCATCCGGATCGATCACCACGTGGACGGACTTACAAAGAGTATTCCTGGAGAAGTATTTTCCTGCTTCAAGGGCGACTAACATAAGGAAGGAGATCTACGGCGTGAAGCAGTTCCACGAGGAGTCACTGCATGAGTACTGGGAACGATTCAAGAAGTTGTGTGCAAGTTGTCCACAACATCAGATAAGTGAACATCTGTTGATTCAATATTTCTATGAAGGTTTGCTTTCTGGTGACAGGAACTTGGTGGATGCGGCAAGCGGAGGAGCATTTATCGACAAGACAGCGGAGGAGGCGAGGAGCTTGATAGCTAACATGGCGGCCAATTCCCAATAGTTTGGACATGTTCGTCATGGACAACCGCAAAGAAAATAGGTAAACGTATCAAACCTGGAACAACAACTGATAGACCTAACTTTTCTTGTGCGTGGTCTTGCAGGTGGAAATGTAGGGAAGATAAAGCCGTGTGGAATCTGTCTGGCTGGGAACCATCCCACGGACGCATGCCCATCACTACAAGAGACAGCCGCTGAGAACGTGAATGCCGCTGGAGGATTCCCAGGCCCACCACAAAGGAATTATCACCATCCACAAAACAACTACAATCAAGGTTGGAGGAACCATCCGAACCAAGGCTATGGGAACCCACAGATGCACCAACCTCCACCCTACAGACTGCCATATCAACGACCTCCACCACCGCCAGTGTACCCTCCTTCTGACAGGTTAGAACATAGTATTAAAGTTATTGCTGAAAATAGCTTACAATTTCAACAGGAGACGAGGGCGAGCATCCAGAGCTTGACTACGCAAATGGGACAACTGGCAACTTCTCTCAACAAGATTGAAACAAGAATCTCAAATGGACTACCTTCACAACCGTAGGTGAACCCCAGGGAGAATGTGAGCGCGATCACTGTGAATGTGAGTGGAGATACAGCTGAAGAAGAGGTGGTACTGACGCCACCCAATAACGAAGAGAAGACGGCTCTACGAGATGTCCCCACGCTGTAATGAAAAAGATCCACTCAAGGAAGCCAAGAAAGATGATAAGTGCAAGGAACGAGAAGGGCAGCCCAAGGTCGAGCTAGGTGAGAATGTTTCGGCGGACATCCAAAGAAGCATCCCCGATAAATGCAAGGACCCTGGTATGTTTTCCATCCCATGTATGATTAATGCTAATAGGATTGAGAAGGCTATGCTTGATTTAGGATCTTCTATAAATGTCATGCCTTACTCAATCTATTCTCAACTAAAACCGGGACTTTTAAAAAGAAATGACACTGTGATTCATTTAGCTGATAAGTCCACGGTCATACCTAGGGGGATAATAGAAGACGTAATCGTGCATGTAGAGAACTTGGTTTTCCCAGCCGATTTCTATGTCTTAGACATGGAAAATGGTGATCCATCTAGTCTAATCCTTTTAGGGAGGCCATTCTTGAAAACATCAAAATCAGTAATCAATATGAATAGCGGTATGATAACATTGGAGTCTAATGGTAAAGTTGCAAAATTCAACATCTATGAACCCATTAAGACTCTTGAGCATTCTAGTTACGCTATTGGCATACATGATGATTATGATTCGGATTTTGATAATGATGAATTGTGGGAGATGGGAAAGGCTACTGAGGGCCTTGGTGATAACGGAGGTATGGATTCTCATCCTGTGCATACTGTTCATACTATTGCTGCTTTATCTATTCACGATACTGCTGACCCTCTTATTTCTCACTTGCAGGATCGTACCGTTGGAAAAAAGCACCCTCCGGATCGACCATGTCAATCAAGTGACGAAGGAGCAAAGACTGGGGACGACCACTCAAAGAGCAACAAGCCAAAATACCGAGGAGTGAAGAAGATACTGAGGTGGTTAAGGAAGGATAGAGCAACACTGCATCAACCACCTGGATAGAGGACTGGCGTCGGGCCACCAACGTTAAACAGAGGCGCTGCTTGGGAGGCAACCCAAGAGGAGTTAGTTTCATTTCTCCCTTTTATTTTTTTTATTGCTTTAGTAGTTAGACTTTTCTCTTTTCTTGTATTTTTGCCTTACATTGGGGACAATGTAAGATTTAAGTATTGGGGAGGGATTAGTGGTGTGTTATTGCTTTTATATTACAAAAATACAAAAAAATCAAAAAATTTGAAAATTTTGAGCTCATAGTTAGTAATGAACACATGCTTAGAATCACTAGCCCATGATGAAACCTAATTGATATCATGCATGCTTTTGAACATAGGTGAATTATTAACCTTAGAACACTTTGAACTCTAATGCAAAGTTTACTTTAACTTAGTAGTTGAATATTTTGAGCACATTATTGTCATGGCTTGTGAAGTGTGCATAACTTAGTGAAGATTGTGTGAACTTTGTGATAGTCTTAAGAAGTCTCTAATACATGCTAGAACTTAACTACATGCTCTTTGAGGCGTATGTCTAGACTATATGCAAACATGAAAGTGATATAGGCAATCTTTGATGCGTTTGAGCCTTTCAAGCCTACCATGTAAACAAAATCAATCTCTAGTACCGCTTTTTGAGCTTTAATGTAAAAGAATGGTAGTATGCTAAGCATACTAAAGACCTCCATTCAACATTCCTTGACTAGCTTATCATCCTATCCTTTTAGCCTAAATATGATTTTAATCCATACCTTTTAAGGGAGTATGATGTATTTCATTCACATGCACTTGAGAATTCATTGATTATATTTGTGAACTTTATTGTCAAAAGAATGAAATACATGAAAGAAAAGGAATGCCTTGAGAAATTTGAGAAAAATATGACTCCAAGGGGAGCCAAGGCACACAAAAGAAGAAAAAATGTTGAAATAAACCTTAAAAAAATGAATAAGTTTGAAAAATTCATGCAAGAAGAGAAGTTTTAGTGTGCATTTCATCATACTCTCTTGTTTGATATATCTTTATCCTTTCTTTCATAAGCCAATACCTAGGCCAAGCTACAAGCTAATAAAGACCTACTTGATTTATGTTTGCAAAGTAGCTAAGATAGTGGAGAAGAGTGTGCAAGTGAGCTTATACTTGTGTTAGTGTATGACTTGAGCTATTATGGCTTTGCATATTTTGGATCTATAATTTGTACACAATACTTGTTTATGACCACACACACACGTTCACTACTTTGTTGAGTATGAAATGTATAGGGATTGAACTTGTTCCACTGTTAACTTTTCACCGCCTTTCATTACTGTGCATGTTAAAATTGTTGAGGCATTAAAGTGAGGACAAGTTGCTTTGTTATGAACCTATGAGCTAACCAAAATATTGTAGTTTTATTTGATTTACTCGAGGTCAAGTAAAGAGTAAGTATGGGGGAGTTTGATGTGACTAGAAATAGACACATCTTTAGCGCTTAATTGTCTACGATTTGGTAGGTTTTGATGGATAATTTGATATGTATGCTACCTAATCGTATATTTGTGTAATTGTAGGTACAATCGAAGAAAACGAGCTAAAAATGATGTGTAAAGACCAAGAAAAGACATGAACATGACAAGGACTCAAAGTTGATCAAGAAAAGGGCAAAAACGTAATTTTGGAGGAGGCGATCGACCGCATGGAAGAGGCAATCGATCGCCTATGGACAGAAACTTGAGCAACAAAATTTACGAAGCAGCGATCGATCGCCACTTTATAGCGATCGATCGCCTGAGGCTACTGGAGGGAAGCGATCGATCGCCACTTTATAGCGATCGATCGCCTCAAGCATTTTGCTGAAAAAAAATAACGAAGCGATCGATCGCCATAAAAGGGGCGATCGATCGCCGAAGAGTCCGAAATTTTGGAAATAAGTCTTTTACCATGTTTAAAAGATTGTAACCTAGTTTTAAGCCTCAATACCTCTTGAACTCGTTTTGACATCTCCTTTTAGACATATTTTGGAGATTTTAGAATAGTTTGAGGTTTTTAGAAGATTTTTCTTTCAAGTTTATCAAGAACAACGCGAAGAACGGAACCGGAATCGACAAGCCGGAATCGTGATTCGTCTTAGTAATTTCTTTTCCTTTGTTTATCTAATGTTTTCGAATCATATCTTATTATTTTTAGATTCAATTATGCTAGGCTAAACTCTTAGATTCTTGGTTTAAGGGATACTTGCTTTTGGATTTGAATCTCTTGTGAGAATTTTGGTTTGTTTGTTGAATTTAATTACGATTTCAACTCTGTTTCTTGGTATCGATTTCAATGATTATTGTGTTTGTTTATTAGATTGATCACCTAGTATTCATATACATAATCGGTAGCTAATTAAGAAGCAACTAAGATTAATAATTACCGGCTGTATGTGTTATTGAATTCTTAGGAGAAACAATTGTGTAATCAATCATTAACGGCTGTAGTTTTGATTGATTAGATTTATCGAACTCACTAGTTTTGAAATCTATCATTGATTTAATCATTAACGGCTGTAGTTTTGATTAGAGATTTGATAAGGGTCGGATTGAATGATGTTTTCTCTTTTACTACGATTAAGTTGTGTAGGAATTAAATTTCCAATCGATGAATAATTGAAAGAATTCGAATGTTAGTGATTTGAGGAAGAAGAGAGAATTTTCCAAAAGTAAAGTTGACCGGAAACCAAGAATCGCTTCACTCTCATAAGTTTTAACCGTTTAAGTTAATCTCGTTAATTAGTTTAATTCTTAAAATTGCTTAGTAGTAATCAGTCAACTCAAAACCCCCCTTGTTACTATTCGTTTTTAAATTGACACGGAAAAAATACTACATTCCCTGTGGGATCGATCCCTACTCTCGCTACTACATACTTTTGCTATTAACTTGAGAAGGGTTAATTTGGGCGTACGCGATAAGCGCTACCACCTCCACAACTACATCATGATTCAGTAAAAATCATCTGTTTTCAATAATTATCTCTCCAACTCAAAATCCATCACCAGCCCCAAACCAAAGTACTCCGGACTCCAGATTCCACCAAAAACCAAATTCCAAGGTTATCACCACGATGAGAATACAATCTCATCCCTTGGATCCAACGACTCCAAAAACCGGATTTAAAATCCCCGGGAGTCCCAAAACCGCAATTAATTCATAATTTCCTCAAATAATAATCCATTAAGGATTATTACCACACCAGGATTAACATCATTAATCCCAGAGCATCACATAATGAGTTGCCAAAGAAATTTGTTGAATGGGGCTAATAGTATGTTGAACATACTCCATTCCTTTTCAATTAGGCTCAAAATGGGACATTAGAGATTGATATATATCATGGTAATCTTGAAAGGCTCAAACTATCCAAAGATCGCCTAAATCATTTCCAAGTCAAGTTCATAACTATAAAATTTCGCCTCAAAGTGTCATCATCAAATAGGTTCTAATGTACTCTAAGATGCTCAAAACAATTCATCAAGTTCACAAAGATTATTACTACTCAAAATGCAATTCACAATATTATGACTCAAATGTGCTCAAAATATCCCTCATCTTTGACATGCTTGTAAGTAATCCAACATGCATAGCAACGCAGCGGAATAAAAAAAATTTGGATTACCAATACACCAGATCTATACGAAGGTTATCATATCGGATTAGGGATTACAAAAGTCTCACCCTTGTAGTGTGTTTGAGCAGAATCCACGAAGCACCACGTCCAACGAACTTCGAGTCACGAGCAACACCTCCAAAGGTCTTGCCTCTACAGTATCCACACGATCAAATCGAAAGGGGATTTAAGAACAAGTTGCTAGACTAGTTCTTAAATCAACACTCAACTCACGGTTCAAAACCGATTAAACGGCGGCCTTTCCGGTCACCACTATTCATGTCGGCCGTGAATATGGAGGAGGAAGGAGGCGGCGGTCGAGAGAGTGAGAGAGAGTAGGTTTAGGTTTTGATATCAAGGAATGAATTACAATTAATCACCTTGTTATCATTATATATGATTTAATTAAAGGCTTTCACAAAGCCTCATGGGCCCAAACCCATGATTTAATTAAATCTTTATAATCATTTAATTAAGACTCTTCTTAATTAATTAATTCATCCAATGAATTTAATTCCCTTTATCGATTTAATCTTTTGTGCGACCCGATAGGATCTTGTAATGTTGGCAGTGACATAAATCACATTTTACGTCACAAGCAAAGAGCGGTGTCTAGCAACACATCAAGGCTACCCAAATTACAAGAATGTCTTTGACTCGACATAACCTTAGAACTTGTGATAATATTAACCATGTAACTTAATCCCTTTGTCCTTTGTGTTTAGATTGAACACGAGTCATGGAATAGTCATACTCGTATATTCAATCTCTATTTCTTGATCCCCAAGTAGAACTAGAATAAACGAATAAGCTCGATATCTCATATCGACTTATTCGAGCATGGCCATGCATTTTAGTCTTACTTGATCAAGGGCCCAAACACTTCTCCTGTTATATAGGAGGGACAAATCCTATCTCGATCAATCAACATCCCTTTACATAATTCGTAGTGTATCCAATAGTCGCCTTTATAGTTTACCCTGTTACGGGTAACGTTTGACAATATCAAGATACATAACTCCTTATGTTGGGATCTCTGATGATCACAAGTCGTAAGGATTACATACATTATTATCACTATGAGAATTGCATATGACAATCATATAACTATCCATGTTGCATTCTCATGGTGGGTCTGTCCAGTACATCGTTCTCTAACATGTACCCATGTGTTGATTTGATATCTCATATCAATGAACAATTCATCAATCAATACATACTAGTCTCTATGTATTATCATTATCCCGATTCATGATAATACTTGACTAGGGACAATGTTTAAGAATAATACAATATTATTCTAAGGACATTAACATATATATTAATTCACATTGCACAGTTAAACGAATAATATATAATAATGAATTGCCATTCATAAAATCATAAACATTGTATGTCAAAACAATCATCCAATGACATGTCTTAGGGCATATCCCAACAATGCTAACTCAAAACAAGATATTAACAAACAAGTTTTATAATCATCAAAACTCAAGTTGACATGCATAGTGAGATTAATATCTTCATGGAATAGAGACCACTACTATGATTAATTCTTGTCTTACTAATTGAGCTCATTTTCAAGAATTTTTTTTTGTTGGTGCTCAAAGAAACGATCCAATTCCAAAGAAAAAGCATTATACAGTAATGTACTCCCCCAAACTTAATTCATGCATTATCCTCAATGTAATAAGCATGGAAAATAAGACAAAGCAGTTACAGTTGACAACGACTGTCAGTGATCGTTGTCCAATTCCTCGTCAGCTTGTGGGGCAAAGTGTTGGGGCGCATGACAGCATGCATGGAGTCTCTCACCAAAATCAAAACAAAAGCAAAACAAAAACAAACCAAAACAAATCAAAAACAAAGCAAGGGGATAAGAAAAAGTTCTTGATTTATAGTCCCAAGCTGGGCTCTTTACCATGTAAGCTCAAGTGCCGCAAGGGCCAGTGGGGGGAAATTTTCCGTCCGCCATGTGGTAACGTCGTAACCACTTCTCTTTTGCCATGAATAGTGCCCCTTGGTTATCTCTCAAATTGATAGTGTCGCATGGTAGAACATCGACATCTTTGAAAGGGCCAGCCATGGTGAGTCCGACTTCCATGGGAATAGTCGCATCTTGGCTCGACTCATTAACACCAAGTCTCCCTTACAGAATTTGATCCATTTTTCATGGGCATTTAATGTGACCTCCACTTTCTTCACTCTGGTAACCTGCATCGCATCAACAGATAATGTATCAATTATACTGATACTAAAACATCTGTGCTCAGTGCGTGTAGTCTTCAAAGTTTTAAACATATCATAAACCACTTGATCCCCCCTACTCGGAGGATCAACTTCCCTTCTTGGACGTCAATCAGTGCTCTTCCAGTTGCAAGGAATGGCTTTCCTAGGATCAAGGGCATGTCAGCATATTCCTTCATGTCCATCACAATGAAATCCACCAAAAGGGTGAATTTGTCGACTTTTAGTGGTACATCCTCAACTATCCCTTGAGGGTACTTGATGGACTTGCCTGCCATCTGCAGTGAAACATTGATCGGTTTTAGCTCTCCTAAGCCCAGCTTCCTATAGACAGACAAAGGCATTAAATTCACACTTGCACCAAAATCAGATAAGGATTTCTTAAAAGATATAGAGTTTATTTTGCAAGGTATAGTGAAACTCCCTGGATCCTTTAACTTTGGAGGTTAATCATTTTGAATGATAGTGGAACAATCCTCAGTTAAGTTTATCATCTCATTCTCTCCCAGTTTCTGCTTTTATGACAGAATCTCCTTTAAAAACTTAGCTTATTCGGCATGTGCCGTATAGCTTCAATGAAAGGCATCTCAATGTGGAGATTATCAAATCTAAAAACTTAGCAAATTTAGCATCTATCTTTGCTCTCTAATATGCAGCAGGGAATGTGAGTGCGATATCTACCTTAGCAGGCGGTGTGATGGGTGTAGAGGTCTTAGTAGACTTACATTTGTTGCGTGTTTGTTCATCTTCTTGCTTGATGTCTGCTTTGCCTTTTAACTCAACGTGTGCATCCTTCTTCTCAGGGAGCTCCTTTCCGCTCTTCAACGTGATGGCATGGACTTGCTCCCTAGGATTTTTCTCATTGTCACTAGATAGTGATCATTGTGCTCGTCCAGCTACGATTTTTGCTAGCTGTCCCACTTGGACTTCCAAGTTCTTTATCGACGCCTCGTGATTGTTTAACCTTGTTTCAGCTGATGATATGAACTTGGTTAATAGTTCATCCATGCTTGGCTTTGGTGCATACCCCGGTGGTGGTTGGGGATAGTTCCTCGACACCGTATTGTACGTATTCGAGTAAGGGTAGGTTTGTGGTGGTCGGTTCCTTACAAAGTTAACAACTTCATTAGTTGTAACGAAAGGGTTACCTACTTGGTATTCTGTGCTCGGATTTCCTCCTTGGCAAAGCTCGCATGTAACAGTTTGAACTTGCATTGCATGCATGCTCAAACTGTCAATCTTCTTGTTCAGTGCTTCCAACTGGGCAGCTAGGGCAGTGACTTCACTCACTTGATGAACTCCGGCTTGCTACTTTGGCACTTTCCTTTCAGACTGTCATTGACAGCTATTCGCAGCCATCTCCTCCAATAGTGTATAAGCGTCCTCGGGCGTGTTTCTCATCACAGTACCTCCTGATGCTGCATCAATCATAGAACGGTTATCATCAAATAAAACGTTATAAAACATTTGTACCGGCAGCCAGATAGGGAGGCCATGATGTGGGCATCTCCGTATCGGGCAAACGTCGTGATATCATTGCGTATCTTGGCCGTCTTGGATGGTGGAAAGAACTTTGACAAGAACAATCTTGCCATCCCATCCAAATAGTAATAGAACCTGCAGGCAATGATTGTAACCAATATTTAGCTTTATCTCGTAAAGAGAAAGGAAAGAAACGTAACCTGATGGCGTCGTCCGTAATGACATTATGTTTAAAGGTATCACAAATCTCCAAGAAGTTGGAGATGTGGGCGTTGGGATCATCAGTAGCCGCTCCCCCAAACTGGACTGAATGTTGGATCATCTGTATGATAGCAGGTTTGATCTCGAAATTGTTAGCATAGATGGTTGGTCTCATGATACTAGAGAGTGATCCATGGAATGAAGGGTGTGCGTAGTCCATTGCCACAAAAATGGACTGATGTTGTATCTCGCGTTACTCATACCAAAACCTATACACTTATATGTACAATGATGAGCAGAGGGAGAAGAACTACAGATCAGCCGGCCAACTTTGTATTCATACTGGAAAATACTTCAAAAAGACTTCTAGACCTTCCCCTAGAGTCGACTTTTACTTTGGATTATCTAAACAAAACACTTCACTGAGTATATATACAAATAACTGATATTCAACATCACATACGTATATAACTCATCAAAACTGTAGTAACACTTGTACAACAAGTGATTCACATGTACACATGTATGTATGAGTTGTTCTTCAGTTATGGATCAACTAGAATCAGGAACAATTTGTGATCACAAGATGGCCATGGCACTTTGTAGATCCCCTTTTTGAGTTCTCAATTAACTCGAGATCGATATTCTTTGATTCTGTAATTCAGACCGTACTCAGAATGCATTAACACATGGTTCTGTTGGGATATGCCCTAAGACATGTCATTGGATGATTGTTTTGACATACAATGTTTATGATTTTATGAATGGCAATTCATTATTATATATTATTCGTTTAACTGTGCAATGTGAATTAATATTTTTTTTTAGTGTCCTTAGAATAATATTGTATTATTCTTAAACATTGTCCCTAGTCAAGTATTATCATGAATCAGGATAATGATAATACATAGAGACTAGTATGTATTGATTGATGAATTGTTCATTGAAATGAGATATCAAATCAACACATGGGTACATGTTAGAGAATGATGTACTGGACAGACCCACCATGAGAATGCAACATGGATAGTTATATGATTGTCATATGCAATTCTCATAGTGATAATAATGTATGTAATCCTTACGACTTGTGATCATCAGAGATCCCAACATAAGGAGTTATGTATCTTGATATTGTCAAACGTTACCCGTAACAGGGTAAACTATAAAGGCGACTATTGGATACACTACGAATTATGTAGAGGGATGTTGATTGATCGAGATAGGATTTGTCCCTCCTATATAACAGGAGAAGTGTTTGGGCCCTTGATCAAGTAAGACTAAAATGCATGGACATGCTCGAATGAGTCGATATGAGATATCGAGCTTATTCGTTTATTCTAGTTCTACTTGGGGATCAAGAAATAGAGATTGAATATACGAGTATGACTATTCCATGACTCGTGTTCAATCTAAACACAAAGGACAAAGGGATTAAGTTACATGGTAAATATTATCACGGTTCCTAGGTTCGAGTCATTGACATGCTTGTCATTTGGGTAGCCTTGATGTGTTGCTAGATACCGCTCATTGCTTGTGACGCAAAATGAGATTTTATATCACTGCCAACATTACAAGATCCTATCGGGTCGCACAAAAGATTAATGTCACGTACCAAATATCGTGACACGCAGACATGCGCGAGATGCTTGCTGGTTGGTTATAACGTGGGATTACGGGATTGCGGGACGGCTCATAAGAGTCGAGTACGTGTCTTAGATGTTCGTCCGTCCTGAGTTAGGCATGCCGACCCAATTGAGTTTGGGGAGCTTGTCGCTGGTCTTGGACCTGACTAGGACGGAAGGGCGAGCATTCTAGACACTAGACTGGTTGGGAGCTGTTCCCGCTTCCCTGATGAGCCCATGGGAGGGCGAAACCAGTAGGCATCGGAGATGGAATAAGGCTTAACCTCGGAGTTATGGGGATCCGGGGTCGCCGCACGGGTTGTCGTCTGCGCCAAAACTCTGAGCCCGTGACAAATGGTATCAGAGCCAGATCGTGTGCACACTGCATTGGTTGCCAAGCGCTCTCACTGCACTGGCGGGTCCAAGAGGAATGGACGAGCAAGTGGGTTGCTCGCACCCAAAGGGGGGGTGTTCGCAAGTCGGTCCGACGAGTAGGCAGGAAACATCAGTGATACTTTGCCAAGCGCTCTAATGGAGGACGAGTAAGCAGGAAAGTCGTACACGGATCCTGGTCAAAATTAAAGAGGGGAAGAGTACTCCCCCATGCACGAGGGCGTGCATGGATTGAGTGGGGGAGAATGTCACGTACCAAATATCGTGACACGCAGACATGCGCGAGATGCTTGCTGGTTGGTTATAACGTGGGATTACGGGATTGCGGGACCGCTCATAAGAGTCGAGTACGTGTCTTAGATGTTCGTCCGTCCTGAGTTAGGCATGCCGACCCAATTGAGTTTGGGGAGCTTGTCGCTGGTCTTGGACCTGACTAGGACGGAAGGGCGAGCATTCTAGACACTAGACTGGTTGGGAGCTGTTCCCGCTTCCCTGATGAGCCCATGGGAGGGCGAAACCAGTAGGCATCGGAGATGGAATAAGGCTTAACCTCGGAGTTATGGGGGTCCGGGGTCGCCGCACGGGTTGTCGTCTGCGCCAAAACTCTGAGCCCGTGACAAATGGTATCAGAGCCAGATCGTGTGCACACTGCATTGGTTGCCAAGCGCTCTCACTGCACTGGCGGGTCCAAGAGGAATGGACGAGCAAGTGGGTTGCTCGCACCCAAAGGGGGGGTGTTCGCAAGTCGGTCCGACGAGTAGGCAGGAAACATCAGTGATACTTTGCCAAGCGCTCTAATGGAGGACGAGTAAGCAGGAAAGTCGTACACGGATCCTGGTCAAAATTAAAGAGGGGAAGAGTACTCCCCCATGCACGAGGGCGTGCATGGATTGAGTGGGGGAGAATGTCACGTACCAAATATCGTGACACGCAGACATGCGCGAGATGCTTGCTGGTTGGTTATAACGTGGGATTACGGGATTGCGGGACCGCTCATAAGAGTCGAGTACGTGTCTTAGATGTTCGTCCGTCCTGAGTTAGGCATGCCGACCCAATTGAGTTTGGGGAGCTTGTCGCTGGTCTTGGACCTGACTAGGACGGAAGGGCGAGCATTCTAGACACTAGACTGGTTGGGAGCTGTTCCCGCTTCCCTGATGAGCCCATGGGAGGGCGAAACCAGTAGGCATCGGAGATGGAATAAGGCTTAACCTCGGAGTTATGGGGGTCCGGGGTCGCCGCACGGGTTGTCGTCTGCGCCAAAACTCTGAGCCCGTGACAAAATCGATAAGGAAAATTAAATTCAAGGGATGAATTAAATAATTAAGAGGAGTCTTAATTAAATGATTATAAGGATTTAATTAAATCATGGGTTTGGGCCCATAAGACTTTAAGAAAGTCTTGAACCTTAATTAAAGTCTTATAATATAAATACAAGGTTTTGATTAATTGTTAATCATACAATTCATAACACAAAACCTAGCCACCACAGGAAGCTCTCGGCCACCAAGCTCTCGGTCACCTCTCTTGGCCGCCGCCTTGGTCTTTGATTTTTCCGGCCATCTTCTTCGATTTAGAATCGTGTGTGGCTCTTGTTACGGTTTAAGAACAAATCTAGCACTTTGTTCTTGAACTATCCCTTCCCGATTTGATCGTGTGGATACCGTTGAGGCAAAATTTGATAAGTTTTTCTAGTGACTCGAAGGAGGCGTTGGACGTGGTGCTGCTTCGTGGAATCTGCTCAAACACGCTACAAGGGTGAGACTTTTATAATCCCTAATCCGATATGATAACCTATGTATAGATCCGGTGTCTTGTAATCCATAAAATTTTATATTCCGCTGCGTACCATGCTTGATGGATTACTTACAGTGGTATCAGAGCCGTGTACAAGGCTCATATCGAATTTATGTCGTTAAATTGTTTTAATCATATTAGAATTAATATTGCATGCTATTTAAAACTGTATGAACATATATGATATGTTAATATTAAGTTTGTGAAATTATCATGAAATTATATTTGATATAATTGATGTTTGATGTATACGATACACGAAGCGAATAATCGAATCAATTGTATGATGTTTCGGCCACCACCTAGTGCACTTGACCCACGGCTTAGCCATGTGAGGGCTAGGGTTTTCGAACCCTTGGCTCGAGATGGCCTAGTCGTTGTGGCTCATGTTCGTGCATGGAGGTTTCGAGACGTGGATGAGTTTTGAACTCTTTGGCTTGATAATGGTTCACGCATGCATGGATAAGTGGCTTCACCACGTGAGAGCTAGGGTTTTCGAACCCTTGGCTCGAGATGGTTGAGCCACTACCGTGCATGGCCTGACCATGATTCGTGGCTCATGAATTCCGGCGTTTCGAACAAGTTGGATCGATGGAAACACAAGGAAGGAGCAAGGCGGCTAGGGTTAGACCCTAGCGCCGCCGCTCGCTCGCTCATAGGTTCGGACCAAGCCATGGGCTAGGGTTTCGAACCCTAGGCCCATGATTGGTCCATCCGTGATGCTTGTTGGTTCGAACCATGGTGGTTCGTGATTTAGTCATTTTTTAGTTCGTGGCATGTGATGTCCCGAGCGTACGATAATTTTTCAAAATTTTATTTTACAGTTTTAATTAGAATTAAATTTTAAAATGTTTAGAATTTAATTAATTAAATGATATAGCATGTTTTATGTGTTGTTTGAGCATGGTGCATGGTTATAGTCTCTATTTTATTCTAAATGTTATCCCTCCCCTATGTTCCCCTCGAATGTGAATCGAGGAATTCTCTATATTTGTAAATGTTATATAGTATAGTTTATTTATTGATGGTGATCAATGAAGATGGAGCATGGTGCCGGGATGAGGAGGCCATTCACAAATTGGAGCCAAAGGAAGGTGCTTGTAAAGTTACCTTAGGTTGACTCTTAGGATTTTCTCATTGGCTTGAGAAAATCGCTAGTAGGGGTTATAACCATGTCACGTTTAATTATGTATGTTGATGCATGATTTATCTTATGTTTTAGATTGATAATTGTAGTACACATATATGTAGATATGTATACACCTATATGTAGTGGACATATTTTAAATTATCAAACTAATCATGAGATAAATAAATTCCTCTAAAATATTAAGTTTTAGATGCCTTCCAAAATTAAACGTACTCGTCAACACTTCGATTGTACATGTGTGGGTTTGCCAAAGCAAAGCACCGTGGCAATCTTATTAAGGCGCAAAAGGATAAAAGTGAATCCGTTATACTTTAAATTGGGTACGACTTAACTAGGTTATCTCAATAGGATTGGGAACCTAGAGGCATGGGTTGGATAATAATTCATTTGATGAATTGAACAAAGTGTTGTTCGTCCAACTATCCAAGAATTACATGTGATGTAATTGACAAAGTGTTGTCTACCTAAATAACCGAGTCTTGGGCGATTAGCCAAAGCTAACTCAAGATTAGGCGAAATATGATTTTTGGCCCACTAAAGGTTTCGAGGGTTGATATTTTTAAACAAAATAGTGGGAGTATCATTTAATATAAGACCATGTTAAATGATTAAATCATAAACTTATTTTGCATATTTATATTGTAGATATCCATGGCAACTAACAATACAACAAGCACATTATCACTGCGATCGGTCCTTGAGAAAGACAAATTAAATGGGACAAACTTCCTAGACTGGTATAGGAATTTGAGGATAGTCCTCAAACAAGACAAGAAGCAATATGTCCTAGAGGAACCCTTACCTGTTGAGGAACCTCCCCTGACGGCTACTAGAGCCGATAAAGATGCTTACAAGAAGCATCAGAATGACGCACTTGATGTTGGCTGCCTTATGCTTGCCACCATGAACTCTGAGCTTCAGAAGCAACATGAGGAAATGGAGGCGTTCGATATGATCGAACACTTAAAGCAATTGTACCAACAACAAGCTAGACAAGAGAGGTATGACGTCTCTAAAGGTTGTTCCAGTGCAGGATGGTAGAGGGAAGCCTAGTTGGAACTCATGTACTCAAGATGATTGGGTACATTGAGAATCTGGAGAAGCTGGGTTTTCCATTGGACCAAGAGTTGGGCACCGATGTGATCTTGCAATCGTTGCCTGAGAGCTTCAGTCAATTTGTAGTAAATTACAATATGACTGACATGGAAAAGTGTAATACCCCCGAAATGTGATATGATTATGTTCTACGATGATAAATTATGATGTGTTTAAGGGTTGTGGTGTATTTAAATTGGGGGCCACGATTTATGTTATGATGATATGATGTGGGGAGCATGTTGGGTATTTTAAGGGATGTATTAATTATAAGAAGTTAGAAAATATCGAGTGAGGATATTTTAATACATCGTACTATATACCGGGATACAATTAAACACCACATGGCACCCCAACCACACCACCCCACCCCCCAACTCGGTCACCACCCATCCCCCACTTGTCAACCCACTTGTTTCAAGCCCATGCCTCCCACTTGGTCATGCCCATGCTTCCACTTTGCAGCCAAATCATCTCCTTCTCTCCTCCTCTCTTTCTCTCCAAAAATCGTGCCTGTAAGCTGCTGGGGAAGGGAAGAAAAGCTTGGTAAAAAGGTGTTCAAAACCTTGCAAAAAGAGGAGCAAAAGAGAGGGGTAAGTGGGTACCCTGTTTTTCTGGGTTTATGTTTGGGCTTGGGTTTGGTGGGTTGATTTTAAAGCATGTTAAGTATAGGTTTGGGTGGAACCTTGTTATGAATGCTTACATGGTAGTTTTATGTAGCTACTAGCATGTTTGTTTGAGCATTTACATGGCTTATGTGATAGATTTCTAGTTATGAAACTATATGCTCGAAAATCTGGGCAAAAATGATACATGCTCTGTTTCTGTAAAAGTTGGTTAAGGATGAAGTTTTATGATGATGTTATGATGCATGTTAGCTTAGGTTTTGTCAAACCTTCGATTTAAGAGCTTACATGGATATTTTATGAAGTTCTTCACATGTTTGTTTCAGCATAAAAGATGTGTTATGAGGTAGAAAAGATGGTATGAAATGAGGTGCTCAAAAATCTGGGGAAAAATCCCGATTTTCAGAGCTCTCGATCGATCGAGATTTATTTCCGATCGATCGAGCGAGACAGAAGGTCTAAGCATGTTTTCAAAATTTTGGTGCCGATCGATCGAAGGATTTCTCGATCGATCGGTAAAATGTTCGATCGATCGAGCGAGGCAGGAAGCTAAGGCACTTTTTGTGCACAGTGTCTCGATCGATCGAGGCATAGGGCCGATCGATCGAGAGAGGCAGAAAGTTGAAAAATATGATGATGTTTTATTTTGTTAAGTTTATGACGTAAGATGGTTTTGAGGCATCTAATATGGTATTATGTGGTCTTGTAGAACCATCCCAGGTACCAGCACCATCAAGGAGATAAAGTCTGTTGACTCCTCCTCCTTTTGAAAAGGTACGTAAGAAGCGTACGGGCATCGGACGGTAATACACATCTTTATACTATGACTATGCTTTTATTTGCATGAGTATTCACGATGAAATGACGGTGTTTATACGATGTTTATACGATGAAGTTCATATGATGTTTATTGCTTACGATGCTTATATGATGACATTTATGCGATGTATTGTGGTAAGATGCCACGGGGTAAGACGCCCCACATGGTAAGAGGCCATGCGATGTATTGTGGTAAGATGCCACGGGGTAAGACGCCCCACATGGTAAGAGGCCATGCGATGTATTGTGGTAAGATGCCACGGGGTAAGATGCCCCACATGGTAAGAGGCCAAGCGATGTATTGTGGTAAGATGCCACGGGGTAAGATGCCCCATATGGTAAGAGGCCATACGATGATGTTGTGGTAAGATGCCACGGGGGTAAGATGCCCCATATGCATGATTCTAAATCAGGGACAACAATAAGAAGTGAATGTATAACCAGCATATTACTTAACTAATGTTTCATGCATTTACTATGATGTTTATAATGTTAAGTAAGATTATATATGCTCATGATGTGTTGTCCCTGTAGGTACACTTTTGGACGAAAGGACTAAGGGTCGGGTTGAGGCAGTGAGCTACTAGGGACACAGGAATGCATAGGATTCAAGTTATGATTAGTATCTACTCTAGGAGTAGTGTAAATCTAAATGACATTCTTATGGAATGTAATGAATTATTTTTGAAGTTTTGTATTTTGGCCTGTAATCCTGTTAGCTCGTGTAACAACCAAAACCTTAAGATGTTACCTTAATGCATGATTAGTCCTTCTTATGTCTTTTAATCACTGTTAAGGTGGGAAGACCCCACATTAGTGGTATCAGAGCAGTGGTTAGATAACTCGGGAATGAGTGAAGGGTAGCCTTAGCAATAAGTTAGCTAGGTGCTTACTTTTGAACATGTTTATATGTATGTTATTCATAAAGAAGAAGATGTTATACTAACATGTTCAATTATCTAACGATGAGTTTTATGAATTGCTTTTGGTGTTGTTATTAACCCTTGTGTTGCAGCATGGCAGCGAATATAGAAGTGGGTGACGCCATTAGTGTAAATGCAAGTGCTGGGCGTACAAACCCATTGCCACCACCAGCTTTGGGAGAGGAACCCTCTGAACAGCAGTTGCTACCTGGGGAATTGAGCTTGGCTCAGTTTATGATGTATCGACCTCCGATGTTCGAGGGAACTGAATCAGGAGAGAAAGCTGAAGAATGGTTAGAGAGGATCGAACAGATATTTGTGGCAGCGCCTTGTGCAAAGACGGCCTGGATCCGATTAGCAGAATTTCAGCTGTCCAAGAAGGCATTGATGTGGTGGAAAACCACAGTGATTGAGCAAGAGGCTCTGGGACAGGAAGTAAATTGGAAGATGTTCCAAACGCGGTTTTTGAACCGCTATTTCTCAGCCGCTGCAAGACAGGCCAAGGAGGATGAGTTTACCAGTTTAAGACAAGGTACCATGCCTGTATCTGACTATGCTTCGCATTACTGTTCCTTACTACGATATGTGCCACACATTGCGGCAAGCACTCAAGCGAAGATGCGGAATTTCATGAAGGGCTTGAGGCCTGAACTGTATGACAGGGTGATCACTTATGGCCCTGCTTGTTTTGATGATGCACTCTCACGAGCTGAGCTAGCTGAACTGGGAGTCGGTGCATATCCTGATGCTGTGCCACCTCGGCACCCCCTCAGAGGTCCACTTCTGACAATTTGAAGCCCAGAGGTGATCAGTTTAAGCCTAGGGGGAACACTTCGGCATCGAGATTCAGTGGCAAGAGGCCCGAGAATCGATGGAAAGGGAAAGGTAGGAATGATGCTCCATCTGGGAGAGGACAGTCTCAGGGAGACAGATCTGGAAGAGTTCAGTGCACTCTTTGTGGGCAGCCACATTTGGCAAAGGACTGTGTAGGATGTTATGTCTGTGGCGACAGAGGCCACTTTGCTCGACGGTGTCCCAACAGGGGAAGACAGCATAGCTCTACGGGGAGACCTGCGGACAGAACGGCACAACACCGGCCACCCTTTGTGCCAAGACAGTATGGAGGTCAGCCCGCGGGGCCACCTCAGGGACAGGTGTACGCTTTGACGAGGGAGCAGGCTACGGCGGCCCCGGAGGAAGTTATAGCGGGTACGTGTCTTTTATTTACGCACCCTGCTCTTATATTGATAGACACAGGTGCGTCACACTCTTTTGTGTCGACGAGTTTTGTTGAAAGGCACCACATATGCACTTCTCCGTCCCCATGCCTCTTATGGTCTCGACCCCCGCTGGAAGAAGTTTGACTACGGATCAGATTGTTTATGATGGCCTCATTTATTTTGAGGATAATGAGTTAAGATCAGATTTGATTGTGTTGGGAATGACAGACTTCGATTGCATTGTGGGCATCGATGTTCTGAACAAGTATCAGGCAGTGGTAAACTGCAGGCAAAGGACTGTCCGATTTAGATCTGTATTGGGAGTCCAGTGGACATTCTATGGGGATGGTTCCCGTCCGAAGATTCCGTTAATATCTGCTGTCAAGATGACACAGTTATTGGAACGAGGTCATGAAGGATATCTTATCTACGCTGTTGACATGACGGATAAGAGGAAGGAGTTAAAGGTTGAGGATGTGCCCGTAGTGGCGGAGTTTCCTGATGTCTTCCCGGAGGAGATTCCCGGATTCCCACCGACGAGAGAGGTCGAGTTTGGGATTGAGTTGCTACCAGGGATGTCTGCAATTTCTCGTGCCCCGTATAGGATGGCACCAGCAGAGTTAAGGGAGTTAAAGATACAGTTGCAGGAACTCCTTGATAAGGGCTACATACGCCCTAGCGTATTGCCATGGGGTGCGCCTGTCTTATTTGTTAAGAAGAAAGATGGATCGATGCGTCTATGCATTGACTACAGGCAGTTGAACAAAGCTACATTAAAGAACAAGTATCCACTTCCGAGGATCGATGACTTGTTCGATCAGTTGCAAGGTACGAGGCTCTATAGTAAGATCGATCTGAGGTCGGGGTACCATCAGATTCGAGTAAGAGAAGATGATGTTCAGAAGACGGCTTTCAGGACTAGATATGGGCACTATGAATTCCTGGTCATGCCTTTTGGGGTGACGAATGCCCCAGCTGTCTTCATGAGTTTGATGAACAGGGTGTTCCAGCCGTATTTGGATCAGTTCATCATAGTCTTCATTGACGACATACTTATCTACTCTCGGACGGAAGAAGAGCACGTAAGACACTTGAGGATAGTGCTTCAGATCCTTAGGGATCATCAGCTGTATGCGAAGCTTAGTAAGTGCGAGTTCTGGTTGGACAGCGTGGTATTTTTAGGCCATGTCATATCTAGCCACGGGATATCTGTGGATCCAAGGAAGATTAAAGTTGTGATGGAGTGGGCTGCACCCACTTCTGTACCTGAGATAAGGAGTTTTCTCGGTTTGGCAGGATATTACCGACGTTTCGTCGAGGGTTTTTCGAAGATTGCCAAACCCCTGACGCAGCTGACTCAGAAAGGAGTCCCCTTCTTTTGGTCCGAAGCTTGTGAGGAAAGCTTCCAAGAGCTGAAGCGTCGTTTGACTACAGCGCCTGTGCTGGTGATTCCGTCTGAGGATAAGAGGTTCGCCTTGTATACGGATGCGTCATTACAGGGCTTGGGCTGTGTGTTAATGCAAGATAAGCATGTGGTGGCTTATGCATCGAGGCAGCTGAAGCCACACGAGGCTAAGTATCCAGTGCATGATTTGGAATTGGCGGCCATCATATTCGCCTTAAAGATCTGGAGGCATTACTTGTATGGCACGTCTTTCACTATTTATACGGACCATAAGAGCCTGAAGTTCTTATTCACTCAGGCATAGTTGAATATGAGGCAAAGAAGATGGATGGATTTGCTCAAAGATTATGATTTTGAAATTGAGTACCATCCAGGTAAAGCAAACTTGATAGCAGACGCCTTAAGTCGGAAGGTGAAGGGTACTGCAGAGGATGTTATGTGTTTGTCAGCCTTGATGACGTCTTATTGCCAACTGGGCTATGATTTCGATGTAGACACGTCGCCTGTGCGAGTGTCGACCCTATTGGCGGAGCCAGACATATTTGAGGCGATCAGGAAGGCCCAGAAGTCGGATAGTGAGGTTCAGAGGTGGACATCATTGGTACTTCAAGGCCAACCATCCAAGTTTAGAGTGGCTGAGGATGATTCCTTGAGATTGGGCAACCGATGGGTAGTCCCAGATACACCAGAACTGCGTAGAGGAATATTGGAGCGAGCTCACAGTAGTCGATTCAGTATCCACCCAGGGGGAAAAAAAGATGTACAAAGATCTATGCGATCAATTCTGGTGGAGACGCATGAAGCGTGAGGTAATCGTTTTCGTTAAAAGATGTTTGATCTGCCAACAGGTAAAGGCAGAGAGGCAGAGGCCTGGTGGTGAGCTGAAGAGCTTAGAGGTGCCTGAATGGAAGTGGGAGCATATATCTATGGACTTTGTGACCCACTTACCTAGGACGGCCTCAGGATTTGATGCGATCTGGGTGATCGTGGATAGGCTGACGAAGACGGCTCATTTCATCCCTTACAGTATGTCATATACATACTTGAAGATGGCCCAGATGTATATACGGGATGTGGTGAGGTTGCATGGTATTCCAGTCTCGATAGTGTCTGGCAGGGACCTGAGGTTCACTTCACATTTCTGGGAGGGTCTCCAGACAGCTTTGGGCACAGAGGTGAGACTGAGTACGGCCTATCACCCTCAGACAGACGGCCAAACAGAGCGTACCATTCAGACGCTCGAGGACATGTTGAGGGCGTGTGTTATGGAGTTTGATACTCCGTGGCAGGATTCAGTGCCGCTGGTGGAGTTCTCCTATAATAACAGTTATCAGGCGAGCATTCAAATGGCCCCTTTTGAAGCTCTGTATGGACGACGATGTAGATCACCACTGTATTGGGAGGACTTGACCAGCAAAGCGGTCGGAGGACCGGATATGATCAGGGATATGGAAGGTAAGATAAAGTTGATACGCCTAAAGATGAAAGCGGCCCAGGATAGGCAAACGGCCTATGCCAATAAGCGGCGACGAACGCTAGAATTCCAGTTAGGAGACAGGGTCTTCTTAAAGATCTCGCCCTTCAGGGGCGTGGTTTGTTTTGGGATGCGGGGAAAGTTATCTCCGAGGTATGTTGGGCCATATGAAGTTTTACAGCGTATCGGTACTTTGGCTTATCGTTTGGCTCTACCGCCATCCTTGTCTGGCATACACGATGTTTTCCATGTCTCTATGTTGAGGAAGTATGAGCCAGACCCGTCCCATGTCTTACAGCCTACTGAAGTACAGTTAGATTCAGATGTGTACTACGTAGAACGACCAATCAGAATTCTGGATCGAGAGGATCGCAGGCTACGAAGCAAAGTTATACCGATGGTCAAAGTTCAGTGGGATCGTCGGGGTGTCGAGGAGGCTACGTGGGAGACGGAACGGCATATGGTGCAGCACTATCCGGAACTATTCTCTGGTATGTCTTTATGTTTAGTTTCGATACGATGATGCATGTGGATTTCGAGGACGAAATCTTATAAGTAGGGTAGTAATGTAATACCCCCGAAATGTGATATGATTATGTTCTACGATGATAAATTATGATGTGTTTAAGGGTTGTGGTGTATTTAAATTGGGGGCCACGATTTATGTTATGATGATATGATGTGGGGAGCATGTTGGGTATTTTAAGGGATGTATTAATTATAAGAAGTTAGAAAATATCGAGTGAGGATATTTTAATACATCGTACTATATACCGAGATACAATTAAACACCACATGGCACCCCAACCACACCACCCCACCCCCCAACTCGGTCACCACCCATCCCCCACTTGTCAACCCACTTGTTTCAAGCCCATGCCTCCCACTTGGTCATGCCCATGCTTCCACTTTGCAGCCAAATCATCTCCTTCTCTCCTCCTCTCTTTCTCTCCAAAAATCGTGCCTGTAAGCTGCTGGGGAAGGGAAGAAAAGCTTGGTAAAAAGGTGTTCAAAACCTTGCAAAAAGAGGAGCAAAAGAGAGGGGTAAGTGGGTACCCTGTTTTTCTGGGTTTATGTTTGGGCTTGGGTTTGGTGGGTTGATTTTAAAGCATGTTAAGTATAGGTTTGGGTGGAACCTTGTTATGAATGCTTACATGGTAGTTTTATGTAGCTACTAGCATGTTTGTTTGAGCATTTACATGGCTTATGTGATAGATTTCTAGTTATGAAACTATATGCTCGAAAATCTGGGCAAAAATGATACATGCTCTGTTTCTGTAAAAGTTGGTTAAGGATGAAGTTTATGATGATGTTATGATGCATGTTAGCTTAGGTTTTGTCAAACCTTCGATTTAAGAGCTTACATGGATATTTTATGAAGTTCTTCACATGTTTGTTTCAGCATAAAAGATGTGTTATGAGGTAGAAAAGATGGTATGAAATGAGGTGCTCAAAAATCTGGGGAAAAATCCCGATTTTCAGAGCTCTCGATCGATCGAGATTTATTTCCGATCGATCGAGCGAGACAGAAGGTCTAAGCATGTTTTCAAAATTTTGGTGCCGATCGATCGAAGGATTTCTCGATCGATCGGTGAAGCTCCTCGATCGATCGGTAAAATGTTCGATCGATCGAGCGAGGCAGGAAGCTAAGGCACTTTTTGTGCACAGTGTCTCGATCGATCGAGGCATAGGGCCGATCGATCGAGAGAGGCAGAAAGTTAAAAAATATGATGATGTTTTATTTTGTTAAGTTTATGACGTAAGATGGTTTTGAGGCATCTAATATGGTATTATGTGGTCTTGTAGAACCATCCCAGGTACCAGCACCATCAAGGAGATAAAGTCTGTTGACTCCTCCTCCTTTTGAAAAGGTACGTAAGAAGCGTACAGGCATCGGACGGTAATACACATCTCTATACTATGACTATGCTTTTATTTGCATGAGTATTCACGATGAAATGACGGTGTTTATACGATTTTTATACGATGAAGTTCATATGATGTTTATTGCTTACGATGCTTATATGATGACATTTATGCGATGTATTGTGGTAAGATGCCACGGGGTAAGACGCCCCACATGGTAAGAGGCCATGCGATGTATTGTGGTAAGATGCCACGGGGTAAGACGCCCCACATGGTAAGAGGCCATGCGATGTATTGTGGTAAGATGCCACGGGGTAAGATGCCCCACATGGTAAGAGGCCAAGCGATGTATTGTGGTAAGATGCCACGGGGTAAGATGCCCCATATGGTAAGAGGCCATACGATGATGTTGTGGTAAGATGCCACGGGGGTAAGATGCCCCTTATGCATGATTCTAAATCAGGGACAACAATAAGAAGTGAATGTATAACCAGCATATTACTTAACTAATGTTTCATGCATTTACTATGATGTTTATAATGTTAAGTAAGATTATATATGCTCATGATGTGTTGTCCCTGTAGGTACACTTTTGGACGAAAGGACTAAGGGTCGGGTTGAGGCAGTGAGCTACTAGGGACACAGGAATGCATAGGATTCAAGTTATGATTAGTATCTACTCTAGGAGTAGTGTAAATCTAAATGACATTCTTATGGAATGTAATGAATTATTTTTGAAGTTTTGTATTTTGGCCTGTAATCCTGTTAGCTCGTGTAACAACCAAAACCTTAAGATGTTACCTTAATGCATGATTAGTCCTTCTTATGTCTTTTAATCACTGTTAAGGTGGGAAGACCCCAAAAAAAGACTCTACCACAATTGCTTGGTATGTTGAGAACATTATGAAGCAAATACAAAGAAGACTAAGGCCACAAATGTTCTTATTGTGAATAAGACCAAAGGAAAGGCCAAAGCTAAGGGCAATAAGAAAGCAAAGAAGGTCTTTGTTAAATCTAAGCCAAAGTCTTCTGCACTGAAGCCAAAGGGAGGGATAGCAAAGGAAGGAAACTGTTTCCATTGCGGTGAGACCGGTCATTGGAAAAGGAACTGCAAAGTATATCTGGAGGATCTCAAGAAAGGAAGTGTGACTTCCACTTCAGGTATTTTTGTTATAGAAGTCAATTTATCTACTTCGTCATCATGGGTATCAGTTACTGGATGTGGATCTCACATTTGTGTAAATGTGCAGGACCTCAAAAGGAGTAGATTGTTAGCAAAAGGCGAAGTTGATCTCCGAGTTGGAAATGGAGCAAGAGTTGCTGCATTAGCTGTAGGGGATTATCATTTATCTTTGCCTTCGTGTTTATCGTTGATTTTAAAAGATTGTTATTTTGTGCCTTCAATTACCAAAAACATTATTTCTATTTCTTGTTTGGACAAGTATGGATTTTCATTTATTATAAAGGACAACTGTTGTTCCGTTTATCTAAATGATATGTTTTATGCTAGTGCACAAATGCTGAATGGTCTTTATTTATTAAATCTTGATATGCCTGTCTATAACATAAATACTAAAAGGATTAAAAATAATGATTGTAATCCGACTTATCTCTGGCATTGTCGCTTGGGCCACATAAACGAGAACCACATATCTAAACTTCATAAGGATGGATTATTAGATTCATTTGATTTTGAATCATATGAAACATGCAAATCATGTTTAATGGGCAAGATGACTAAAGCCCCTTTCAAGGGACATGTTGAAAGGGCAAATGTTTTATTAGGACTAATACATAGTGATGTATGTGGGCCAATAAGTACACAAGCTAGAGGTGGTTTTATGTGATGTCCTGGGATTATTGGTATTAATCCCGGAGGATTATTAAGCTTTAATAGATTTTCTTTTATTGTGACAATTAGGAATTAATTGTGGTTATATAATTCTTGCGGTGATAATTACTTATCTTGGTAAAAATGCTTAGTCACGTGGTATGGGTGACCTGGGGTGCATTTCGGGGTGCATGTTATACATATTGGGTGTTTGGGTGTTATAATTTGTAATTTTGGTAAAGCATGATTTTAATGGTGATTTTGGTGCATTGTAGTAAAATGCTTTAAAAATATCATGATGGGATATTCTATATACCATGCTTATGTTTTGGCTACACATTTAAATCTCATGTGAGTTGGCAAAGGAGCCACTTGCATCTTTACATCCCATCACCCCCTCCCTATCAGCTTTTGTCCCCAAAACCTCATCCTTTCACCTAAGAACTCCCATTTTCGTTTCTGAAACAAGAGGAGAGGAGAAAACTTGGAAAAAGGAGTCTTTTTGTGTTTTCTTGCTTGAAACTTGGAGCTCAAGTGGTAAGCTTCCACTATGGTAGAGTTTTGTTGAGTTTTGGTTGGGTTGTAGCTTGTTTTTGGGGTTAAAAGGGGTAGATATTGGTCCAACATCTTGTTTATGTTTGGGGGTTGTATTTTAAGGTTGTTTTGTAGTTTAGTGTTGTGTTGGATGGTTGATCTTGGTGGTGTGTGAGTTAGGGTGTTGTTGGAAGCTCATTCTTGGAGGTTTCTCGCGCATACAGGGCTGCTCGATCGATCCGAAAATATTTTCGATCGATCGAGCATGGCAGAATGTGTTTTGTGGCGTTGGAACAGTTCACCGATCGATCGGTATTTTGACCGATCGATCGAAAGGCGGTTCTCGATCGATCGAGATGAAATGTCGATCGATCGAGATGGCCAGTGTGTTGGTGCCTCTTTTGTTATTTCTTGGCTCTTTTTGGGTGTCTTGCATGCTTCGCCCCGGGTTATTTTAAAAGGTTAATTGTCATGGATAGACAATATTTTTGGGGTATTATACATGCTTAGCCGGGAACTTTTATAATTTGGTAATCGTCATAGATAGACGATATGTTTGGGAGTTTTGAACGTGCTTGGGCACGTGGTTGCATGCTTATGCTTGATTGTGGGTTGTTTATGTGTTTTAGCACATGTTTCACGGAGCATGGAACTCAAGCCAGGCTTGACATGGACTACGGAATTCTAAGGTACGTATGACGTACGAGCATGGCCTCTTGTAGTGTTGCAACTGTAAAATGCATGGTATATGGTAATTGTAATAAATGGGCATTGAAATGCATGGTTTGTGGTATTTACAATAAATGGGCATTGAAATGCATGGTTTGTGGTATTTACAATAAATGAGTATTGAAATGCACGGTATATGGTATTGGAATAGATGGATATTGAAGTGCACGGTTTATGGTACTTGCAATAATTGGATAGTGAAATGCATGGTATATGGTAACTGTAATAAATAGACATACATTGGAAATAATATGGTACCGCTTTCGAGCGAGCAATGATTTGGGATGCGATCGCCGTTGAGCGACCATCGGTTATGACGCCGCTATTGTTGAGCTTGCGCGAGGTTAGTATGTCGCTATTGTGGAGCGAGCAATGAAATATGAACATGGAATTATTGGTTAGATATATGTGATATCTATGGTCTTTTACATTATGTTTTTACCATATTGATCATGGAACTGGCATAATAGGACGGTATTACTTAATCTATGTGGCGATTAACTGTCTTTGGGAATTTGATGAGTTTGGTTATTTTGAGAACAGGGACAATACAGGGGATCCCGGATGAGGGTGTTACCATCCAGGGAGTATCATTTAAATTATAGCATTTACATTCTGTATTTGAATTGCAATGTTATGCTTATTGGATTGGTTGTATTGGTATGCTCACCCCGTGTGGGGGCTGTCTCTGTTGGGGCAGGTGTTACAAGTGGAGCAGCAGCTTTGGAGTTGAGCTCGGGCTGTTGATTTGAGGTACTTCCAGGATCGAGGTACCAGAGCTGGTTGAATAAGTACATAGATCCAGTGTTGAGATCGAGCTGTGCTTGGGAGGTGCTTCCAGGATTGAAGTACCAGTAACGGTATCCGGTAGAGTGTTTTATACATCTTATACACGCTTATGCATTGAGTACTCTTATGTGAGTACATTTTACGTGTATATGGAATGTATCAATGGGCTACGGCTTCTCTATGTTCATTATGGTTGCATGAAATTAATTATGGAATTGCTAAATGAACTAAGAGCATGTTAGTGTATTATGTGGGTGCATGTTATATGAATAATCTTGGTTGGGAAATCTGAATATTATGTGAATTGAATGCAAGAAATTTTCTGGGTAGCATACGGTGTTGCACTTGCACATGGTTTTCCCCATGATGGTATGATTATATTACACTAATAACGGGTTAAGGGCACGGGGGTCCTTATATTAGTGGTATCAGAGCAGTGGTTAGTTCTTTGGGGCTGTTGAGGGCCTAGGAACATGTTAATGGGAATGAGAAGCACATACTTATGCATGATTGCTTATGTGCATTTATGATATGTGTTCATAATTGGAATATGCTATTGCTAACCATGGTGGTTGCAGGGTCTTATGAGACATGGACTATGCATTACGGTTGCATAGATATACATCGGAGTGATGATTTTAATGCTTTGCCGCTAAATGTTGGAGCGAGGTGCATGAAAATACACTCATGGCGATGTTTATGGGAATACGGGTTATGCATTACGGTTGCATGCACGTCGAAGCGATGATGCCGCTGTCGTGTCGAAGCGATGGTAAATGCCGCTGTCACGTCGAAGCGATGATGCCGCTGTCGTGCCTAAACAATTATTGGAACACGGGATATGCATTACGGTTGCATGCGTGGCGTAGCGATGTGAATACTTGCCGCTGTCATACCGTAGCGATGAGAGAATATTTGCCGCTAATATGAAGCGAAGAACACGGCCGCTGTCATATTAATAGCGAGGGATATTATTTCCGCTGTCATGTAAAGCGAGGGGTATTTCCGCTGTCATGCCGGAAAGATGGTAATGCCGCTGTAGTGTCGAAGCGATGGTAAATGCCGCTGTCACGTCGAAGCGATGGTACCACCGTCATGTCGAAGCGATGATGTCGCTGTCGTGTCGAAGCGATGATACATGCCGCTGTCACGTCGAAGCGATGATGCCGCTGTCATGGCGTAGCGATGCGATCGGGAACAAAGTGCTACATGAGTGTGAGTACCTCTTGAGTCCACGGTTATTCTGCTATTTTATTGGCGATGGTTCATGCCGCCGGGTATTTTATTGGCGATGGTTCATGCCGTCGGGTATTCTATTGGCGATGGTTCATGCCGCCGGGTATTCTATTGGCGATGGTACATACCGCCGGGTATTCTATGGCGATGGTTTATGCCGCCAGGTATCATATAGCGATGGTACATTCCGCTACATCTATGGCGATGCTTCATACCGCCGGATACTCTTTGGCGATGTTTTATGCCGCTGACTCTATGGCGAGGGATCATGCCGCTGATTCTATAGCGATGGGTCATACCGCTATGTGCGTAGCACTGGGTTATTCCGCCTACGAGCGATGGGTGCTGCTTGTGTACCGCTGGTGGACGATGGATACAGGTATTCCGCTATCTTGATAGCGATGAGGTATGGCATATTACTTTTGTTATTATTATTGTGAATACTATGTGTTGTTTATACCGTCATATGTTTGACGATGAGATTTTGAGTGTCGTGTATCGACAGGTACCGTCATAGGTTTGACGATATTATTTGGGACGTCTATGTGGACGCGTAGCATCATTTTGGTGATTAATACGTTCATGTTTATGTATTTGGCTGTATGGTTTGAGTGCCGATGGTGGGCACATGGTAGAGTCTGGGTCACTAGTTGACGAGACTTTTTCCGATCAGGTTTGCTCGATGGAGCATTGGATGCATTGTACCGGTGAGTGTACCGCATCATGTTATAGGAGTAAATATTTGTCGAGCAATAATACCCTTGGGTATGCTCGCAGGGTTGGCTAAGGCCAAGTGATTGGTGGTAAGAGTAGTCATTGAGGAAACTACTCGCTTATTATTGTGATGAGGAGTAAGCATGGTTACACCCACCATGGTATTTGAGAATGGACGCCGGGTTGTCCATTGTGCTTTGGTGTTTTAGATATATGTTGGGCGATGACCCACAACTCTAATGGTTACGGTATGGTATACCGGGATGGAACGTGTGTCACGTTGATAGGTTGGTATGAGCCTATGGGGCCAGCGAATCGCTAACCAGGTATTGTTGCAGTACTTTAGCGTGCTTGTGTTAGCCATTATAATGCTCGTTGGATTCGAGTTTGGTGAATCGTATGGTGATACGATGAGGGTCATGGTAGACTCTTGTAGTCTCTATGTGGCATGGTATTTGAGGTAGGGAATACCTCACGGGGACGTTTATACGTCAAATGTTTGAGAGACTTGCTTTGGGGCAGCTCAATTCTGTTGGGAATGCCAACGTGAGTGTCGTCAAGTCGTGGTTACCTCTGGTTGAGCATCCTTGCATATGGAATGCAACGGGAGTCACAATGGTTTGTGAGACATAGTTAGTGGGGTGACACTACTATAGTGATTTTGTCTCTTGGAGAGTTTTGGATTGTACTGTCTTGGAGACAGCTTGCATCGGTCGTGGATTGATTGTGAATCAGCCAGGGTAAGCATTACTAGTGTTGGGCCGAGTAATGGATTTCTTACCTCGGTGAGACGTTTGAGGAGACGTCTTCGGGGAGATGCTCGATTGTGGAGTACTATGGCATTAGTACAGAGCATTGTTTGGACGTGTATACATGGCGTATACGGATTTTGTATCGGGTATTGGTGGCATTGATGCACTACTCTAACCAGTTGTGTATTTCTGGGTTCCGGGATATGTTTCGGTATAAATATATCCAGGTCTTCCGAACGGTGGTTCGAGGATTGGAGGATCATGGATTCATGACTTTTTCCTTGAGAGGAAGGCGGTATTATGATACCTACCGGTTGAATCTTTTGGGGGGATTCGTTATTTTGGTTCGTGTGGTGGTGATGTTGAAATCACACCCTTTGGTTTTGGTTTGTCAACCATCATTCTCCGTGGGGGGAGAATAATTGAGGTTTGACAGTTGGTTTGGGATTTGGGTATGTTTGGAGATACCCGAGTCTATTGCATTGTGTATGCATTTTGTGATTGGTGTTTGGGCATGTATGCCGTGAGTGTATACGAATGCCAACGTTATTTTGTTCATTGTCGAACGCCGGGTTGTATGCTTGGTTTGGTGAATCTCCGGTGTGAGATTGTGGAACCTCGAGATCGGTAATCTCGATGGCACGATGCATTCTGATGAATGATCGTGAGGGTTGTTTGACTTCCCCCTGAGGAGGGATTGTCGTGTTTTGAGACCATGGTAGTTCTTGCTGGTTAATTCGATAGCCTCCCTGTCTTAGGATTGTTAAATCCCAGGATAGACAAGGGGTGGCCAGGACTCGGATTTGTTTGGTGTCGTGGTTGACAAGCGTGGCGGGGATGCAAATTGATTGTTTTGCGTGACCTCTATGGAACTTGCGACTTTGTGGAGTCTTGATGGTGTGTCGGGACCAAGATATGATTTCTTGGAACACACCGGTGTAAACGTCCTTGGTGATGTGTTTTGTGTGGATCAGTGACCGTGGGTAACCCGGTCCGGATTGCAATTGGTGCAACTACTCCTTTGGAGGAGATGGACTGTGAAGCAGAAACTGAATTTTTTCTGTGAGTATACTGTTTATACTAGTGGCTCCCATCATAACGATGCGTGTCAAGCATCGTGGGCAAGTGGTGAATATCATGGAATGATATCTATGTCAGAACCAAGGGAGATTTGGTTGATTTGAAATTGTGGTGGAATGACTTCTGGGACGATTCACATCGAGGTATGTTGTTATCTTATGGGTTTGTGTGGATTTTGACGTTTGCTCTATTTTAGAACTTGGTGCGAGATTGGTGTTCTCGCAGTTGTTAATTCGATTCTAATGTGATCCAGAATCGGGCTCGTGGTTTTATTTTGGTTGGTGTAGCCTTGGTGTTACGTGGAGTACACCGGTGCAAATTTCGAGGACGAAATTTTATTAGTGGGGGATAATTGTGATGTCCTGGGATTATCGGTATTAATCCCGGAGGATTATTAATCTTTAATAGATTTTCTTTTATTGTGACAGTTAGGAATTAATTGTGGTTATATAATTCTTGCGGTGATAATTACTTATCTTGGTAAAAATGCTTAGTCACGTGGTATGGGTGACCTGGGGTGCATTTCGGGGTGCATGTTATACATATTGGGTGTTTGGGTGTTATAATTTGTAATTTTGGTAAAGCATGATTTTAATGGTGATTTTGGTGCATTGTAGTAAAATGCTTTAAAAATATCATGATGGGATATTCTATATACCATGCTTATGTTTTGGCTACACATTTAAATCTCATGTGAGTTGGCAAAGGAGCCACTTGCATCTTTACATCCCATCACCCCCTCCCTATCAGCTTTTGTCCCCAAAACCTCATCCTTTCACCTAAGAACTCCCATTTTCGTTTCTGAAACAAGAGGAGAGGAGAAAACTTGGAAAAAGGAGTCTTTTTGTGTTTTCTTGCTTGAACTTGGAGCTCAAGTGGTAAGCTTCCACTATGGTAGAGTTTTGTTGAGTTTTGGTTGGGTTGTAGCTTGTTTTTGGGGTTAAAAGGGGTAGATATTGGTCCAACATCTTGTTTATGTTTGGGGGTTGTATTTTAAGGTTGTTTTGTAGTTTAGTGTTGTGTTGGATGGTTGATCTTGGTGGTGTGTGAGTTAGGGTGTTGTTGGAAGCTCATTCTTGGAGGTTTCTCGCGCATACAGGGCTGCTCGATCGATCCGAAAATATTTTCGATCGATCGAGCATGGCAGAATGTGTTTTGTGGCGTTGGAACAGTTCACAGATCGATCGGTATTTTGACCGATCGATCGGAAGGTGGTTCTCGATCGATCGAGATGAAATGTCGATCGATCGAGATGGCCAGTGTGTTGGTGCCTCTTTTGTTATTTCTTGGCTCTTTTTGGGTGTCTTGCATGCTTCGCCCCGGGTTATTTTAAAAGGTTAATTGTCATGGATAGACAATATTTTTGGGGTATTATACATGCTTAGCCGGTAACTTTTATAATTTGGTAATCGTCATAGATAGACGATATATTTGGGAGTTTTGAACGTGCTTGGGCACGTGGTTGCATGCTTATGCTTGATTGTGGGTTGTTTATGTGTTTTAGCACATGTTTCACGGAGCATGGAACTCAAGCCAGGCTTGACATGGACTACGGAATTCTAAGGTACGTATGACGTACGAGCATGGCCTCTTGTAGTGTTGCAACTGTAAAATGCATGGTATATGGTAATTGTAATAAATGGGCATTGAAATGCATGGTTTGTGGTATTTACAATAAATGGGCATTGAAATGCATGGTTTGTGGTATTTACAATAAATGAGTATTGAAATGCACGGTATATGGTATTGGAATAGATGGATATTGAAGTGCACGGTTTATGGTACTTGCAATAATTGGATAGTGAAATGCATGGTATATGGTAACTGTAATAAATAGACATACATTGGAAATAATATGGTACCGCTTTCGAGCGAGCAATGATTTGGGATGCGATCGCCGTTGAGCGACCATCGGTTATGACGCCGCTATTGTTGAGCGTGCACGAGGTTAGTATGTCGCTATTGTGGAGCGAGCAATGAAATATGAACATGGAATTATTGGTTAGATATATGTGATATCTATGGTCTTTTACATTATGTTTTTACCATATTGATCATGGAACTGGCATAATAGGACGGTATTAGTTAATCTATGTGGCGATTAACTGTCTTTGGGAATTTGATGAGTTTGGTTATTTTGAGAACAAGGACAATACAGGGGATCCCGGATGAGGGTGTTACCATCCAGGGAGTATCATTAAATTATAGCATTTACATTCTGTATTTGAATTGCAATGTTATGCTTATTGGATTGGTGGTATTGGTATGCTCACCCCGTGTGGGGGCTGTCTCTGTTGGGGCAGGTGTTACAAGTGGAGCAGCAGCTTTGGAGTTGAGCTCAGGCTGTTGATTTGAGGTACTTCCAGAATCGAGGTACCAGAGCTGGTTGAATAAGTACATAGATCCAGTGTTGAGATCGAGCTGTGCTTGGGAGGTGCTTCCAGGATTGAAGTACCAGTAACGGTATCCGGTAGAGTGTTTTATACATCAGATACACGCTTATCCATTGAGTACTCTTATGTGAGTACATTTTACGTGTATATGGAATGTATCAATGGGCTACGGCTTCTCTCTGTTCATTATGGTTGCATGCAATTAATTATGGAATTGCTAAATGAACTAAGAGCATGTTAGTGTATTATGTGGGTGCATGTTATATGAATAATCTTGGTTGGGAAATCTGAATATTATGTGAATTGAATGCAAGAAATTTTCTGGGTAGCATACGGTGTTGCACTTGCACATGGTTTTCCCCATGATGGTATGATTATATGCACTAATGGTATGGCTTAATACACTAATAACGGGTTAAGGGCACGGGGGTCCTTATATTTTCAATACTTCGTTACATTTACTGATGACCTTAGTAGATATGGGTATGTGTACCTAATGAAGCATAAGCATGAAACCTTTGAAAAGTTCAAAGATTTCAAGAATGAAGTACAAAACCAACTTGGTAAAAGTATCAAAATCCTTCGATCAGATCGAGGAGGTGAATACTTAGGCCAAGAATTTCATGACTATCTAAAGGAGTGTGGGATAGTCCCACAACTCACTCCTCCGTATACTTCACAATGGAATTGTGTATCCGAGAGGAGAAATCGAACTTTGTTGGACATGGTTCGATCAATGATGAGTCATGCAGATCTTCCGATATCCTTTTGGGGACATTCTTTAGAAACAGCAATATTCTTACTGAACCGTGTTCCATCTAAATCAGTGGAAAAGACACCATATGAGATATGGACTGGGAAGCGTCCTAGTATGTCTTTTATGAAGATTTGGGGTTGTGAGGCTTTCTTTAGACCTAACGCCACTAACAAACTTGGACCCAAATCTGATAAGTGTTTATTTGTGGAATATCCTAAGGAAACGAAAGGATACTATTTCTATTATCCCACCGAGAACAAAGTAGTTGTTGCTCGGATTGGTGTATTTCTTGAAAGAGAATTTATTTCTAGAAAAACCAGTGGGAGAAAAATAGAACTTAGTGAAGTTCAACCACAAGAAAACACTGAACCTGAGATTGAGATGGAAACAGAGCAGGCACCGCAAATTGTTGTGGAAGAAGTACCTGCTCAAGAGACACAAACCCAGCGTAGGTCTATAAGAGAACACCGGGAGCCACAGAGATATGGATTTCTTGTGACTCAACAAGGTGACTTACTACTTATTGATGAGGATGAGCCGTCATCTTATCAAGAAGCTATAATGGGGACTGATTCTGAGAAATGGCAAGAGGCCATGAAATCTGAGATGGAATCCATGTAGTCAAACCAAGTATGGACTTTGGTTGACCCACCTGAAGGGGTACGACCCATAGGGTGCAAATGAATTTTCAAAAGAAAGACCGACATGGATGGTAATGTACAAACCTATAAAGGTCGATTGGTTGCAAAAGGTTTCAAACAAATTCATGGTATTGACTATGATGAAACATTTTCACCAGTTGCCATGGTTAAATCCATTAGGATCTTACTTGCAATAGCTGCATTTCATGATTATGAAATCTGGCAGATGGATGTCAAAACACCTTTCCTCAATGGAAATCTGCTTGAGGATGTGTACATGACACAGCCATAGGGTTTTGTCGATCCAAAGGATGCTGGAAAGGTATGCAAGCTACAACGATCCATTTATGGATTGAAGCAAGCTTCTCGGAGTTGGAATCTTTGTTTTGATGATGCAGTCAAAGAGTTTGGTTTCATCAAAAACGTAGATGAACCTTGTGTCTACAAGAAGGTCAGTGGGAGCATAATTATCTTCCTAATATTGTATGTAGATGACATACTTCTAATTGGGAATGATATCCCTGCCTTACAATCTGTAAAGATTTGGCTAGGGAATTGCTTTTCTATGAAAGACTTGGGTGAAGCCACCTATGTATTAGGAATCAAGATCTATAGAGATAGATCAAGAAGATTACTTGGCCTAAGTCAAAGTACATACATAGACTGTAAGGACCCCCGTGCCCTTAACCCGTTATTAGTGTATTAAGCCATACCATTAGTGCATATAATCATACTATCATGGGGAAAACCATATGCAAGTGCAACACCATATGCTATCCAGAAAATTTCTTGCATTCAATCCACATAATATTCATATTCCCCAACCAAGATTATTCATATAACATGCACCCTCATAATACACTAACATGCTCTTAGTTCATTTAGCAATTCCGAATTTAATTGCATGTAACCATAAATGAATAGAGAAGGGAGGTAACCCATTTATACATTCCATATACACGTAAAATGTACTCACATAAGAGCACCCAATGAACACGCGTGTATCTAATGTATAAAAGCACTCTACCGGGTACCGTTACTGGTACTTCAATCCTGGAAGCACCTCCCAAGCATAGCTCGACCTCAACTCTGGATCTATGCGCTTATTCAACCAGCTCTGGTACCTCGATCCTGGAAGTACCTGAATCAACAGCCTGAGCTCAATCTCCAAAGCTGCTGCTACACCTGTAACACCTACCCCAACAGAGACAGCCCCCACACGGGGTGAGCATACCAATACCACCAATCCAAAAAATCATAACATTGCATTTCGAATACATAATGTAAATGCCATAATTTAAATGATACTCCCTGGATGGTAACACCCTCATCCGGGATCCCCTGTATTGTCCCTGTTCTCAAAATAACCAAACTCATCAAATTCTCAAAGCCAGTTAATCGTCACATAGATTAACTAATACCGTTCTATTATGCCAGTTCCATGATCAATATGGTAAAATCATAATATAAAAGACCATAGATCTCACATATATCTAACCAATAATTCTGTGTTCCATTTCGTTGCTCGCTCCACAATAGCGGCATACTAAACCTCGCGCATGCTCAACAATAGCGGCGTCATAACCGATGGTCGCTCAACGGCGACAGCATCCCAAATCATTGCTCGCTCAATAGCGGCACCGTATGGTTCCCAATGTATAACCATTTGACGCGAATACCGTTTACCATGCATGTCGTTATCCATTTATAGCAAATATCATGCACCATGCATTTCAATACCTATCCGATGCAATTACCACATGCCACATATTTCAATGTCCATATAATGCAATTACCACACACCATGTGTTCCAATACCCATTTAATACAATTATCACACACCATGTATTTTACAGTTGCAACACTATAATAGGCCATGCTCGTACGTCATACGTACCTTAAGTCTCCGTAGTCCAAGCCAAACCTTGCTTGAGTTCCATGCCTCGAGAAATATGTGCTAAAACACATAATGTAAGGCCCCAACACTTAAACTCGTCATTAGTTCATTTATGACGTCGTATGTGTATAAATTTTTCATTTTCTTTTCATTCTTTAAAAAGAATCATTACATGTTTCCCATAATCCCATGACATAACCAATGTTCAACATTATATGATCATCTCGACCAACAAATAGACTCGGGGGTTTCACCCAATACCATCCCCATTACACCACTTTTACATTGTGGGTTTTTATAAAAATTTGGGCAGAGTCTCCCCACAAACTGAGCTATCCAGAAATAAAAACACATCACATAATATAACTCCCGACCAGGGACAACACAATACTAAACAGAATACAGAAACACTAAGTAAATTCCCAGCCAGGGAAGACACCACACTAATAAGACAACAAAAGTGGGTTTCAACACCCTTATACAGTCCATATACAGATACAAGTGCTCACAGAAGAGCAACGAATAACGGATACTCATCCGGATGCATAATTAGTATAAATACCAACCGCTCAACCTCGTATATCGGCTCAATCTCACACTATGCTTCTGGAAGCATCATCCAACAAGGTTCGAGCCTAGCACTCCAAAGCAGCATCGTACCTGTTGTACCTGTTTCAACAGAAACAGCCCCCACACAGGGTGAGCACACTCCCACTCAATATTCAATCACAAATCAACATACAAAATCATAATGCAATAATTTAAATTATTCAAAACTCATAAAGAATACTCCCTGTAAAATTCCGAATTTGTATAGCTTCCACACGCTGTTCCTGTTTCAAACTCACGCACCTTCATAATGTCAAGTTTAGTATTATCACCGAAAATATGATACTCAACAACGTTTATGAATTCAATACAATGACAATATATCATTTATGCTCAAACATAAATAGTTCAATCATCAATGTAAACCTGGTTATCCCAATGTAAACCTGGTTATCCCACTATCTCATTCTCGACACTTTCTCATAATGCTCATGCCCAAGGCATCAATACTCAACTAGTATAATCGGATCACGTACCACTACGTGTCCCCCATAATTCGTATATGAAACTCAATTGTTAAAGTCAAACACTTACCTGAAACATCATATTTAAAATTGCATGTATACATGAATGTATAGATACTAGATATACCTGCTCGTACGTCACCACGTACCTTATAGAAGATAATATGAACAAGCTATCATCAACATCCGAAGTCTCTTGTAGAGTCTATATCGAATATCAATTCAATATTAGCTCATAATCCAAGCAATGAATAACCATCAAATAGTTCTTACTTTCATTTCCATATCACAAATCAATAACTCAATATTATGAATCAAATCATAATCAATACTTTGATACACACATCCTCACATGAATCATGATATTTCATTGGTAATGCAAAACCCCATCATCTCCCACCTTCCGCTACATTACACATGATGCGGGATACACACACCCATACGTGCAAGATCACGTCTAACTCACATAGCAGTTCACTAGACACACCAGTTCAACAGAGGGAAAGGAAGTGCAAGGGTGTATGCATAATAACATCCAACAGGTGTCTAACTAAAACAATCCAATTGAGCCAATTAACATGTTCTAAACATTCAAACCCACACCGAGGTGGTTCAAACCAAGACATGAAAGAAAGGATCCATGTAGATAAAAGATTCTACCCTTTTAAATCTAATTCCCTTAATCCTAACATAAGATCCTTTATTGCTTTAAATTCAACTCTAAATAAATTAAAGATGCATTGGTTCCATAATTCTTGATTAGAACTCACTACTAAGAGTAGTAATTCAATAAAGTGACATAAGTTGTAAGGACCCTAATCCTTAAGTGCGGATCAAAGGCATAATTAGGGTTAATATAAATGATCAGAGTAAATTAATCGTGTTAAGGCTATGAGCCTAAAAGTTACATGCCAAAATGAGGACTATCAATGGATTAATTACATTCCCCATCGAAAGAATGTTATCAATTATAGTTTTACACTACTCCTAGAGTAGACACTATACAAAATAATCATGTCCTTCATCTACCAAAAGTGCTCTTCAAGCTCACGGTCTCAACCCGTCTTAGCCCCCTTCATATCATGCCAAAAGTACCTACAAGGACAACCCCCAAACATGAGCAATGATATCATTCATATACAACACAATATGAATATAAAGCGTAAATGCATAATCATAATAAAACATTTCCTGTTTTTCCCATGCATTTCAAACGCTTCTCGTTTGGTTGTCCCTGTACCATAACTCATGAGTATAATCAATAGATTATTTTTTTAATGGTCTACACATGTCATCAATATCAAATACCAATCATCAATCCCTAGTCTGTCCATCACAATGTATTTTAATGCCCCTCGCTTATTTACATATAGGCGGCATAGAATAACCTCGCTTCAATGGACAAGCGGTACTCCCACCCCTCGCCTCACATTGAGCGGCAAATATCCTTTCCTCGCCCTATATGATAACCACGCTCAAATGTGACATGCGGCGCTCCCACCCCTCGCTTCACATTTAGCGGAACCAAAACAAATAGCGGCAAGCATTAAAATCATCAAGGGATGACCACGACTCATGGGATGTGCACCAATAATCATATGCATCTACAATCATCATGCATAATTCAACGTGTATTTGCATCCACAATGCATAATCACATATATACTCGCATCCACAATGCATAAACAATGAGTATATTAGATACATGTATCGTTGGGTGCCCGTACGTCCTCTACGTACCTTTCCAAAAGTGGAATTGATATGGCTTCAGTTCCTTGGTTGCGTTGCTACCTGGGATGGTTCTACACAATCACACAACCCCATATTAGAAGCCAAATAATGGTCAAATACCAAAAATTCGACAAAAGAAAGCATTTCTCAAAATTCCACAGTTGGCGATCGATCGCTTGGCTGAGGCGATCGATCGCCTCAATTTTTCCTTCGCGGCGATCGATCGCGCCAAACATGGCGATCGATCGCCTAACTCTTTGATTGGCTACTGCCTCTCGGCGATCGGTCACCTCATATCAGGCAATCGATCGCCTGTCCCGCAAATTTGGTACTGCCCATCGGCGATCGATCGCCCCATTTCAGGCGGTCGATCGCCTCGCACAGACTCGCGATTTTTCACCATTTTTGCATACCAAAACCTTCCAATCCATACCAACACTTAAACCATCAAACCAACAACATAAATAACAACATAAACCTTCAAAATACACCTCAAAACAAACATAAATCCAACCCTCAACCAAAACCACAACAACCCAACACAAACCCATTTTAAAACCCTTCAAAACCAAACCAAACTTAAATAAAACCTTACAAAATCAACAATGAGGTATCCATACCTCTTGGGGACCTCAAATCTCCCAATAAACTCCACAAAACAAGATTTTTGGAAGGGCTTCTCTCCACCTTTATGCTCCAACTCGAAAATAAGGGGAAAGGGTTTGTGGGAAGTGATTTGGGGAAAGTGAGGGTAAAGGTAGGGTGGGGTTGGGGTATAAAAGGGGTTGGGTTTTAATTAAAAGCATTTCACAAACCCATGGTGTATAAAACACCCCAACATGATATTTAAAAGTCATTTCACCAAAATGCACCAAAATATCAATTAAACTCATGATTTCCAATTAATTGCTAACCATGGCAAATAAATCATGCTAAAAGTAATTTTCCCCAACATGCACAACATGCACCCTGAAATGCACTCCCGGGTCATCCTTTCCATGTGACCATGCATTTCCACACATTAATAAATCCAGCACATAATCAATTAATTACCACCATGATTAATCATATAAACACAATTAATGTCCAAATTGAAATTAATCATTTTGGGGATATCACAATACTCCCCTACTTATAAGATTTCGTCCTCGAAATCACATGCACTTACCCCAAAAGGAAACTAAACATAATCACATACCAGAGAATAGTTCCGGGTAGTGCTGCACCATATGCCGCTCCGTCTCCCACGTAGCCTCCTCGACACCCCTGCGATCCCACTGAACCTTGATCATAGGTATCACTTTGTTCCGAAGTCTACGGTCTACTCGATCCAGAATTCTGACAGGCCGTTCCACATAAGACACATCGGATTCCAACTAAACTTCGGAAGGCTGTAACACATGAGATGGATCCGGCTCATACTTCCGCAACATCGATACATGAAACACGTCATGTATACCAGATAAAGAAGGCGGCAAAGCCAGTCGGTAAGCTAAGGTGCCAATGCGCTGCAAAATCTCGTACGGTCCAACATACCTCGGAGACAGTTTCCCGCGCATCCCAAATCGCACAACGCCTCTGAAAGGCGAGATCTTCAAAAAGACTTTATCTCCCAACTGAAATTCCAACGGTCTCCGCCGTTTATTCGCATAAGCTGCCTGTCTGTCCTGGGCTGCTTTCATTTTCTGCCTTATCATCTTTATCTTTTCTTCCATCTCCCGAATGAACTCCGGTCCTACGACCGATTTGCGGTCCAAATCATCCCAACACAAGGGTGATCTACACCGTCTGCCATATAGAGCTTCAAAAGGAGCCATCTGAATACTCGCCCGGTAGCTGTTGTTATAGGAGAACTCTACCAAGGGTACCGAATCTTGCCAAGAAACATCGAACTCCAAAACTCAAGCTCTCAACATGTCCTCGAGCGTCTGGATAGTACGCTCGGTCTGGCCATCCGTCTGAGGATGATATGCAGTGCTCAATCTAACTTCAGTTCCCAAGGCTGACTGAAGGCCTTCCCAAAAATGAGATGTGAATCGCGGATCTCGATCCGACACTATGGAAATGGGGATCCCATGCAATCTCACCACATCTCGAATATACAGTTGGGCCATCCTCAAAAAGGTGAAAGTCATGCTATAGGGGATAAAATGAGCTACCTTAGTCAAACGATCCACAATCACCCAAATAGCATCAAAACCTGAAGTACTCCTCGGCAGGTGAGTCACGAAGTCCATGGAAATGTGTTCCCACTTCCACTTCGGTATCTCCAAGCTTTTCAACTCGCCGCCAGGTCTCTGTCTCTCTGCCTTAACCTGCTGGCAGATCAAACACCTCTTAACAAAAGCGACGACATCACTCTTCATCCTTTTCCACCAAAACTGACCACGCAGATCTTTATACATCTTCTTCCCGCCTGGGTGGATGCTAAGTCTGCTACTATGAGCTCGCTCCAAGATCCCTCTACGCAACTCCGGCGTACTCGGAACCACCCAACGGTTACCCAACCTCAAAGATCCGTCATCGGCCACACTGAATTTCGTTGGCTGACCAAGATGTACTAAAGATAACCACCTCTGAACCTCATCATCTGACCTCTGAGCTCTCCTGATGTTCTCATAGATATCTGGCTCAGCTAACAAGGTCGATACATACACCGGTGATGCATCTATGTCGAAGTCATAGCCCAGATGGCAATAGGAGGCCATCATGGCTGAAAAATGGATGACGTCCTCAGCAGAACTCCTCACTTTCCGGCTCAAAGCATCTGCTGTCAAATTAGCTTTTCCGGGATGGTACTCAATCTCACAATCATAGTCTTTGAGTAAGTCCATCCACCTCCTCTGCCTCATGTTCAGCTCTGCCTGAGTGAATAAAAACTTGAGGCTCTTGTGATCCGTGTAAATGGTAAACGAAGTACCATACAAATAATGTCTCCAAATCTTCAAGGCGAAGATGATAGCCGCCAATTCCAAGTCATGGACTGGGTATCTAGTCTCATGCGGCTTCAACTGCCTTGATGCATAAGCTACCACATGCCTATCCTGCATCAGTACACACCCAAGGCCCTGGAGCGACGCATCGGTATACAAAACAAATCTGGAGTTCTCCGTAGGGATCACTAACACTGGCGCCGTCGTCAAACGGTGCTTCAACTCCTGGAAGCTCTCCTCACAAGCTTCTGACCAAAAGAAAGGTACTCCTTTCTGGGTCAACTGTGTCAACGGCTTGGAAATCTTCGAAAAGCCCTCGACGAAGCATCGAATATCCGGCCAAACCAAGGAAGCTCCGTATCTCAGGCACAGAAGTGGGGGCAGCCCACTCCATCATAGCTTCAATCTTCCTGGGATCCACTGATATTCCGCTGCTCGATATGACATGGCCCAGAAATACTACACTGCTCAACCAAAACTCACACTTACTGAGCTTGGCATACAACTGGTGATCTCGAAGAATCTGGAGCACTGTCCTCAAGTGTTTCGCGTGCTCTTCCTCACTCCGGGAATAGATGAGAATGTCGTCAATAAATACAATGACGAACTGATCAAGATACGGCTGAAACACTCTGTTCATCAGACTCATAAAGTGTAAGGACCCCAAATACTTAACCCTTGATTAGTGTATTAATCAATTTGTGTGGCACATACTTTCCATAAAATCATTCGGGAACTCCGATGGTAATATACCATTGAATGGCAATTACAAAGTTTTCTTTAACATACCATGTTAAAAGTTTACCATCCTAACAACAAGAGACTCATAGAGTTCGCCCATTACACCACTTTTTACATTGTGGACTTTTATAAAAATTTGGGCAGAGTCTCCCCATAAATAGAGCTATCCCGAAATAAAAGTACAACACACAACATAATTCCCGGCCAGGGAAACATAATACTCATCAGAATACATCAATATCAAGTAAATTCCCAGCCAGGGATAACACCACACATATGGCAACAAAAGTGGGTTTCAACACCCACATACACTAATGACTCTCATAACCTTTGGCAATTCTACCTCTAATTGCATGCAACATAGAATGAGAGAGAGAAAGGCTCATGCCTTTATATACAACCCATGTACAAGTATAATCGTGCTCACATGCGAGCAGCATGAATATGTGTGTAACCATCATGGGTATATATGTACATAAAGGTACCCTATACGATACCGTGCTCCATCAAGCCCTGGTACCACGATCCTGGGAGTACATCCAATCAACAGCTCGAGCTCATCTCCAAAGCCATCGATGTACCTGTTCACCTGTCCCAACAGAGACAGCCCCCAACGGGGTGAGCATACCAATTCCACAATTTCATAATCATAATGACATAATACATAATTTACAAAAATGTAAATATTGTGGAACATATGTGACACTTCCTGGATGGTATCATCCTCATCCTAGCGTACCCCTGTAATGACCCTGTTCTCAAAACAGATAAATCATCAAATCCTGAATATGCAGTTAATCATCATATAGGTTAACCCTTACCAGTTTCGAATTAACAACATTTCATAACATCTTTCTTTATTAGCAATTATCATAATTCTAGATATCATATTGAGACTTCCTTAACTTCCGATACTAGCTAATCACTTCTCTGATTAACCACGTCTCTGTTCCTATTCATTACCAATAGGGAATAAAATATAGATATCCTAGATATCTAATCAACACCACATTTTCATTTCTTACTTCAAAGTAGCGTCATACTACTGGTGTTCGCTCCGTAGCGACCACACCCATCATTTGCTCGCTTCATAGCGGCACCAAGCATTTCACCATGTGATTCAACATAACGTAACCAAGTCACGGTGCCATCATAGTAAAGCTTTTCATGTATTTTAAATCATGCATCATACTTGTAAAACATCATTTAAGCTATGCTCGTACGCTAAACGTACCTTAAATCCTCGAAGTCCGAGCCAAACCTTGCTCGAGTTCCATGCCCCGAGGAATGATGTGCTAACACGATAAATAATTCACGATTATTTACGAACATGCAACCCATGCTCAAGCACACCCATAACCCTCAACATATCGTCAACACACGACAATAAATCATTTAAAAGACCCGGGGCAGGGTACATGCAGGGAGGGGAACGAATGAGACAACAACGAAAATTGTTCAAGGATACCCTACAAATTTTCGAACCCTTATCTCACAAATCGAACCCAAATTAAACACCATAATTCATCTAAAATATGAATTAATCAATTAATAGCAAGAATCATCACCCTTGCCAAAAACCCCCAAATTTTCGAATTTCAAAGCCCTAAATTCGAACTCAATACCTTAAATTCGGACACAATTAAGCATCAACAATACATCTAAAACATGTAATGAATGACCCATAACAAGAATCGTCACAACCCTTCCAAAACCCCCAAAATCGAACCCACTTCATGCACCCATCCAAAAAATCGAACCCAAGCCAACGAAAATCGAAATCATTCGAGCCAATAAATCACAATTTGGCAGGGAATCACATCACAAGCATGGAAAAAGGGGTTAGGAAGGTTACCCAAACGAAATCGGAAGAAATCGGACGAAAAATCGAAGAACCCTAGAAATTGGGGATCGGCGCATTCCAGCGAAATCCGACTTCCACACGCGACGAAACTTCGAATTGACGGAGGGGAAAGGAGCGCCTGGACAAGACGAAGCCGTGGGTAGGTCGGACGCGCCGAACGGCGGCCGGACGGCGGCGAGCGCGGCGTTTTCGTGCGCGGGGGTACTGTTCCAGGCGGGAAATCGCATGCGGGCGGGAGAGAGAGATGAAGGGAAGGTGGGGCTGAAATGCAATTTTTAATAAAAATCTCGGGTTCAACTTGTATTTATAGCAAAATACCCCGAAATACTAATAGCCCCACAAATACATCGTGATTCATTAAAAATCATCTGTTTTCAAAAACTCTCTCTCTAACCCCAAAACCCCCTACCGGTGCTCACACAAGCACCCGAGATTCCGAGACACATTAAAAACCCAACTCTTAGGTTTTACACCGTAATGTGAATACAATCTCATCCTCGGGATCCAACGATCCCAACTACCCAAATAAACGAGCCCAGAAGGCCCAACATCGCGATTAAACTCCAAATCGCTACGTAAAACATCTTTAGGGGTTATTCACACTCCGGGATTAACATCTCCAATCCCAGGTCATCACAATATCCCCCACTAAAAGAATTTCGTCCTCGAAATTAGTACCGGTGTATCACATAACACCCAGGCTACACAACAACATGAAGCCATAACCTCGATTCTTGACCATATCAGAATCGTCTTAATAATCGCGAGGATACTTACCTCACATCAACTCTGAAACAGGGCGACTTACCCAAAACCAATATATCACCCAAGAGGCAAACGTACCTCGATGCGGGTCATCCCAAAAGTCAGTCCCTCATGACTGCAAAACAACCGATATTTACGACTGTAGATCGGACAATCATCCTTCGTTCTAATACAACCAGTAAGAATGCATCCTGTATGACACCTCAACCGTGGAAACGTTGACCTCGTGTCAACCCTGAAGTGGAATAGACTTATCCATTATAACGTCAAAAGTGTCAGCGCAACCCACGCTAACAATCCAAAAGCAGTTAGTCAATTGAAACTGCGAGGATCCGAATCGCTCCCGATTCCATCGTAGATATCATTTAATGACATCTCTTATCATGACTCACGATGTCTAACATACATCGTTACGAGGGAAACACTAGTATTCCACGGAGTACACACACCAAACCTGGTTTCCACTTTCAAACCTCCTCTGTCGAAGGAGTAGTCGCATTATTGCAACTCAAATTGGGCAACTCACGGCCACAGATTCACACAAAAGATACCTCATAAGGTGTCCACCTCTGGATATCCCAAGAACCACATCCTGGTCATAAACAATCAATCGAGACTCCTCAGAGTTTCAAACTTGAAAGGACATGCAATAAACCCATTGCATCCCAAATACATGGATTCCCAGATCGAATCAACGACGACTTGATGACTCTCTTGTTGGTACTCCAACATCATGAGCTGTCACAGACAAGTCTCACCAAGATTAAACATAACGTATACACGTTTCAGTGAGGCATGCTCAACCTCAACCTCGATGACATGATGACTACTAGAGTCCACCACAATCCACATCGTATCACCTTACGATTTGCCACTTGGTTCCTACGAGCAGTATAACGGCTCTAACAAGCCCCTCTTGGTGCTGCATACACACGGCAGACAAACTAGTCGCTGCCTCTCTAGGTTCACCTCAAACCTACCAATAAGATGGACGTTTCCGCACAGCATACCATACTGTGGGAAGAAAATCCATAGAGTAGTGGGTCTTTACCCAACATTCCTCTAATGCCTATACACCCTGGACACTCCAATGTCCCTGTTTCATAGCCATGCATATAGTCATTAATTCTTGACATGAATGATTAAAATCATCATCTTATAATTATCACCATCTTATAACATCTTCATCATATGAGCATCATCATTTCATAAATATCATCATCTTATAACATCATCATCACATAAGCATCATCATCTTATAGCATCATCATCTTATACATCATCATCATATAAGCATCATCATCTTAAAGCATCATCATCTTATACATCGTCATCTTATAGCATCATCATCTTATACATCATCATCATATAAGCATCATCATCTTATACATCATCATCTTATAGCATCATCATCTCATACATCATCATCATATAAGTATCATCATCTTATAGCATCATCATCTTATACATCATCATCTTATAGCATCACCATCTTATACATCATCATCATATAAGTATCATCATCTTATAGCATCATCATCTTATACATCATCATCTTATAGCTATAACAGTAAATGTACGAAATCATAGCTGAGTAAGCTTGCTGGTTATTCATTAACTTCTTTTCATTTTCCCTGGTTCATATTCATGCACGTGGGCATCTACCCTGTGGCATCTTACCACATAATAACATCGTATGGCCTCTTATCATATGGGCATCTTACCCCGTGGCGTCTTACCACGCATCACAACATTGTATGGCCTCTTACCATATGGACATCTTACCCCGTGGCGTCTTACCACACATAATAACATTGTATGGCCTCTTACCATATGGGCATCTTACCCCGTGGCGTCTTACCACACATAATAACATTGTATGGCCTCTTACCATATGGGCATCTTACCCCGTGGCGTCTTACCACATAATAACATCGTACGGTCTCTTACCATATGGGCATCTTACCCTGTGGCGTCTTACCACATAATAACATCGTATGGTCTCTTACCATATGGGCATCTTACCCTGTGGCGTCTTACCACATAATAACATCGTATGGTCTCTTACCATATGGGCATCTTACCCTGTGGCGTCTTACCACATAATAACATCGTATGGTCTCTTACCATATGGGCATCTTACCCTGTGGCGTCTTACCACATAATAACATCGTATGGTCTCTTACCATATGGGCATCTTACCCTGTGGCGTCTTACCACATAATAACATCGTATGGTCTCTTACCATATGGGCATCTTACCCTGTGGCGTCTTACCACATAATAACATCGTATGGTCTCTTACCATATGGGCATCTTACCCTGTGGCGTCTTACCACATAATAACATCGTATGGTCTCTTACCACATGGGCATCTTACCCTGTGGCGTCTTACCACATAATTACATCGTACGGTCTCTTACCATATGGGCATCTTACCCTGTGGCGTCTTACCACATAATAACATTGTATGGTCTCTTACCATATGGGCATCTTACCCTGTGGCGTCTTACCACATAATAACATTGTATGGTCTCTTACCATATGGGCATCTTACCCTGTGGCGTCTTACCACATAATAACATTGTATGGTCTCTTACCATATGGGCATCTTACCCTGTGGCGTCTTACCACATAATAACATTGTATGGTCTCTTACCATATGGGCATCTTACCCTGTGGCGTCTTACCACATAATAACATTGTATGGTCTCTTACCATATGGGTATCTTACCCTGTGGCGTCTTACCACATAATAACATTGTATGGTCTCTTACCATATGGGCATCTTACCCTGTTATATGGCATCTTACCATAATATAATCATCGTGTGGCATCTTACCACATGGGCATCTTACCCAATCATATGGCGTCTTACCATATCATAAACACTGTGTGGCATCTTACCACAGGGGCATCTTACCCAATCATATGGCGTCTTGCCATATCATAACCATTGTGTGGCATCTTACCACAGGGGCATCTTACCCACTCTCATATACGTCATCATAAACATCATCATGATCATTATCATCGTAAACATCATCGTAAACATCATCATCATAAACATCATCATAATCATCATCATCGTAAACATCATCGTAAACATCATCATCATAAACATCATCATAATCATCATCATCGTAAACATCATCGTAAACATCATCATCATAAACATCATCATAATCATCATCATCGTAAACGTCATCGTAAACATCATCATCATAAACATCATCATAATCATCATCATCGTAAACATCACCGTAAACATCATCATCATAAACATCATCATAATCATCATCATCGTAAACATCATCGTAAACATCATCATCATAAACATCATCATATATACTCATGCAATTAATGCAAGGTCATAGTTTAGGAATATGTTACCGTTTGATGCTCGTACGTTTCTTACGTACCTTCCTTGCTTGAGCATTACATGAACAAACGCATTAGTATATTCAATAATAATTGAGACCATACCGAAGTATTCCACTGTCGGTTGTCTACCCAGTCTGTCCTCAGACAATACATCATATCTTTCTTCTCCTGATTTTCTTCCAAAATCAGGTTCCTTGGCACGTAGCATATAGAGTGTTAGACATCGCTATTAATGCCATCCTATCGTGTTTCACACGATTCCTGCAACCACAATGGATAGCAATACCACTTTTCATATCATAAAAGCACATAAACAATTAGTCATGTCGTATAACATTAATGCCATCATGCATAAATATGTGCTATCAATAACTTCCTAGGCCCTCAACAGCCCCAATGAGCAACCACTGCTCTGATACCACTAATGTAAGGACCCCAAATACTTAACCCTTGATTAGTGTATTAATCAATTTGTGTGGCACATACTTTCCATAAAATCATTCGGGAACTCCGATGGTAATATACCATTGAATGGCAATTACAAAGTTTTCTTTAACATACCATGTTAAAAGTTTACCATCCTAACAACAAGAGACTCATAGAGTTCGCCCATTACACCACTTTTTACATTGTGGACTTTTATAAAAATTTGGGCAGAGTCTCCCCATAAATAGAGCTATCCCGAAATAAAAGTACAACACACAACATAATTCCCGGCCAGGGAAACATAATACTCATCAGAATACATCAATATCAAGTAAATTCCCAGCCAGGGATAACACCACACATATGGCAACAAAAGTGGGTTTCAACACCCACATACACTAATGACTCTCATAACCTTTGGCAATTCTACCTCTAATTGCATGCAACATAGAATGAGAAAGAGAAAGGCTCATGCCTTTATATACAACCCATGTACAAGTATAATCGTGCTCACATGCGAGCAGCATGAATATGTGTGTAACCATCATGGGTATATATGTACATAAAGGTACCCTATACGATACCGTGCTCCATCAAGCCCTGGTACCACGATCCTGGGAGTACATCCAATCAACAGCTCGAGCTCATCTCCAAAGCCATCGATGTACCTGTTCACCTGTCCCAACAGAGACAACCCCCAACGGGGTGAGCATACCAATTCCACAATTTCATAATCATAATGACATAATACATAATTTACAAAAATGTAAATATTGTGGAACATATGTGACACTTCCTGGATGGTATCATCCTCATCCTAGCGTACCCCTGTAATGACCCTGTTCTCAAAACAGATAAATCATCAAATCCTGAATATGCAGTTAATCATCATATTGGTTAACCCTTACCAGTTTCGAATTAACAACATTTCATAACATCTTTCTTTATCTAGCAATTATCATAATTCTAGATATCATATTGAGACTTCCTTAACTTCCGATACTAGCTAATCACTTCTCTGATTAACCACGTCTCTGTTCCTATTCATTACCAATAGGGAATAAAATATAGATATCCTAGATATCTAATCAACACCACATTTTCATTTCTTACTTCAAAGTAGCGTCATACTACTGGTGTTCGCTCCGTAGCGACCACACCCATCATTTGCTCGCTTCATAGCGGCACCAAGCATTTCACCATGTGATTCAACATAACGTAACCAAGTCACGGTGCCATCATAGTAAAGCTTTTCATGTATTTTAAATCATGCATCATACTTGTAAAACATCATTTAAGCTATGCTCGTACGCTAAACGTACCTTAAATCCTCGAAGTCCGAGCCAAACCTTGCTCGAGTTCCATGCCCCGAGGAATGATGTGCTAACACGATAAATAATTCACGATTATTTACGAACATGCAACCCATGCTCAAGCACACCCATAACCCTCAACATATCGTCAACACACGACAATAAATCATTTAAAAGACCCGGGGCAGGGTACATGCAGGGAGGGGAACGAATGAGACAACAACGAAAATTGTTCAAGGATACCCTACAAATTTTCGAACCCTTATCTCACAAATCGAACCCAAATTAAACACCATAATTCATCTAAAATATGAATTAATCAATTAATAGCAAGAATCATCACCCTTGCCAAAAACCCCCAAATTTTCGAATTTCAAAACCCTAAATTCGAACTCAATACCTTAAATTCGGACACAATTAAGCATCAACAATACATCTAAAACATGTAATGAATGACCCATAACAAGAATCGTCACAACCCTTCCAAAACCCCCAAAATCGAACCCACTTCATGCACCCATCCAAAAAATCGAACCCAAGCCAACGAAAATCGAAATCATTCGAGCCAATAAATCACAATTTGGCAGGGAATCACATCACAAGCATGGAAAAAGGGGTTAGGAAGGTTACCCAAACGAAATCGGAAGAAATCGGACGAAAAATCGAAGAACCCTAGAAATTGGGGATCGGCGCATTCCAGCGAAATCCGACTTCCACACGCGACGAAACTTCGAATTGACGGAGGGGAAAGGAGCGCCTGGACAAGACGAAGCCGTGGGTAGGTCGGACGCGCCGAACGGCGGCCGGACGGCGGCGAGCGCGGCGTTTTCGTGCGCGGGGGTACTGTTCCAGGCGGGAAATCGCATGCGGGCGGGAGAGAGAGATGAAGGGAAGGTGGGGCTGAAATGCAATTTTTAATAAAAATCTCGGGTTCAACTTGTATTTATAGCAAAATACCCCGAAATACTAATAGCCCCACAAATACATCGTGATTCATTAAAAATCATCTGTTTTCAAAAACTCTCTCTCTAACCCCAAAACCCCCTACCGGTGCTCACACAAGCACCCGAGATTCCGAGACACATTAAAAACCCAACTCTTAGGTTTTACACCGTAGTGTGAATACAATCTCATCCTCGGGATCCAACGATCCCAACTACCCAAATAAACGAGCCCAGAAGGCCCAACATCGCGATTAAACTCCAAATCGCTACGTAAAACATCTTTAGGGGTTATTCACACTCCGGGATTAACATCTCCAATCCCAGGTCATCACATAAAGACCGCTGGAGCATTCGTCACACCGAACGGCATCACTAAGAACTCATAATGTCCATATCGAGTCCGGAACGCTGTCTTCTGCACATCTTCTTCTCTGACTCGAATCTGGTGATACCCGGACCTCAAATCAATCTTGCTATATAATCTGGTACCTTGCAACTGATCAAACAAATCATCAATCCTTGGGAGAGGATATTTGTTCTTTACTGTGGCTTTATTCAGTTGCCGGTAATCGATGCACAACCGCATCGAGCCGTCCTTCTTCTTCACAAAGAGAACCGGTGCGCCCCATGGCGATACGCTCGGGCGTATATATCCCTTGTCAAGGAGGTCCTGCAACTGCTCCTTCAATTCTCTCAACTCCGCCGGTGCCATCCTGTAAGGTGCACGAGAGATAGCGGATGTCCCCGGTAATAACTCGATCCCAAACTCAACTTCCCTAGCCGTTGGGAATCCTGGGATCTCTTCTGGGAACACATCAGCAAACTCTGCTACCACTGGTACATCCTCAACTCTCAATTCCTTATTCTTCCCAGACGTGTCCACGGCATAGATGAGATAGCCCGTGTGGCCACGTTCCAACAGCTGAGTCATCTTGATCGCTGAAATCAACGGAATCTTCGCACGAGAACCGTTGCCATAGAAAGTCCACTGACTACCCAAATCAGGTCTGAACTTTACTGTCTTCTGCCGGCAATCTACCACTGCCTGATATCTGTTCAGAACATCAATGCCCAAGATGCAGTCGAAGTCCGACATACCCAACACAATCAAGTCTGTCTTCCACTTGTTGCCCTCAAAATAAATGAGGCAATCTGCCATGAACTGATCAGCAACGACATTTCTTCCAGTGGGTGTCGAGACAAGGAGAGGCGTGGGTAGAGAAGACGTGCGCATATGGTGTCTCTCCACAAAGCCAACAGATACAAAAGAGTGGGAGGCACCTGTATCAATCAAAATAAAAGCAGGGTACGTAAATAAATGACACGTACCGGCGATCACCTCCTCTGGGACTGCCTGGGCCTGCTCTCTAGTCAGCGCATACACCTGTCCCTGGGGCGGTCCCACTGTCTGACCTCCCGATGGTCGAGGCCCAAACTGCTGCCTCTGGTGTACTGTCCTGTCATCAAACCTCGGCCTGTTGCCCTGAAACTCTGCTGTCCTCCCCGGGTGAGGCAATACCGAGAGATGTGGCCCATCTTGCCACAGCTATAACAGGCAGGGCACTTGTTTGAAGAATGTGGCCCTCCACAATTGTCGCACCTTGGCTCCCCCGATCTATTCCCTTGTGAAGGCCCTCGATTGGCCGACCAATTCTTCTTATTCTCCTGTTTCTGACCAAAGAACTTCTTTCCACCAAACCGTGCAGATGAAGAGGCACCACGAGGTTTAAATGGCTCTCCCCGGGGCCTCAAGCTGTCATTAGTTTGCCTGTGTTGTGGTACTTGTGGTGGCACAGCACTAGGATAAGCTCCCACTCCAAGCTCGGCAAGCTCCGCTCTTGTGAGAGCATCATCAAAAGAAGTTGGGTTATTGGTGATAACCCGGTCATAGAGCTCCGGTCGCAACCCCTTCATAAAATTCCTCATCTTTGCATGCCCATTGGTGGCAATGTGGGGAACATACCTCAGCAACGAAGAGTACCGCATGGCATAGTCTGACACTGTCATGTTCCCCTGTTTCAAACTTGTAAACTCGTCCTCCTTCGTCTGTCTCGCCGCTGCGGAGAAGTACCGGTTCAGAAACCGGGTCCTGAAGAGTGTCCAATCAATCACAGTACCCAGTGCTCTCAGTTCCATTACAGTGCTCCTCCACCACATTAGAGGTTTCTTTGCTAACTGGAACTCAGCCAGCCTCAGCCACGCTGTAACAGCACAAGGAGCCGATACAAATATCTGCTCAAGTCTCTCCAGCCACTCCTCAGCTTCCTCTCCTGATTCTGTTCCCTCAACCCGGGGCGGGTGGTAAGACAGAAACTGAGTCAAGCTAATCTCACCGGGTAGCAATAACTGAGCCACTGGCTCCATGCCTACTGCTGGTGGAGGTAGAGGGTTCACTTGTCCAACGCTAGCGTTCACGCTCCCAACATCGCCAACCTCTTCGTTAAGGTTCCCCGCATTCATAGCAGCCATGCTGTAACACAAAGGTTAACAACAATTCCAAAACAAATATACATGTTATGCCGTTAGATAACAGGAATGATAATAAGCATGTTAGTATAACAGAATATACATCAATATGCACCACATGCATAAACATGCCTCAAATGTAAGCACCTAGCCAATCATGCTAAGGCTACCCTTCACTCGTTCCCAGGTTCTCTAACCACCGCTCTGATACCACTAATGTAAGGACCCTAATCCTTAAGTGCGGATCAAAGGCATAATTAGGGCTAATATAAATGATCAGAGTAAATTAATCGTGTTGAGGCTATGAGCCTAAAAGTTACATGCCAAAATGAGGACTATCAATGGATTAATTACATTCCCCATCGAAAGAATGTTATCAGTTATAGTTTTACACTACTCCTAGAGTAGACACCATACAAAATAATCATGTCCTTCATCTACCAAAAGTGCTCTTCAAGCTCACGGTCTCAACCCGTCTTAGCCCCCTTCATATCATGCCAAAAGTACCTACAAGGACAACCCCCAAACATGAGCAATGATATCATTCATATACAACACAATATGAATATAAAGCGTAAATGCATAATCATAATAAAACACTTCCTGTTTTTCCCATGCATTTCAAACGCTTCTCGTTTGGTTGTCCCTGTACCATAACTCATGAGTATAATCAATAGATTATTTTTTTAATGGTCTACACATGTCATCAATATCAAATACCAATCATCAATCCCTAGTCTGTCCATCACAATGTATTTTAATGCCCCTCGTTTATTTACATATAGGCGGCATAGAATAACCTCGCTTCAATGGACAAGCGGTACTCCCACCCCTCGCCTCACATTGAGCGGCAAATATCCTTTCCTCGCCCTATATGATAACCACGCTCAAATGTGACATGCGGTGCTCCCACCCCTCGCTTCACATTTAGCGGAACCAAAACAAATAGCGGCAAGCATTAAAATTATCAAGGGATGACCACGACTCATGGGATGTGCACCAATAATCATATGCATCTACAATCATCATGCATAATTCAACGTGTATTTGCATCCACAATGCATAATCACATATATACTCGCATCCACAATGCATAAACAATGAGTATATTAGATACATGTACCGTTGGGTGCCCGTACGTCCTCTACGTACCTTTCCAAAAGTGGAATTGATATGGCTTCAGTTCCTTGGTTGCGTTGCTACCTGGGATGGTTCTACACAATCACACAACCCCATATTAGAAGCCAAATAATGGTCAAATACCAAAAATTCGACAAAAGAAAGCATTTCTCAAAATTCCACAGTTGGCGATCGATCGCTTGGCTGAGGCGATCGATCGCCTCAATTTTTCCTTCGCGGCGATCGATCACGCCAAACATGGCGAACGATCGCCTAACCCTTGGATTGGCTACTGCCTCTCGGCGATCGGTCGCCTCATATCAGGCGATCGATCGCCTGTCTCGCAAATTTGGTACTGCCCATCGGCGATCGATCGCCCCATTTCAGGCGGTCGATCGCCTCGCACAGACTCGCGATTTTTCACCATTTTTGCATACCAAAACCTTCCAATCCATACCAACACTTAAACCATCAAACCAACAACATAAATAACAACATAAACCTTCAAAATACACCTCAAAACAAACATAAATCCAACCCTCAACCAAAACCACAACAACCCAACACAAACCCATTTTAAAACCCTTCAAAACCAAACCAAACTTAAATAAAACCTTACAAAATCAACAATGAGGTATCCATACCTCTTGGGACCTCAAATCTCCCAATAAACTCCACAAAACAAGATTTTTTTAGAAGGGCTTCTCTCCACCTTTATGCTCCAACTCGAAAATAAGGGGAAAGGGTTTGTGGGAAGTGATTTGGGGAAAGTGAGGGTAAAGGTAGGGTGGGGTTGGGGTATAAAAGGGGTTGGGTTTTAATTAAAAGCATTTCACAAACCCATGGTGTATAAAACACTCCAACATGATATTTAAAAGTCATTTCACCAAAATGCACCAAAATATCAATTAAACTCATGATTTCCAATTAATTGCTAACCATGGCAAATAAATCATGCTAAACGTAATTTTCCCCAACATGCACAACATGCACCCTGAAATGCACTCCCGGGTCATCCTTTCCATGTGACCATGCATTTCCACACATTAATAAATCCAGCACATAATCAATTAATTACCACCATGATTAATCATATAAACACAATTAATGTCCAAACTGAAATTAATCATTTTGGGGATATCACATAAGTCAACAATACATGTCATGATACACATTCAAGCATATACATCACCATAAACTCTATTCCATGTTAACACATACTAGCATGTATCTAACCCACTTATTTACACACTACACATACTTCCAAAGATAACACATCCCGCACCATAGTCCAATTTCCACCAACACTATTACCATGGTTACAAGCCATAGAAGTTAATTCTTTTCACCACCTACAACACGGCTTAGACCCACACTTGAATCACATTTAAGCATATTAACAAACACCTTCCATGCATGATTTTAGTCTTCATCTTTTAACCAACAATAATACAAAGCCAAGACATAATTTAACAATTTATTCGCAACAATCAATCATTCATTAAAGTGAGTTATAATTAGACCCCCAACAATTCATAGCATATATATACTCCAATACATATAATTATAGGCATAGAACCTCCAAACATGTAATCATCACTTAGATACCAAACTACAAGTTGGAACCACATACCCACACACCTAGCAGCACACGCACATGCACATACAGTACACACACTTATCTGCACACAGAACACACACACGAACACACACTAATCTGCACACAGAACACACACACACGCACACACACTGCTGCACACACACGAACACACACTAGCAACTCTTCCAAAATGCTAGCAAAATCGAACCAAAGTTCATCAAAAATTTGAGGGATTTCAGGGGAAAAACGGTTGAAGGATGAGGAGAATTACCCACAAAAAAATTGGAAGAAAATCGTCCCAAAATCAGACGAATTCGGAAATTTTATCCGCGCGCTTCCTTGCAAGATCCGGACGCAATCCGCGACGAAACTTCATGTTCTTGGTATGGAAAGATGCGCCTGGAAGAGACGAAGACGATGGTGGTTCGGACGCGCCGGAAGGAGGTCCGACGGCGGCGGGCGCGCGGCTTTAGCGGCGAGGGGTCTGAATGCGCGATTTTCAGCAGAGAAGAAAAGGGGATCGGGTTTTTGTGCATGTATTTACACGTTTTATTGTGTGTCCGAAAATGCCCAACATAACATATTTATTTTTTGTATCCTAACCCGGTTTTGTACATCGAAGTGTCGCCGGTGCACTGACATATTATTTATAGACAACGATTGGGATTTATACACACCCAAAAACCCAAAACATAAATTCTTCATTTTAATTAACTTATCTCTAAAATATTATCGGAGTATATTTTACAATCTCAAAATATTTTATGATCCGATTAATTTGCCAGTTGACCTTCACTTGGTCAATTCCACTTCTAATTAATTAATTCTAAAATTAATTATCAATAAAATCTAAATCATATTTAGTCCAACAAATGATTATAATAAATCTGGACATCACAATTCTCCCCAACATATAAAATTTCGTCCTCGAAATTTCAACGCATGCTTACCATAAAAGCCATCTGTAAAATTTACGTACCCTATATAGCTCGATGTAGTGACTTTACCATCTGTAAGATGACAGTTATCGGAATCATCGTGGCTCGCACATGTGCCCCATTGCACCAACGATCGCAAGAAGTGTTTAACCGTCAAGCTTCTTTGTCATCTCTCACTACCTGTGTACTTTCATAGACACAATTCCATTGCACAATCTTATTTCCCGTCATATACTTTTATCACAGTACCCATCATATAATCTCGTTAAATCATGCAATCCATGCTTTCATGTATATTCAAGAATATATGACAATACATCAACATTTATCTTAATTAACTTCATACATGTGTCGTTGCAAATGTATGCAACTTATCCGCACATCATCACCGTCATCCGTATGAAGTAACGGTACTCTTGAGCCTTTATGCATCAATCTTTCATATATCATCTCCTGGCTATTATCTGGTGCAAGGTAATGACTAGAAAACCCATTAGTCATTCTCACATAAGTATATACACATTATACACACCAACAGCCAGAGACCATCATTATTGAATCATGATAAATGGCTTAACACCAATATTTCCATGTCACGATTATACTCATCTAACATAAGGCATCAACATCAATATCGAATAGTTTGTGACATACCTTTGTAGATGGAATCATCTACAATACACAATGGCATCATAATATCATATTAATCACAGCACTCACATACTCTTAAGTATCAACATTTCCACATTACTTCGCCCAATTATTATCTGTCATAGGACAAGTACAAAATAATCTCGTTAGTATTTCTCAAATACTAGTAACATAACACGTACCTTGTCATTTACGCATTTTGATATTCATAATGTTTCTGTCATCAAACATTACTTCCCTGCATCAAAAGTTTCACGCAGTTCTATACACAACATGTTACAGCACACTGTCTCATAGGGTGATTGAAATTTAACATAAATTGCATGCCTCAATGACGCAATTTATATCAATCTTTGACTCATCCTCGAAACATAATAATTCATTAATCATGAATATTCACAATGAACACATGTCCACACACGACATTCGTAGTAATCACGCGTCATCCCGTGACATGTTCATTAAACTCATGTCTATCTGATTGTATTCCATTCAACATAATAGGTGATTAATCAATTATTAACCCTACCACATACAAAACTAGCATGCTTTCACAACAATAATTATCATCACAAAATGATTAACATCTATTTTCAATATCTCATTACTATATACCGTAGATATGAGAGTGTTATCACAGAGGTTACACCCCTTCTTGCCTTATTACCGCAACAAAATATGAATGACACATATAGATTCCACTTCAATTCCATTATCAACTTTTCTATATGTACATGATTTCAAAATCAATATAAATCAACAAAATAACTCGAATCAACATATATCAATATGTTAGACCAACTGAAACGGTTTACCTCGATACTTTGTCCTCCTGGATCGATCCAATATCCTCTTGGGTCTAAATCACATGTACCCAATGATCAATAACATAACTGTATATAGCACAACTTCTATTGCCATCTGCAATCAAAGCATCATCAATACTCATTGCTAACACAATTGCGATACAACAGCATTCATCGCGAATCACAATAGCGGTACTAAAAATCTTCATTGCTAACACAATAGCAATGCATCAATCTTCATCACCCTACGGCGGTACATAGTACTCATCGCCACTACTGGCATACATATAATATCCATAATCGCAATGAATATACATTCTTAAAACAACAAGATGTAATAACACTTACTGTACACAGTTGATCCACACTTGATCTTTTAAATTGTCCCTGCTCTCAACATAAATATTCCACAAAATATGATTTCATCTCAATACACAAATTGATATACTCACTATCAACAGAATAGCGGAATGAGACGTCGATATATATATAATCGGCGGCAAGAACCATCGCCATGGAATCAGCGTAATGCACCATCGCTAAACACATGTCTGGCGGCATGAGCCATCGCCAATGACATAGCGGAAAGAGGCATCGCTATACATGTACCCGGCGGCATAAACCATCGCCAATCAATATAACGGAATGAGACATCGCTATCAATATACCTGGCGGCATGAACCATCGCCAACCAATATAGCGGAATGAGACATCGCTATCAATATACATGGCGGCATGAACCATCGGCAACCAATATAGCGGAATGAGACATCGCTATCAATATACGTGGCGGCATGAACCATCGCCAACCAATATAGCGGAATGAGACATCGCTATCAATATCGATAATGTGGTTGTTCCGGTCTTGTTATAGCAGCGGAATTTTAGGACCCCTCGCTTCGACATATAGCGGCATCATATGATATCCCTCGCTTCGACAATGACAGCGGCATGTAACCTCGCTTAGACATGACAGCGGCAAATATCATATTACCATCGCTTCATATGACAGCGGCAAGTACCTCCCTCGCTCGAATATAACAACTACCGGAACTTCCACTAGCTCCATGTACCTGCATCCAGGTTAATACAACAGTTCACAAATATAATGATCGATACCACGTTCCAGTTATAACCACAATATTCCACATTAATCACTAGAATTGTGACTGTTCCGGTCCCAATACAACACCGGAATTTTAGGACCCCTCGCTTCGACATATAGCGGCATCATATGATATCCCTCGCTTCGACAATGACAACGGCATGTTACCTCGCTTAGACATGACAGCGGCAAATATCATACTACCATCGCTTCATATGACAGCGGCAAGTACCTCCCTCGCTCGGAGATAAAGGCTACCGGAACATTCATCAATTCTACCACAATAATCAAACACAACAATTGGTTCCATTATCACAATATATCACTATCATGTCACATATATCATCACATGTAAGGGTTCACTATCCATGATATACATAATCAAAGGTATAACACGTTTTACCGTCTGAAGCCCGTACGTCTCACATTTCCTGATTTTCCTACAAAATCAGATCCCTTAACACATAGTACATGAAGTGCTAGACATCACCATTAATGCCATCCCATCGCATTCTACACGATTCCTGCAATTACAATGATTAGCAACACCACTTTTCATATCATAAAAGCACATAAACAACTAGTTGTGTCATACAACATTAATGCCATCATGCATAAATATGTGCTATCAATAACTTCCTAGGCCCTTAACAGCCCCAAAGAGCAACCACTGCTCTGATACCACTAATGTAAGGCCCCAACACTTAAACTCGTCATTAGTTCATTTATGACGTCGTATGTGTATAAATTTTTCATTTTCTTTTCATTCTTTAAAAAGAATCATTACATGTTTCCCATAATCCCATGACATAACCAATGTTCAACATTATATGATCATCTCGACCAACAAATAGACTCAGGGGTTTCACCCAATACCATCCCCATTACACCACTTTTATATTGTGGGTTTTTATAAAAATTTGGGCAGAGTCTCCCCACAAACTGAGCTATCCAGAAATAAAAACACATCACATAATATAACTCCCGACCAGGGACAACACAATACTAAACAGAATACAGAAACACTAAGTATATTCCCAGCCAGGGAAGACACCACACTAATAAGACAACAAAAGTTGGTTTCAACACCTTTATACAGTCCATATATAGATACAAGTGCTCACAGAAGAGCAACGAATAACGGATACTCATCCGGATGCATAATAAGTATAAATACCAACCGCTCAACCTCGTATATCGGCTCAATCTCACACTATGCTTCTGGAAGCATCATCCAACAAGGTTCGAGCCTAGCACTCCAAAGCAGCATCGTACCTGTTGTACCTGTTTCAACAGAAACAGCCCCCACACAGGGTGAGCACACTCCCACTCAATATTCAATCACAAATCAACATACAAAATCATAATGCAATAATTTAAATTATTCAAAACTCATAAAGTATACTCCCTGTAAAATTCCGAATTTGTATAGCTTCCACACGCTGTTCCTGTTTCAAACTCACGCACCTTCATAATGTCAAGTTTAGTATTATCACCGAAAATGTGATACTCAACAACGTTTATGAATTCAATACAATGACAATATATCATTTATTCTCAAACATAAATAGTTCAATCATCAATGTAAACCTGGTTATCCCACTATCCATTCTCGACACTTTCTCATAATGCTCATGCCCAAGGCATCAATACTCAACTAGTATAATCAGATCAAGTACCACTACGTGTCCCCCATAATTCGTATATGAAACTCAATTGTTAAAGTCAAACACTTACCTGAAACATCATATTTAAAATTGCATGTATACATGAATGTATAGATACTAGATATATCTGCTCGTACGTCACCACGTACCTTATAGAAGACAATATGAACAAGCTATCATCAACATCCGAAGTCTCCTGTAGAGTTTATATTGAATATCAATTCAATATTAGCTCATAATCCAAGCAATGAATAACCATCAAATAGTTCTTACTTTCATTTCCATATCACAAATCAATAACTCAATATTATGAATCAAAGCATAATCAATACTTTGATACACACATCCTCACATGAATCATGATATTTCATTGGTAAACGAAACCCCATCATCTCCCACCTTCCGCTACATTACACATGATGCGGGATACACACACCCATACGTGCAAGATCACGTCTAACTCACATAGCAGTTCACTAGACACACCAGTTCAACAGAGGGAAAGGAAGTGCAAGGGTGTATGCATAATAAAATCCAATAGGTGTCTAACTAAAACAATCCAATTAAGCCAATTAACATGTTCTAAACATTCAAACTCACACCGAGGTGGTTCAAACCAAGACATGAAAGAAAGGATCCATGTAGATACAAGATTCTACCCTTTTAAATCTAATTCCCTTAATCCTAACATAAGATCATTTGTTGATTTAAATTCAACTCTAAATAAATTAAAGATGTATTGGTTCCATAATTCTTGATTTAGAACTCACTACTAAGAGTAGTAATTCAATAAAGTGACATAAGTCAACAATACATGTCATGATACACATTCAAGCATATACATCACCATAAACTATATTCCATGTTAACACATACTAGCATGTATCTAACCCACTTATTTACACACTACACATACTTCCAAAGATAACACATCCCGCACCATAGTCCAATTCCCACCAACACTATTACCATGGTTACAAGCCATAGAAGTTAATTCTTTTCACCACCTACAACACGGCTTAGACCCACACTTGAATCACATTTAAGCATATTAACAAACACCTTCCATGCATGATTTTAGTCTTCATCTTTTAACCAACAATAATACTAAGCCAAGACATAATTTAACAATTTATTCGCAACAACCAATCATTCATTAAAGTGAGTTATAATTAGACCCCCAACAATTCATAGCATATATATACTCCAATACATATAATTATAGGCATAGAACCTCCAAAGATGTAATCATCACTTAGATAACAAACTACAAGTTGGAACCACATACCCACACACCTAGCAGCACACGCACATGCACATACAGTACACACACTTATCTGCACACAGAACACACATGAACACACACTAATCTGCACACAGAACACACACACACACACACACTGCTGCACACACACGAACACACACTATCAACTCTTCCAAAATGCTAGCAAAATCGAACCAAAGTTCATCAAAAATTCGAGGGATTGCAGGGGAAAAATGGTTGAAGGATGAGGAGAATTACCCACAAAAAAATTGGAAGAAAATCGTCCCAAAATCGGACGAATTCGGAAATTTTATCCGCGCGCTTCCTTGCAAGATCCGGACGCAATCCACGACGAAACTTCATGTTCTTGGTATGGAAAGATGCGCCTTGAAGAGACGAAGACGATGGTGGTTCGGACGCGCCGGAAGGAGGTCCGACGGCGGCGGGCGCGCGGCTTTAGCGGCGAGGGGTCTGAATGCGCGATTTTCAGAAGAGAAGAAAAGGGGATCGGTTTTTTGTGCGTGTATTTACATGATTTATTGTGTGTCCGAAAATGCCCAACATAACATATTTATTTTTTGTATCCTAACCCGGTTTTGTACATCGAAGTGTCGCCGGTGCACTGACATATTATTTATAGACAACGATTGGGATTTATACACACCCCAAAAACCCAAAACTTAAATTTTCATTTTAATTAACTTATCTCTAAAATATTATCATAGTATATTTTACAATCTCAAAATATTTTATGATTCGATTAATTTGCCAGTTGACCTTCACTTGGTCAATTCCACTTCTAATTAATTAATTCTAAAATTAATTATCAATAAAATCTAAATCATATTTAGTCCAACAAATGATTATAATAAATCTGGACATCACACATAAACAACTCACAATCAAGAATAAGCATGTGATCACGTGCCCACGCACGTTTACAAGCTCAAAACCCATCGTCAATCCATGACGATTACCAAAAATAAAAAGCCCCCCGGCTAAGCATGCATAATACCCAAAATATACCATTTAACAAGTTTAAAAGATAGCCAAGAATTCAACCGGGAATTCCATTAATTAACTTTGGCTCCAACCAATCCATTTTAAAAGCATAGCATTCTCATTGGAATGTGAACATTGCCCTGGAAGCCGACCATTTAAGTCGCAAATCCAAAATCCCACGAAAAAGCCAAGAAAAACAAAAATCCCCTGCGGGCGATCGATCGCTATGCCGGGCGATCGATCGCTAGCCCCTTGGCGATCGATCGCTCGATATGGCAATCGATCGCCAGACCTTACTGGCGCGAGGCGATCGATCGCTCAAAAGTGGCGATCGATCGCCACAATGCTGAAAAGCCAACTACCAGCGGGCGATCGATCGCTACGACCTGCAACACGAAAATCTCCATTTTTGAAAGCTTGAAACCTCCATAAATCATACCCCAACTCCTCCCAACTCAAAACCATAGCCAAACCACACACAAGGACCTCCAACAAGGGTGTTCAACCCAAAATAAAACAAACCCAAAAGATTTTATGATTTTCAACAAAAATCACCCAAATCAAACTAGACCCAAAACTCAACCAAAACCAATAAAATCACAATCCAAACGAAGATAAAAGCGAGGAGAAGGAGCTTACCAACTTATCTTCGAAGAATCTGGCTCTTAAATCGAGCCTCCGGTCATTTTTCTCCAATGAGAAAAGATGAGGGTTAGGGGAAAGATGGTTACATGATAAGAGGGGGGGGGGGAGGAGAGGGAGAGAAGTGATTCCATGCAAAATGACGGAAATCTCGAGTCCAACGGGTATATATAGCAAAAATACCCCAACACACCAATACCTCCACAAATACATCATGATTCATTAAAAATAATCTGTTTTCGAAAACTCTCTCTCCAACACCAAATCCCCATACCAGCCCTAACATAAAGCACTCCGGACTCCAAGTCCCACCGAAAACCCAACTCATAGGTTTTCCACCGAAATGAGAATACAATCTCAACCTTTGGATCCAGCGATCCCAAATGCCCGATTATACAACCTCGGGAGACCCAAAACCGCAATTAATTCCTAATTGCCACAATTAAAAATCCATCAAGGATTAATACCACACCGGGATTAACACCATTAATCCCCGGACATCACAATTATCCCCCACTAATAAAATTTCATCCTCGAAATTACACCGGTGTACTCCACGTAACACCAGGACTACACAAACAAAACAAAGCCAAGACCCCGATTCTGAACCACCTTTGAATCGAATTAACAACTGCGAGAATACCAGTCTCGCACCAAGCCCTAAAATAGAGCAAACGCCAAAACCACTACAAACCCGAAAGATAACAACATACCTCGACGTGAATCGTCCCAGAAGTCAGTCCACCGTGACTGAAAATCAACCAAACCTTCCTTGGTCTCGACATAGATATCTCCCTATGATATCTCCATCACTTTCCCACGATGCTTAACACGCATCGTTATGATGAGGACTACTAGCATACGACAGTATACTCACAGAAAATCCGGTTCTTGTTTCCCAGTCCATCTCCTCCAAAGGAGTAGTTGCAACACTTACACGGATCGGGCAACCCACGGTCACCGATCCACACAAAGCACATCTCCGAGGATGTTTACATCGGTGTGTTCCAAGAAATCATATCTTGGTCCTGACACACCATCAAGACCCCACAAAGTCTCAAGTTCCACAGGGGACATGAAAGACAAACAATTGCATTCCTACACACGTGTCAACCATGACACTAAACAAACCCGAATCTCGGCCATCCCTCATTTATCCTTGGATCCAACAATCCTAAAATAGGAAGGCTATTGAATTTTCCAACAAGAATTACCATGATTCCAAAACACGACGATCCCTCCTCAGGGGAAGTCAAACAACCCTCACGATCATTCATCAGAATGCATCGTGCCATCGAGATTACCGATCTCGAGGTTCCACAATCTCACACCGGAGATTCACCAAACCAAGCATACAAACTCGACGTTCAACAATGAACAAAATAACGTTGGCATTCGTATACACTCACGGCATACATGCCCAACACCAATCATAACATGCATACACAATGCAATAGACTCGGGTATCTCCAATCATACCCAAATCCCATAACCAACTGTCAAACCTCGATTATTCTCACCCCACGGAGAATGATGGTTGACAAACCAAAACCAAAGGGTGTGATTTCAACATCACCACCACACGAACCAAAATAACGAATCTCCCCAAAAAGATTCAACCGGTAGGTATCATAATACCGCCTTCCTCTCAAGGAAAAAGTCATGAATCCATGATCCTTCAATCCTCGAACCACCGTTCGGAAGATCTGGGTATATTTATACCAAAACATATCCCGGAACCCAGAAATACACAACTGGTTAGAGTAGTGCATCAATACCACCATTACCCGATCCAAAATCCGTATACGCTATGTATACACATCCCAACGATGCTCTGTACTAATGCCATAGTATTCCACAATCGAGCATCTCCCCGGAGAAGTCTCCTCAAAAGTCTCACCGAGGTAGGAAATCCATTACTCGGTCCAACACCAGTATTGCTTACCATGGCTGATTTACAATCAATCCACGACCGATGCAAGCTGTCTCCAAGACAATACAATCCAAATCTCTCCTAGAGACAAAATCAATATAGTAGTGTCACCCCACTAACTATATCTCACAAACCATTGTGACTCCCATTGCATGCCATATGCAAGGATGCTCAACTAGAGCTAACAACGACTTGTTGACACTCACGTTGGTAATACCAACAAAATTGAGCTGTCCCAGTACAAGTCCCTCAAAACAATGGCGTATAAACGTCCCCGTGAGGTATTCCCTACCTCAATCACCATGCCACATAGAGACTACAAGAGTCTATAATAACCCTCATCGTATCGCCATACGATTCACCCATCTCGAATCCAACGAGCAGCATAAGGCTAACACAAACCCACCAAAGTACTGCAACCATACCTGGCTAGCGATTCGCTGGCCCCATAGGCTTATACCAACTACCAACGTGACACACGTCTCAACCCGGTATACCATACCATACAAACCATTAGAGTTGTGGGTCGTCACCCAACATATCTATAAAACACCAAGCACAATGGACATCCAGGTGTCCTTGCTTAACTACCATGCAATCCTAATCCATTAGGACTTATTCCACACCCTCAGGGTGGGTATAACCATGCCTCCCCACATCACAACAACAAGCGAGTAGTTTCCTCAATGACTACTCTTACCACCAATCACTTGGTCTTAGCCATCCCAGCGAGTATACCCAAGGGTATCACTGCTCGACAAATATTTACCTCTATAACATGATGTGGTACCCTCACCGGTACAATGCATCCAATGCTCCATCGGGCAAACCTGCTCGGCAAAAAGGTCTCGTCAACTAGTGACCCAGACTCTACCATGTGCTCACCATCGGCACTCAAACCATACAACCAAATACATAACATGAATGTATTATTCACCAAAACGACGCCACGCATCCACATAAACATCCCAAATAACATCGTCAAACATATGACGGTACCTGTCGATACACGACACTCATAATCTCATCGTCAAACACATGACGGTATAAAACAACACATAGTATTCACAATAATGACAACAAAAGTAATATGCCATACCTCATCGCTATCAAGATAGCGGAATACCTGTATCCATCGTTCACCAGCGGTACACAAGCAGCACCCATCGCTCGTAGGCAGCATAATCCAGTGCTACGCACATAGCGGTATAACCCATCACTATAGAATCAGCGGCATGATCCCCCGCCATAGAGTCAGCGGCATAAGACATCGCCATAGATGTCCGGCGGTATGAACCATCGCCATAGATGTAGCGGAATGTACCATCGCTATATAATACCTGGCGGCATGAACCATCGCCAATAGAATACCCGGCGGCATGAACCATCGCCAATAGAATACCCGGCGGCTTGAACCATTGCCAATAGAATACCCGGCGGCATGAACCATCGCCAATAAAATACCCGTCGGCATGAACCATCGCCAATAGAATACTCGGCGGCATGAACCATGGCCAATAAAATACCCGGCGGCATGAACCATCGCCAATAAAATACCCGGCGGCATGAACCATCGCTAATAAAATAGCGGAATAATCGCGGACTGAAGAGGTACTCACTCATGTAGTACTTTGTTCCCGATCGCATCGCTACGTCATGACAGCGGCATCATCGCTTCGACGTGACAGCGGCATGTATCATCACTTCGACACGACAGCGGCATCATCGCTTCGACATGACGATGGTACCATCGCTTCGACGTGACAGCGGCATTTACCATCGCTTCGACGCGACAGCGGCATTTACCATCGTTCCGGCATGACAGCGGAAATACCCTCGCTTCAACATATTAGCGGAATAATATCCCTCGCAATAGTAATATGACAGTGGCATTATCCTTCGCTTTCGACATATTTGCGGCAAATATTCTTCATCGCTATAATATGACAGCGGCAAGTATTCACATCGCTATGCCATGCATGCAACCGTAATGCATATCCTGTATTCCAATAATTGTTTCGGAACGACAGCGGCATCATCGCTTCGAGGTGACAGCGGCATTTACCATCGCTTTGACACGACAGCGGCATCATCGCTTCGACGTGCATGCAACCGTAATGCATAACCTTTATTCCAATAATCATCGCCATGAGTGTATTTTAATGCACCTCGCTCCAACATTTAGCGGTAAAGCATTAAAATCATCACTCCGATGTATATCTATGCATCCGTAATGCATAGTCCATGTCTCATATGACCCTGCAACCACCATGGTTAGCAATAACATTTCCAATTATGAACTCATATCATAAATGCACATAAGCAACATAGTTGTGCCACGCAACACTAACTACCATCATGCATAAGTATGTGCTTCGCATTCCCATTATCATTTTCCTAGGCCCTCAACAGCCCCAAAGAGTTAACCTGGCTCTGATACCACTAATGTAAGGACCCCCGTGCCCTTAACCCGATATTAGTGTATTAAGCCATACCATTAGTGCATATAATCATACTATCATGGGGAAAACCATATGCAAGTGCAACACCATATGCTATCAAGAAAATTTCTTGCATTCAATCCACATAATATTCATATTCCCCAACCAAGATTATTCATATAACATGCACCCTCATAATACACTAACATGCTCTTAGTTCATTTAGCAATTCCGTATTTAATTGCATGTAACCATAAATGAATAGAGAAGGGCCGTAACCCATTTATACATTCCATATACACGTAAAATGTACTCACATAAGAGCACCCAATGAACACGCGTGTATCTAATGTATAAAAGTACTCTACCGGGTATCGTTACTGGTACTTCAATCCTAGAAGCACCTCCCAAGCATAGCTCGACCTCAACTCTGGATCTATGCGCTTATTCAACCAGCTCTGGTACCTCGATCCTGGAAGTACCTCAATCAACAGCCCGATCTCAATCTCCAAAGCTGCTGCTACACCTGTAACACCTGCCCCAACAGAGACAGCCCCCACACGGGGTGAGCATACCAATACCACCAATCCAAAAAATCATAACATTGCATTTCGAATACAGAATGTAAATGCCATAATTTAAATGATACTCCCTGGATGGTAACACCCTCATCCGGGATCCCCTTGTATTGTCCCTGTTCTCAAAATAACCAAACTCATCAAATTCTCAAAGCCAGTTAATCGTCACATAGATTAACTAATACCGTTCTATTATGCCAGTTCCATGATCAATATGGTAAAATCATAATATAAAAGACCATAGATCTCACATATATCTAACCAATTATTCCGTGTTCCATTTCGTTGCTCGCTCCACAATAGCGGATACTAAACCTCGCGCATGCTCAACAATAGCGGCGTCATAACCGATAGTCGCTCAACGGCGACAGCATCCCAAATCATTGCTCGCTCAATAGCGGCGCCGTATGGTTCCCAATGTATAACCATTTGACACGAATACCGTTTACCATGCATGTCGTTATCCATTTATAGCAAATATCATGCACCATGCATTTCAATACCTATCCGATGCAATTACCACATGCCACATATTTCAATGTCCATATAATGCAATTACCACACACCATGTGTTCAAATACCCATTTAATACAATTATCACACACCATGTATTTTACAGTTGCAACACTATAATAGGCCATGCTTGTACGTCATACGTACCTTAAGTCTCCGTAGTCCAAGCCAAACCCTGCTTGAGTTCCATGCCTCGAGAAATATGTGCTAAAACACATAAACAACTCACAATCAAGAATAAGCATGCAATCACGTGCCCACGCACGTTTGCAACCTCAAAACCCATCGTCAATCCATGACGATTACCAAAAATAAAAGCCCCACGGCTAAGCATGCATAATACCCAAAATATACCATTTAACAAGTTTAAAAGATAGCCAAGAATTCAACCGGGAATTCTGTTAATTCACTTTGGCTCCAACCAATCCATTTTAAAAGCATAGCATTCCCATTGGAATGTGAACATTGCCCCGAAAGCCGACCATTTAAGTCGCAAATCCAAAATCCCATGAAAAAGCCAAGAAAAACAAAAATCCCCTGCTGGCGATCGATCGCTATGCCGGGCGATCGATCGCTAGCCCCTTGGTGATCGATCGCTTGATATGGCGATCGATCGCTAGACCTTACTGGCGCGAGGCGATCGATCGCCACAATGCTGAAAAGCCCACTGCCAGCGGGCGATCGATCGCTACGACCTACAACACGAAAATCTCCATTTTTGAAAGCTTGAAACCTCCACAAATCATACCCCAACTCCTCCTAACTCAAAACCACAGCCAAACCACACACAAGGACCTCCAACAAGGGTGTTCAACCCAAAATAAAACAAACCCAAAAGATTTTATGATTTTCAACAAAAATCACCCAAATCAAACTAGACCCAAAACTCAACCAAAACCAATAAAATCACAATCCAAATGAAGATAAAAGCGAGGGGAAGGAGATTACCAACTTATCTTCGAAGTTTTCTCCAACGAGAAAAGATGAGGGTTAGGGGAAAGGGGGTTACACGATAAGAGGGGGGAGAGGAGAGGGAGAGAAGTGATTCCGTGCCAAATGACGGAAATCTCGAGTCCAACGGGTATATATAGCAAAAATACCCCAACACACCAATACCTCCACAAATACATCATGATTCATTAAAAATCATCTGTTTTCGAAAACTCTCTCTTCAACACCAAATCCCCATACCAGCCCTAACATAAAGCACTCCGGACTCCAACTCCCACCGAAAACCCAACTCATAGGTTTTCCACCGAAATGAGAATACAATCTCAACCTTTGGATCCAGCGATCCCAAATGCCCGATTATACAACCTCGAGAGACCCAAAACCGCAATTAATTCCTAATTGCCACAATTAAAAATCCATCAAGGATTAATACCACACCGGGATTAACACCATTAATCCCCGGACATCACATAGACAAAGTGCTAAAACGGTTTAGCATGCAAGAATCAAAGAAAGGATTCGTGCCTATGACACATGGTATATATCTCTCGAAGGAACAGTGTCCTTCAACACCAGATGAGAGACAACGCATGAGTAAGATTCCATATGCGTCAGCTATTGGATCTATCATGTATGCCATGATATGTACTCGTCCCGATATATCGTATGCTTTGAGCATGACGAGCAGATATCAAGTTGATCTAGGTGAGGGTCATTGGATTGCTGTCAAGAATATCCTGAAGTACTTGAGAAGAACTAAGGATACATTCTTGATTTATGGAGGTGAGGAAGAGCTCAATGTAATGGGTTACACTGATGCAAGCTTCCAAACCGACAAAGATGATTTTCGATCGCAATCTGGATATGTGTATTGCCTAAATGAAGGTGCTGTGAGCTGAAAGAGTTCAAAGCAAGAGACAGTAGCCGATTCTACAACGGAAGCTGAGTATATTGCTTTTCATTTCATTCGAGAAATCGTTGAAAGGGGAGATGTTAAAATATGCAAAGTACCAACAGATGATAATGTATCTGACCCATTGACGAAGCCACTGTCACAGCAGAAGCATGATCGTCATACTAGATCTCTAGGCATTAGGTATATGTCTGAGTGGTCTTAGTGCAAGTGGGAGATTTGTTGCCCTAGGACATGTCATTGGATGATTGTTTTGACATACAATGTTTATGATTTTATGAATGGCAATTCATTATTATATATTATTCGTTTAACTGTGCAATGTGAATTAATATATATGTTAATGTCCTTAGAATAATATTGTATTATTCTTAAACATTGTCCCTAGTCAAGTATTATCATTAATCAGGATAATGATAATACATAGAGACTAGTATGTATTGATTGATGAATTGTTCATTGATATGAGATATCAAATCAACACATGGGTACATGTTAGAGAACGATGTACTGGACAGACCCACCATGAGAATGCAACATGGATAGTTATATGATTGTCATATGCAATTTTCATAGTGATAATAATGTATGTAATCCTTACGACTTGTGATCATCAGAGATCCCAACATAAGGAGTTATGTATCTTGATATTGTCAAACGTTACTCGTAACAGGGTAAACTATAAAGGCGACTATTGGATACACTACGAATTATGTAGAGGGATGTTGATTGATCGAGATAGGATTTGTCCCTCCTATATAACAGGAGAAGTGTTTGGGCCCTTGATCAAGTAAGACTAAAATGCATGGCCATGCTCAAATGAGTCGATATGAGATATCGAGTTTATTCGTTTATTCTAGTTCTACTTGGGGATCAAGAAATAGAGATTGAATATAAGAGTATGACTATTCCATGACTCGTGTTCAATCTAAACACAAATGACAAAGGGATTAAGTTAAATATTATCACGGTTCCTAGGTTATGTCGAGTCATTGACATTCTTGTAATTTGGGTAGCCTTGATGTGTTGTTAGATACCGCTCATTGCTTGTGACGTAAAATGAGATTTTATATCACTGCCAACATTACAAGATCCTATCGGGTCGCACAAAAGATTAAATTAATAATGGAAATTAAATTCATGGGATGAATTAAATAATTAAGAGGAGTCTTAATTAAATGATTATAAGGATTTAATTAAATCATGGGTTTGGGCCCATAAGACTTTAAGAAAGTCTTGAACCTTAATTAAAGTCTTATAATATAAATACAAGGTTTTGATTAATTGTTAATCATACAATTCATAACACAAAACCTAGCCACCATAGGAAGCTCTCGGCCACCAAGCTCTCGGCCACCTCTCTTGGCCGCCGCCTTGGTCTTTGATTTTTCCGGCCATCTTCTTCGATTTAGAATCGTGTGTGGCTCTTGTTACGGTTTAAGAACAAATCTAGCACTTTGTTCTTGAACTATCCCTTCCCGATTTGATCGTGTGGATACCGTTGAGGCAAAATGTAATGCCTCGATTTATGTTATATACGTGTGATATGATTATGGTGTCATTATATCACGTGGCAGTAGGATAATGGGGGTTCGAGTGGAACCAAGAATGACTTACTACATGTATGAAAAGAGATATGGTAATGGTATACAATGAGTTGAACCATAATATATCAAGAAATATGAAATGTATATGCATTTGAAGGTGCATTAGCATGTGTATTTGAGTTGCAAGTGGGCATTTGAATATGCATGTGAATTGAATTTGACTTAGAGTTGCATTTTCATTTGGATGTCATCTTCATGTACATGACACTTAACATGTAATTATCTCCAAATGACATGATATCAAGTAACTTAGGGACTTAAGGTTCTATATCAAGTGGCTTAGAGGTGAAATCACATACTACACCACTTTTCACCTAAAATTCTCTACAAAGCTCCTCTCCAACCCTTGGAGATTTTCTTAGACAAAGCTTGAGTTTTCACTTGTGAAGTGAGCTAGGAAGTTGGGTGAAGTGATTTCATAGCATCTTGGTAAGGAATTCATGATTGAACACTTGAATTATGTTATGGATGTTAAGATATGTGAAAGGAAAGATCAAGTGTGCATGTAAAGAATCATATCATGTGTATATGCTATGAATTGGATTCTTTGATGATAGAAACATGTTATTATGGTCCTAGAGATTGTAAGAAACAAGTTGATATGGTTCAAATTGAATTAGAGGAGAAGAACCATGGAGATAAGCTTGAAAATCGCCATGTTCAAAACTTTCTGGACATCGGCGATCGATCGCGAGCTTTGTGGCGATCGATCGCCGAGGCAGAGTAATTTTAAGGCGGTGAAAGTGTGTGGCGATCGATCGGTGAAATTATCGCGATCGATCGCTATGAACAGAACATTGTGGCGATCGATCTCCAAGTTGTTGCGATCGATCGCGAGGGGACAGAGGGTTTTGGCGATCGATCGGTGTTGATGGCGATCGATCGCCAATGCCAAAATGTTGAAAAATGTTAATTTTTTTTAGAATTTGATTTTAATACCTATGATAACATGTTATATTGTTGGCATTGTTGTAGCATCATCTCAGGGGACAGGGCAAAGAGGCAATTAGCTATCAACGCCTGATTTATCGCTTTTGTGTCGAAATACAGGTACGTGTTGACGTACGGAGTATAGATATGATGCGATGATGATGTTATGGTTTTGATATCATATGATTTATGTTATCTTGTGTCATATGATTAGTAGTTCATATGCATGTTCATACATGGATTTCATATGATTGGGATGGAGGCCTTGATAGATATGTGTATATGCTTTGGTGAGATCATTGCCTCGATAGATATGCCTGGTGTGGTATATGCTTTGGCTGGGATCGTTGCCATGATAGATATACTACATATGCTTTGGCTTGAGAGATATACGCCTGGTGTGGGTATATACTCTGGCTATTATCACCGATGAGCATGGTACTATGATATGTGCTGCTAATATGCAGATGTGATGTGGTTCCACTGACATATTGAGCTGATTAGGCATATCATATGGGGCTCGTGATAATAGGGAACTTGTTGAGACATGTCATGACATAGTGCATTTGTGGATGCATGATACAGAACATTCACGTATTGATGATTTATTTGTGCTTTATCATTGATATTGATATTGTGATTTGATATTGCACTGAGATAATTGTTATCTATACTCACGTTGTGAATGTTTCTGTAGGGACTCATAGACGTGGGGAGCGTGAGTCATGATTTCCGCTGCGAGGGGAACCACTGCCTAGGAGTTCTTTTGGATTAGGTTGTTTATGTACATGTTATGTATAGTTTGTTAGGTTTTTGAAACCTTGTAAACAACTTAACTAGTATGAACTCTTAATCCGTGCATGGTACATTACTTAATTCAGACTCACATTGTATGTTTAATGGATACATAATGGATTAAGTAAAGAGGACCCCACATTAGTGGTATCAGAGCAGTGGTTCGAGAACGGGGTAACCATGGGTAGAGGAAGTGTATTAGGGAGTTACCTAAACACTTTGAGAATGGTACTAACATGTTAGTATGTGGAATATGATGTTATTCTAACATGTTATCTACTTGTAAATTTTATTGTTAACCCTTGATCTACAGCTATGACAGACAGAGGGTATCATGAGGATGTTGGGGATGCCATGAGTGGCAATGCCAGTGTGAGGATGGTGCATGTACCACCACCACCGATTGAGAAAGGGCCAGTGGAACAGGTACTGTTGCCTGGAGAATTGACATTGACGCAATTTCTGAGCTATCAGCCACCCAGGTTTGAGGGGGCTGAATCAGGAGAACTGGCAGAGGAGTGGCTGGAACGTGTGGAACAGATCTTTGTGTCAGCACCGTGTGCCAAGACTGCTTGGTTACGTTTAGCTGAATTCCAGTTAGCCAAGAAAGCTATGATGTGGTGGAAATCCACAGTGCTTGAGTTGAGGGCTCAAGGACATACAGTGAACTGGGATGTGTTTAGAACGAAGTTTCTGGAGCATTATTTCTCTGTTGCTGCAAGGCAGAGGAAAGAGGATGAATTTACGCATTTGAGACAGGGATCAATGACAGTATCTGATTATGTTGTGCATTATTCTTCTTTGCTCCGGTATGTGCCACATATTGCTGTTAACACCAAAGCTAACATCAGACAATTTGTGAAAGGTTTGAGGCCTGAATTGTTTGATAGGGTCATGTCCAATAACCCTACATTATATGAAGAAGCGTTGACTAGAGCTGAGATGGCTGAGATTGCTGTAGGGGTATATACAGATGTTGGACAAGCCCAACCACCTACATCTGACAGTATGAGACCTAGAGGGGAATTATTTAAATCACCACGAGGTGGTGCATCTTCATCTAGGTTTAGTGGAAAACGTTTTGGATCAAGGAAAGGGGAGGATAGAAAAGCGAAAGGACAGTCCCAAGGCAGTAGTAGTAGTAGTGGACGTGGATTACAATGTTTTAAATGTGGAGGGCCACATTATCAAAGAAATTGTCCACAGTTTGATATGGTGGTTTGTTTCCGTTGTGGGAAACCAGGACACGTGATCCGTGATTGTCCTCAAGTGGGTGGACAACAGAGGAGAGGATCAGTGTCAGAGAATACAGTGCAGCAGAGACCACAGGGTGTACCACAGTCTGGTGGAGGACAGAGGGCAGGAACACCTCAGGCTCAGGTGTATGCACTGAACAGGGAGGAAGCAGAGGCAGCTCCTGATACTGTGATAGCGGGTAAGTGTACTTTGTTTACTTATCCTGCTTTACTGTTGATTGATACTGGTGCATCACATTCTTTTATTGCACAAGCTTTTGTTGATCAGTATCATATATGCTCGTCTCCACTGTTGATGCCTCTTTATGTTTCGACACCCATGGGAACTACTGTGATGACTTGTCAGAGTGTGTCTGATTGTGCTATTCAGTTTGAGTTTGGCTATGGCTTTCAAGATGATTTGATTATATTAGATATGTCAGATTTTGATTGCATCCTTGGAATTGATGTATTGAGTAAATATCAATCTGTTGTGGATTGTAGTCAAAAGATTGTACGATTTCAATCTGATACTGGAACTCAATGGTATTTTTATGGCCAAGGAGCGAGGGCAAGGATTCCTTTGATATCAGCAATCCGAATGTCGCGTTTGTTAGAGCGTGGACATGCGGGTTATTTGATTTATGCCCTGGATGTAAATGAACAGAAAAGAGAAAGGAAAGTGGAGGAGATACCAGTGGTTGCAGAATATGCGGATGTGTTTCCAGATGAGATACCTGGATTTCCACCGAGTCGAGAAGTGGAATTTGGTATTGATTTGATACCTGGTACTTCTGCAATTTCACGGGCTCCTTATCGGATGGCACCAACTGAATTGAAAGAGTTGAAAACTCAATTGCAAGATTTATTGGACAAGGGGTACATACGTCCTAGTGTATCGCCTTGGGGTGCTCCGGTTTTATTTGTTAAGAAGAAGGATGGGACAATGAGATTGTGTATTGACTATAGACAATTGAACAAGGTAACGATAAAGAATAAATATCCTCTTCCTCGTATTGATGATTTGTTTGATCAGTTGCAGGGATCAAGGATATATTCTAAGATTGATTTGAGGTCCGGATATCATCAAATCCGTGTGAGAGAGGGTGATGTACAGAAGACAGCATTCAGAACTCGTTATGGGCATTATGAGTTTCTGGTAATGCCATTTGGAGTGACAAATGCTCCTGCTGTCTTTATGAGTTTAATGAATCGGGTGTTTCAGGAATACCTTGATCGATTTGTCATTGTCTTTATCGATGATATACTGATCTATTCGCAGAGTGATGGCGAACATGTTCAACATTTGCATATGGTCTTGCAATTGTTGAGGACACATCAGTTGTATGCCAAACTCAGTAAGTGTGAGTTTTGGTTGACTAGTGTCGGCTTTTTGGGACATGTTATTTCAGAAGAAGGTATATCAGTCGATCCAAAGAAAGTGGAAGCAGTGTTGAATTGGTCAGCACCTACTTCTGTGCCAGAGATTCGTAGTTTCTTAGGTTTGGCTGGATATTATAGACGATTCGTTGAAGGATTTTCAGCGATTGCCAAACCATTGACACATTTGACACAGAAGGGAGTATCATTTCAATGGTCAGAGGCTTGTGAGCGTAGTTTCCAGGATTAAAACATCGATTGACGACAGCTCCAGTCTTGATCATTCCATCTGAGCATGACAGGTTTGCAGTATATACTGATGCAGCTTTACTTGGATTGGGTTGTGTATTGATGCAGGACAAACATGTAGTGGCTTATGCATCACGACAGTTGAAGCCACATGAACTGAGATATCCAGTGCATGATCTGGAATTGGCTGCCATTGTCTTTGCATTGAAGATATGGCGACATTATTTGTATGGTACGTCGTTTACCATATATACAGATCATAAAAGTTTAAAATTTCTATTCACTCAAGCAGAGTTGAATATGAGACAAAGGAGATGGATGGATCTGTTGAAAGATTATGATTGTGAGATTGAATATCATCCAGGAAAGGCTAATCTTACAGCAGATGCCTTGAGTCGGAAAGTACATCATACGGCTGACGAGGTGATTCATTTATCTGCTTTGATGACTTCTTGTTGTACTTTGGGTTATGATTTTGATATGGAATTAGAGCCAGTACGGGTATCAACATTGTTGGTTGAACCCGACATTTTTGAGAAAATCAGAACGGCACAACTGGCTGATGATGAAGTACAACAATGGAAGGAAAAGAGAAATCAAGGACAAACATCTCAATTTGTACTTACAAGTGATGGAACGGTGAAATACAGAAATTGTTGGGTAGTACCTGCTTCATTAGGACTACGCCAAGAACTACTACAACGTGCTCATTGTAGTAGATACAGTATACATCCTGGAGGAAAGAAGATGTATCATGATTTACGTACCCAATTTTGGTGGAAACGTATGAAACAGGATGTATTGAGTTTTGTGAAACGGTGTTTGATCTGTCAACAAGTGAAAGTGGAAAGACAGAGACCAGGAGGTGAATTACATAGTTTGGAAATTCCTCAGTGGAAATGGGAACATATCACGATGGATTTTGTGACTCATTTACCACGGACGTCTTCTGGTTGCGATGCCATTTGGGTGATTGTTGACAGACTCACCAAAGTATCTCATTTTGTGCCATATTGTATGACATATACATATCTGAGAATGGCACAGTTATACATTCAACATGTAGTGAGACTACATGGTATTCCAGTTTCTATTGTATCGGATAGGGATCCGAGATTTACTTCTCATTTCTGGGAAGGGTTACAAACAGCGTTGGGAACTGAAGTGCGGTTGAGTACAGCATATCATCCGCAGACAGATGGACAAACAGAGCGTACGATACAGACGCTTGAGGATATGTTGCGTGCCTGTGTATTAGAGTTTGATACCTCTTGGCAAGATTCGTTGCCATTAGTGGAATTTTCATATAATAACAGTTATCAGTCTAGTATACAGATGGCACCATTTGAGGCTTTGTATGGGCGACGATGTAGATCGCCATTGTATTGGGATGATGTGGATCAGTCTTCCTTAACTGGACCAGATATGATTCATGAAATGGAAGAGAAAGTAAAGGTCATTCGATTGAAACTTAAAGCTGCTCAGGATAGACAGGCTGCTTATGCCAATAAGCGACGTAGACCACTTGAATTTCAAGTTGGTGACCGTGTGTTCTTGAAAATCTCACCTTTTAAAGGTGTAGTACGGTTTGGTAAGCGTGGAAAATTGTCTCCACGGTATGTTGGTCCGTATGAGGTGTTGCAACGTATTGGTACGTTGGCATATCGCTTGGCACTACCTCCGGTATTGAGTAGAATTCATGATGTTTTTCATGTTTCACTGTTGAGGAAATATGAACCAGATCCGAGTCATGTCTTACAGCTACCTGATGTACAGTTGGATACAAATGTGTCGTATGAGGAACGACCGGTTATGATCTTGGATCGAGCTGAACGCAGGTTGCGTAAGAAGGTGATTCCTATGGTTAAGGTACAGTGGAACAGACGGGGTGTCGAAGAGGCAACGTGGGAGACGGAGCAGCATATAATGTAACGGTATCCGGATTTGTTTTCTGGTATGATTTTCCAGTTTTATGATGCTGTTGGTATATACATATTGTACTGTTGCATACATGATTATGTTTCCTATCTTTTTATCATAGGATGATTGAGTTGTGTATCATGATATGCATGTTTGTATATACAATTTCGAGGACGAAATTCAATGAGTGGGGGAGAATTGTAATGCCTCGATTTATGTTATATACGTGTGATATGATTATGGTGTCATTATATCACGTGGCAGTAGGATAATGGGGGTTCGAGTGGAACCAAGAATGACTTACTACATGTATGAAAAGAGATATGGTAATGGTATACAATGAGTTGAACCATAATATATCAAGAAATATGAAATGTATATGCATTTGAAGGTGCATTAGCATGTGTATTTGAGTTGCAAGTGGGCATTTGAATATGCATGTGAATTGAATTTGACTTAGAGTTGCATTTGCATTTGGATGTCATCTTCATGTACATGACACTTAACATGTAATTATCTCCAAATGACATGATATCAAGTAACTTAGGGACTTAAGGTTCTATATCAAGTGGCTTAGAGGTGAAATCACATACTACACCACTTTTCACCTAAAATTCTCTACAAAGCTCCTCTCCAACCCTTGGAGATTTTCTTAGGAAAAGCTTGAGTTTTCACTTGTGAAGTGAGCTAGGAAGTTGGGTGAAGTGATTTCATAGCATCTTGGTAAGGAATTCATGATTGAACACTTGAATTATGTTATGGATGTTAAGATATGTGAAAGGAAAGATCAAGTGTGCATGTAAAGAATCATATCATGTGTATATGCTATGAATTGGATTCTTTGATGATAGAAACATGTTATTATGGTCCTAGAGATTGTAAGAAACAAGTTGATATGGTCAAATTGAATTAGAGGAGAAGAACCATGGAGATAAGCTTGAAAATCGCCATGTTCAAAATTTTCTGGACATCGGCGATCGATCGCGGGCTTTGTGGCGATCGATCGCCGAGGCAGAGTAATTTTAAGGCGGTGAAAGTGTGTGGCGATCGATCGGTGAAATTATCGCGATCGATCGCTATGAACAGAACATTGTGGCGATCGATCTCCAAGTTGTTGCGATCGATCGCGAGGGGACAGAGGGTTTTGGCGATCGATCGGTGTTGATGGCGATCGATCGCCAGTGCCAAAATGTTGAAAAATGTTAATTTTTTTTAGAATTTGATTTTAATGCCTATGATAACATGTTATATTGTTGGCATTGTTGTAGCATCATCTCAGGGGACAGGGCAAAGAGGCAATTAGCTATCAACGCCTGATTTATCGCTTTTGTGTCGAAATACAGGTACGTGTTGACGTACGGAGTATAGATATGATGCGATGATGATGTTATGGTTTTGATATCATATGATTTATGTTATCTTGTGTCATATGATTAGTAGTTCATATGCATGTTCATACATGGATTTCATATGATTGGGATGGAGGCCTTGATAGATATGTGTATATGCTTTGGTGAGATCATTGCCTCGATAGATATGCCTGGTGTGGTATATGCTTTGGCTGGGATCGTTGCCACGATAGATATACTACATATGCTTTGGCTTGAGAGATATACGCCTGGTGTGGGTATATACTCTGGCTATTATCACCGATGAGCATGGTACTATGATATGTGCTGCTAATATGCAGATGTGATGTGGTTCCACTGACATATTGAGCTGATTAGGCATATCATATGGGGCTCGTGATAATAGGGAACTTGTTGAGACATGTCATGACATAGTGCATTTGTGGATGCATGATACAGAACATTCACGTATTGATGATTTATTTGTGCTTTATCATTGATATTGATATTGTGATTTGATATTGCACTGAGATAATTGTTATCTATACTCACGTTGTGAATGTTTCTGTAGGGACTCATAGACGTGGGGAGCGTGAGTCATGATTTCCGCTGCGAGGGGAACCACTGCCTAGGAGTTCTTTTGGATTAGGTTGTTTAAGTACATGTTATGTATAGTTTGTTAGGTTTTTGAAACCTTGTAAACAACTTAACTAGTATGAACTCTTAATCCGTGCATGGTACATTACTTAATTCAGACTCACATTGTATGTTTAATGGATACATAATGGATTAAGTAAAGAGGACCCCACACAAAACTTGATAAGTTTTGCTAGTGACTCGAAGGAGGCGTTGGACGTGGTGTTGCTTCGTGGAATCTGCTCAAACACGCTACAAGGGTGAGACTTTTGTAATCCCTAATCCGATATGATAACCTAATGTATAGATCCGGTGTCTTGTAATCCATAAAATTTTATATTCCGCTGCGTACCATGCTTGATGGATTACTTACAGGTTCAAGATCCTTAGCATCCATAACAGAGTTCTTTATCTTATGTATGCACATGAATGAACAATTCATAAGCACATGTCAATATAATGAAACATCACATCATATACAACACGTATTTACATCCATTATAAATGCAATTCATAGAACATAAATCATATACTTATGTACAGTTAAATACAAAGTTATAGGATATACTAACAAACGATATTCCTGTCTCGAAGAACCCTTGTAATTTGCCTTATCTGTAGCTTGTTCGAGATTATGACCTATAAATACATTTATCTCAAACACATGAATAAATCATCAATTATTTACCTTTAACATGTTTTCATAGTTCACATACATCATACTAGGCTTCCCATACTTAAACTCATCAAAGAAAATCATTTTTTTCAAAATATTTGATGAAGAGATCGATCTCTACACAGAGGCGATCGATCGCTACAGGGCAGAATGGTTTAGTGGAAAATTCTGCATTTTTCAGCTTTGACACCTTTTAGTATAAAATTCATAACTAATTCATATGAACTCCAAATGAGCCTCACTTTATGTCAAATTAAATATAACCCAAAGCTCTACAATTCAGCTTTGATGTGCTTAAGTTAACTAAATCATCTTCATAAACAAAAATAGCCAAGAACATCAGGTTTCAGAAATTATTCCATTTGAAATGTCAACCTGTACATAGTTTAGTACAATTGACATAACTCATGCATTATAACTCTAAATTACTTGAATTTACTATCAAATTAAAGATAACTTAACATACTACAACTTTTATTTGAACATCAACATCAAAATCAAAGTTTAAAAGTTCCAGAAATTCAAAACACAATAGAAGTTCTGTTTTCAGCAGATTTCTTATACAAACACATGTTCCTTCTTTCCAAAACCTCTTCTACCTTCTTTAAACCTATTCCCTTCATGTATAACATCAAAATCTACTTCAACATACATGTTTTCATCCAACACATGCAAACCCTATGTTACTTCTCAACCAACATGAATAAACACATCTTTTAAACTTGTAAAACATAGAAAACAAAGAGTATAAACATATGTATACCTTCCTCTACAAGTTTTTGCAACAAAACTTGAGTTCTATGAAGTTGTGATAGTTTTCCCTCAAGGAGTCGATGAAGAAACGAAAATGAAAGATAATTATGATAAGTTTCCTTCCTAAGGCACTAGATAACTATTAAGTATATTAAATATTGCACTTTAGCCCTTCAAATCTCTATCATCTTACACTTAAATCCCTTAACTATGTATATTCCTTATTTTACCCATATTCTCGATATAATGAAACTGACTCATTAGATTTCAATTCTTATCATAATTATCACTCAAGTCATGCATTCAATAGAATCCAAAACAAATATCACATATCAATCCAGAAATTTCACGTATGTCATATTCACCATATACCTACATTTATGCATATCAAATGCTCATATATGAGTCATGATGTTTATACATGTTCATGTAAATCATTTAAAAGTTTTGGGTCGTTATAACTCTTCCCTCCTTTACAAATTTTGACCTCGAAATTTGTACATGTATCAGGAAACAACCACGAATAGTGTTTCCTCACATGTTCAACTTGTTTCCCAAGTAGTTTCACGTTCTGAATGATTTTTCCATTGTACTTTCACCATATGAATTGTTCGATTCCTTAACTGTTTATCCTTGTATGCTAATAGCTTAACCGGTTCTTCAACATAACTTAAATTTTCAGAAATTTCAATTGGTTCATCATGAAGAACATGAGATGGATCAAATCTGTATCTTCGTAACATACTTACATGAAACACATTATGAATTTGAGCCAAATGAGGTGGTAATGCAAGTCGATATGCTAAAGGTCCCAATTATCAAGTATCTCATACGGACCAATATATCGTGGACTCAACTTTCCTTTATTTCAAAATCTTAGAATACCTCTCCAAGGAGAAACACGAAGAAACACTTTTTTCACCAATCTGATAGTCCATTTTATCTTCTATGTTGATCAGCATAACTCTTTTGTCGATCTTGTGCCACTTTCAATCGAGTTTTTACAATGTTTATCCTTTCAACTGTTTCTTGAACAAGATCTGAACCTTCTACGATTCACATTCCTTCTTCGTCCCAACATACTGGACTTCTACATTTCCTACCATATAAAGCTTCGTATGGTACCATACCAATACTGATGTGATATTGATTATTATAAGCAATCTCCATCAAAGCAATATACTCATCCCATGAACCTTTGAAATAGAGAACACATGATCGAAGCATTTCTTCTAATGTCTGAATTGTTCTTTCTGACTGTCCATCTGTTTGAGGATGAAATGCAGTACTAAAATTCAGTTTAGTACCTAACGCTTGTTGCAACCCCAAAATCTCGATGTAAAATGAGGATCTCTGTCTGATATAATAGATAAAGGCACACCATGTAATCTAACAATTTCATTCACATACCTTGTTGCTAAACTTTCAAGTGTAGATCCCCATCTAAATGGTAAGAAGTTAGCTGATTTTGTCAATCTGTCCACAATCACCCAAACTGCATCATTCTTCTTCTGAGTTACAGGTAAACCATAAACAAAATCCATTGTTATTCGTTCCCATTTCCAAACTGGAATCGGTAGTGGATGTAATTTCCCAACTGGTGCTTGATGTTCAGTTTTCACCTGTTGGCATGTCAAACATTTTGATATATACTCAGCTACATCCTTCTTCATTCTAGGCCACCAATAATGGGTTCTCAAAGTGTGATACATCATAGTACTACCGGGATGCATAGTATAAGGTGCAATGTGTGCGTCCTCCATTAGTTCATGTCATATACTATCCACATTAAGAACACAAAGTCGATTATGAATCCTCAAAGTACCATCATCATTGATCACAAATGATGTACTCTTTCCTTGTTTTACTTTCTCTGTCAAACTAGTCAATTTATCATCACGAAACTGTGCATTTTTTATTCTTTATGTCATCAATGGCAAATTACTTTTGATATCATTATTGTGAATTCCATGTGTTGTTTTATACTGTCATGTGTTTGACGATGAGATTATGGATGTCGTATATTGACATGTGCCGTCATGTGTTTGACGATGAGATTATGGATGTCGTATATCGACATGAGCCGTCATGTGTTTGACGATATTATTTGGGATGTCTATGTGGACGCGTGGCGTCGTTTTGGCGAATAATACATTCGTGTTTATGTATTTGATTGTATGGTTTGAGTGCTGATGGTGGACACATGGTAGAATCTGGGTCACTAGTTGACGAGACCTTTTCCGAGCAGGTTTGCTCGATGGAGCATTGGATGCATTGTATCGGTGAGTGTACCGCATCATGTTATAGAGGTAAATATTTGTCGAGCAATGATACCCTTGGGTATGCTCGTTGGGATGGCTAAGGCCAAGTGATTGGTGGTAAGAGTAGTCATTGAGGAAACTACTCACTTATTGTTGTGATGTGTGGTAGACTTGGTCACACCCACCCAGAGCGTGTGGAATAAGTCCTAATGGATTAGGATTGCATGGTAGTTAAACAAGGACACCTGGATGTCCATTGTGCTTTGGTGTTTTAGAGATATGTTGGGCGATGACCCACAACTCTAATGGTTTGTGCGGTATGGTATACCAGGTTGAGGTGTGTCACGTTGATAGGTTGGTATGAGCATATGGGGCCAGCGAATCGCTAGCCAGGTATTGTTGCAGTACTTTAGTGCGCTTGTGTTAGCCATTATAATGCTCGTTGGATTCGAGTTTGGTGAATCGTATGGTGATACGATGAGGGTTATGGTAGACTCTTGTAGTCTCTTTGTGGCATGGTATTTGAGGTACGGAATACCTCACGGGGACGTTTATACGCCATTGTTTTGAGGGACTTGTACTGGGACAGCTCAAGTTTGTTGGTATTACCAACGTGAGTGTCAACAAGTCGTTGTTAGCTCTAGTTGAGCATCCTAGCATATGGCATGCAATGGGAGTCTCAATGGTTTGTGAGATATAGTTAGTGGGGTGACACTATTATATTGATTTTGTCTCTTGAAGAGATTTGGATTGTACTGTCTTGGAGACAGCTTGCATCGGTCGTGGATTGATTGTAAATCAGCCATGGTAAGCATTACTGGTGTTGGACCGAGTAATGGATTTCTTACCTCGGTGAGACGTTTGAGGAGACGTCTCCTGGGAGATGCTCGTTTGTGGAGTACTATGGCATTAGTACAGAGCATCGTTGGGATGTGTATACATGGTGTATACGGATTTTGGATCGGGTATTGGTGGTATTGATGCACTACTCTAACCAGCTGTGTATTTCTGGGTTCCGGGATATGTTTCGGTATAAATATATCCAGGTCTTCCGAACGGTGGTTCGAGGATTGGAGGATCATGGATTCATGACTTTTTCCTTGAGAGGAATGCGGTATTATGATACCTACCGGTTGAATCTTTTGGGGAGATTCGTTATTTTGGTTCATGTGGTGGTGATGTTGAAATCACACCCTTTGGTTTTGGTTTGTCAACCATCATTCTCCGTGGGGTGAGAATAATTGAGGTTTGACAGTTGGTTTTGGGATTTGGGTATGATTGGAGATACCTGAGTACATTGCATTATGTATGCATGTTGTGTTGGTGTATGGACATGTATGCCGTGTGTGTATACGAATGCCAACTTTATTTTTGTTCCTTGTTGAACGTCGAGTTTGTATGCTTGGTTTGGTAAATCTCCGGTGTGAGATTGTGGAACCTCGAGAGCGGTAATCTCGATGGCACGATGTATTCTGAGGAATGATCGTGAGGTACGGTCGACCCCCTTTGAGGAGGGATTGGCGTGTTTTGAGACCATGGTAAATTCTTGTTGGATAATTCGATGGCCTTCCTGTTTTAGGATTGGCAAATCCCATGATAAACGAGGGATGGCCAGGACTTGGATTTGTTTAGTGTCGTGGATTGACACGTGTGGCAGGAATGCAACTGTCTGTTTTGCATGACCTCTGTGGAACTTGAGACTTTGTGGAGTCTTGATGGTGTGACGGGACCAAGATACGATTTCTTGGAACACACCGGTGTAAACATCCTCGGTGATGTGTTTTGTGTGGATCAGTGACCGTGGGTAACCCGGTCCGGGTTGCAAGTGGTGCAACTACTCCTTTGGAGGAGATGGGCTGGGAAACAAAAACCGGATTTTCTGTGAGTATACTGTTGTATACTAGTGGTCCCCATCATGACGATGCGTGTCAAGCATCGTGGGCAAGTGATGGATGTCATGGAGTGATATCTTTGTCAGAACCAAGGGAGATTTGGTTGGTTTGCAGTCGTGGTGGACTGACTTCTGGGACGATTCACGTCGAGGTATGTTGTTATTTTTCGGGTTTGTATTGGTCTTGGCGTTTGCTCTATTTTAGAGCTTGGTGCGAGATGGGTGTTCTCGCAGTTGTCAATTCGATTCTGATGTGGTCCAGAATCGGGGTCTTGGCTTTGTTTTGTTTGTGTAGTCCTGGTGTTACGTGGGGTACACCGGTGCAATTTCGAGGACAAAACTTTTTTAGTGGGCGATAATTGTGATGTCCGGGGATTAATGGTGTTAATCCCGGTGTAGTATTAATCCTTGATGGATTTTTAATTGTGGCAATTATGAATTAATTGTCGTTTTGGGTCTCCCGAGGTTGGATAATCGGGCATTGGAGATCGCTGGATCCAAAGGTTGAGATTGTTCGATTTCGTGCGAATATTCGAGTATATGTCCTGAATACATCATTTTCTTGTTTGGAATAAGGTTTTGAGAAATTTTCACAATTTCTGACACTTTTTTGTTTTTTGATAAATTTCGATTTTGTGCGAATATTCGAGTATATGTATGTGGAAATTTAGCAGCTAGTCTTGATACATCATTTTCTTGTTTGGAAAGAGGTTTTGATAAATATTCGAGTATATGTCTTTGTAAACTAATTCAATTTGTGTAATTTTAACATATAGTCTTGAGTACATCCTTTTCCTGTTTGGAAATAGGTTTTTGAGAAATTTTGACAATTTCGGCCTTTTCTTTTTTTCTGATAACTTTGGATTTTGCAAATATTTGAGTATGAATAAACCAATTCAATTTGTGGAATTTTAATTACGGATGTTTGTAGATTGCCGATGTTCTTAGACTTTTTTTTTTAAATTTTGATTTCGTTTGAATATTCGATGTCTTGAGTAAATCATTTTTTTTGTGGGAAGATGTTTTTGAGCAAGTTTTTTATTTCTTGTTAAATTTTTCGATTTTGTGCGAATATTCATGTATATGTCTTCAATTTGTGGAATTTTAGCAGCTAGTCTTGAGTACGTAATTTTCTTGTTTCGAAGATGGTTTTGAGAAATTTTCTCAATTTCTGACGTTTTTTTATTTTTTTGACAAGTTTCGATTTTGTACGAATATTCGAGTATATGTCCTCGTAAACCAATTCAATTTGTGAAATTTTAACATCTAGTCCTGAGTACATCATTTTCTTGTTCGGAAGAAGGTTTTGAGAAATTTTAACATTTTCGGATGTTTTTTATTTTTTGAAAAAATCGATTTCGTGCGAATATTCGAGTATATTCTTGAGTATATCATTTTCTTGTTTGGAAGAAGAAGGTTTCGAGAAATTTTCAAAATTATGGACGCTTTTTTAAATTTTTGATAAATTTTGATTTTGTACGAATATTCGAGTATATGTCTTCGTAAACCAATTCAATTTGTGAAATTTTAACATCTAGTCTTGGGTATATCATTTTGTTCTTTGGGAGAAGGTTTTGAGAAATTTTCACAATTCAGAAGTTCTTTTATTTTTTGATAAATTTAGATATCGTGGGAATTTTCAGGTATGTCTTTTGACTACATCATTTCTTGATTGGAAGAAGTTTTTGAGCAATTTTCAAAATTACAGACGGTTTTTTATATTTTGCTAAGTTACGAGGATATGTCTTCGTAAAAAAATTCATTTTGTGAAATTTTAACATCAAGTCTTGGGTAAATTTTCTTGTTTGGAAGAAGATTTTCACAATTTCGGACTATTTTTTTATTTTTGATACGTTCCGATTTCATGCAAATATTCGAGTATTTGTCTTGAGAACATCATTTTCTTGGTTGGAAGTTGTTTTTGAGAATTTTTTCAAAATTTTGGAAGTTTTTTTATTTTTTTATAAAATTCGACTTGTGCGAATGTTAGAGTATATGTCTTGAGTCTATCATTTTCTTTTTTGGGAGAAGTTTTGATTTTGTGCGAATATTAGAGTATATGTCTTGAGTTAATCATTTTCGTGGTTGGAAGAAGTTTTTGAGCAATTTTAAAAGTTATGGACGTTTTTTTTTTAATTTTTTGATGAATTTCGATTTCGTGCGAATATTCGAGTATATGTCCTGAATACATCATTTTCTTGTTTGGAATAAGGTTTTGAGAAATTTTCACAATTTCTGACACTTTTTTGTTTTTTGATAAATTTCGATTTTGTGCGAATATTCGAGTATATGTATGTGGAATTTTAGCAGCTAGTCTTGATACATCATTTTCTTGTTTGGAAAGAGGTTTTGATAAATATTCGAGTATATGTCTTTGTAAACCAATTCAATTCGTGTAATTTTAACATATAGTCTTGAGTACATCCTTTTCCTGTTTGGAAATAGGTTTTTGAGAAATTTTGACAATTTCGGCCTTTTCTTTTTTTCTGATAACTTTGGATTTTGCAAATATTTGTTCAAACATGTTATATGTTTTATGTTGAAGTTTGGATGGTATGAAAAGAGGTGCTGGAGAAATCGCGCACACAACGTGTGGCGATCGATCACTACAAACGCAGCGATCGATCGCCGAAGGCCAGTAGCTAAAATCGAAGGCAGGCGATCGATCGCCATAAATGGCGTGATCGATCGCCTCGAGCCAGTGAAGTCTGGCGATCGATCGCCTCGATGCAGCGATCGATCGCCAGTTGCTGAATAGTGGAAAATGATGTTTTTATTGGATTTTTTGATTTTGGGCTATAAATTGGCATCTAATATTGTGTTGTACACTGGTGTAGAGCCTTCACAGATAGCCACACAACGCAGGGGATAGAGTCCTGCAACATACCATATTTTGGAAAGATACGTAAGCGACGTACGGCACCCAACGGTAACATGTATTATATGTTTATTATTTGACATGCGATGAATGCAAGTTTGTGCATTATGAGTACGATACATGTTGTTATGCATTGTTGTTGCATATGTATGATGTGGAACATTGGGTGTGTATTCCACGAGTCACGGTTATCACAGTGATGATTTTAATGCTTACCGCTATTATACCGCTAAAAATGTGGAGCGAGGGAGGGGAGGACCGCTTGCACATGGAGGCGAGGTTTACCATACGAAGCGAGGATAGAAATACCGCTTGTATGAAGAAGCGAGGGAGGGGAGTTCCGCTTGTTCTAAAGTTATGAAGCGATGGGCATTAAAATACACTGATGATAAACTGACTAAGGATTGAAGTAAAGATTTAAGAAGTGAAGTTATGTCATGACATTTATTTAAAGAAGCCATAATATCATATATTGATTTGATTATGAGTTATGGTACAGGGACAACCAAAATAGGCGTTTTAAATGCATTGGAATTCAGGAAGTATCATATGCCTATAATTTATGCATTTATGCTTTACATTCATATTATGTTGAATATGAACTATGATGTGCTCATGTGTTGGGGTTGTCTTTGTAGGTGCTTTTGACATGGAGAACCGAGGTTGGGGTTGATACGCTGAGCTGTAAGGAGTGCTACAGGATTAGCAGAATAGAGATTCCTTTTGTATAGTTTCTACAAGTGTAGAGTAAAGCTATAGTTAGTACCCTTTTGTTAGGAATATGTATAATTCTTTTTTGAACTTTTGGTACTGTAATCTCTTAAGCTCAGGATTATCAACACAGCCTAATACTCTGATTTATGAATGATTAGTTCTCTTAAATTGCACCTTAGAATCTTGTTTAGATAACGGGGTCTCACAGTTTTTGTTCCAAATATTAAAATGGGATGAAATCACTATCCCAAATGAATTTATTATTCAAACTCTTCAAGTACCACGAAACTTAATAAGAAGAGAAATATCTCAAATAGTAGAAGAAACTGATAGCAGAATCCTGTTAAGATTTAATTCTTACAAAGAACGAGCAACTTCACCAATAATAGATGAGGCAGAATCTTCAAGAAGATCTGTTTCAAATTATTCCAGTTCCAGATGTACTGATTTAAAAATTAATTTTAAAACACCTCTTCCAGAATTTCAACCCTCTAGTGAAACTATTCTCCACCAAATTCCCCAATTTTATCTCAAATAAACATGATTTCATGTTTAAACTTCAAAGTAAATCATCAATATCTTTGTGAAGATTACAATGATCCAGAAAATACGGATCGACGTCAATGGTTTTAGAAACTCGATCCAAAGGTCATCGAACAAATTAAAAAGGCTTGGATGATGGATATCATCAAGAAAAAAGCTAATATTCCTTTACTTGATTGATTTAATATCTATGCTTTTACAAAAGATATTAAAATGTCTATTCCTTAAAACAAGTAAATGTTCAAACAGTTGTAACTACGTCTGATGGCGAAATCATAGCAACTCCTTTTAAAAGTGGCAAAGAAGGAAAAGACCCTGTCACACAAGAAGATATTATTAAAATTTATCAACAAAATAATTTCTCAAATCAAATTTTACATACAATTGCTACACAAATTAATCAAATGCACAATTTACAAATAGAAAATGAATCAAAATATTTAAAGTCCCTTATGATGTTTCGGAACCTCATTTTAACCCAAGAAGCATTCCTATATCTATAGAAAATAAAATGAAGCTACCAAATGCTGATATACTTGAAAGAATGGATAAAAAATTAGCTAGTATTCCCTCTACTAGTAATTCAAAAATTAGTTGTGTTGATAATAAAATTTCAAGTGAAATTTCAGAAAATGATGATGAAAATATCATTAACGAAATTAAAGAAAATTTTAAAGAAGAAATTAATAAATTAAGATCGACCGGTCCAACAAGAAATTATTACAAAAGACCTACGCCTCAGGAGATTCAACATGAAGAACGAGCTCAATTCCAAACTTCTAAATATAATGGACATATTCTATACATAAATGGAATATTGATGGCAAATATGAATATGAAATACTCAATACTTTATAAGAAATGGGTATGGCATGAACAACCTACAGAGTCCAAAATATTATAGAAGAAAAGGTTGTAAGTCTACTTGTTACAGTATTTACAGGACAACTTAAAAACTGGTGGGATAATCAATTAACTCTAGAAGAAAATAATTAACCATAAATCAGAATATGAAACTGAAGATGGCATAATTCAACAAAAGGTTGATGCTTGTTATTATTTTATAATCACTATTGGCATGTAGTTCATCGGTAATCCTAAAGAAGAACTAAATTCCTCACATATTGTTCTTTCAAATCTTTGATGTCCAACACTATCTGATTATAGATGGTATAAAGACGTTTTTCTTACAAATATTCTAAAAGAACAAATTGCAATCAAGCTTTCTGGAAAGAAAGATTCATTGCAGGACTTCCCAAGTTATTCGGAGAAAGAATAACTCAGAAACTAAAAACTGAAACAGATAGTGATCCAATTAATTTTGATTCTATAACTTTTGGGCAGTTATTTGCATTCATTAAAAGAGAAGCATTAACGTTATGCTCTGAATTAAAAATCCAATCAAAAAATGGTAAAGATAAACATACGTCAAGAAAAGAACTCGAAAATTTACGTGAAGCATTTGGCATGCAGAAAAGTCTAGCCCCTTCAACATATTACAAAAACAAAGTTAAAAAACATGTTTCCGAAAAAAATACAAAAAATATTTTCGAAGATACAAAAGAACTTCAAGAGAAAACCTGAAGAACCTTCTACCTCAAAAGGCAAGAAAAAAACCTTATGAAAAATATAATCCTCATAACACTAGTAAAATTCAATGTTGGAAATGTCATCGCTTTGGCCACAAAGCCGATACATGCACTATAAAATAAAAAATTAACGAATTATTTGAAGATATCCAGAATTTAGAGACAAAATATCATCCTTACTTATCAATGAAGAAAATCCAAATTCTCCAATCTCAGAATCAGATTCTAGTTCAAATACTGATTTTGAATTTTTAAATCAAATATTAAATAACTCCAGTAATAGTGAAAGTGAAGAACAAGATTCTAATTTTTGCACTCTTTCTATTAATGTGATTACAAAAAATAAAGATCAACAAGAATTTTTAATAGAATTAATATATAAAATTAATCAGGAAGATCGTAAAGAATACTTACAAAGATTTAAAACTTTAATTCTTACAGACGATGACCTTCTGAAAAAATTAATGAACCATTTAGCATTTCAAAGTTATTTGATAAATGTCCTTCATCCACAATAAAGAAAATCAATTCTAACGATCTCCAACGAGAAATAAATCAATTAAAGCAACAAATTTCATATATATATTGTAAGCTAAAAAGTCTTGATGCAAAAGATTTAGAATTAAATACCAAAATATCTATTCTTAATCAAATACAATTTGGAACAGAAGACTCTAAAAATCAAGAAGAAATTTATGTGGAACAGAAGACTAAAAATCAAGAAGAAATTTATGTTTCTCAGAATATTTCTAATCAAGACAATAGAAAAATTTCATTCCAGAAATGGTATTCAATGATTACTTTGATAATTAATGATTTCAAAATTAAAGAAAGGCTTGTTGCAGCCAATTCAACACCTTTAAATATCAAAAATAAATTATCCAAAGCTTATATCTGTAATCAAGGTTATTGTTTCAAAACTCCTTTCATTTTAGTTAAAAATTTAAATCAAGAAATAATATTAGGAACTCCTTTCCTAACTTCAATTTATCCTCTCCATGTTAATAACAAAGGAATCACTACTAATATTATGGGTAATAAATTCATTTCACTACTCCTACCAAAACAAAAGAAATATCCTTACATCAAGAATCTTCAATTTTCAAACAGGTAAATTTAATCATAACCAAAACTTCACAAATAAATCTTCTAAAAAAAGAAATCCCCTATTTAAAAATATAAGAACAACTACAAAATACAATCATTCAATAAGAAATAAAAAATATGAAAATAACATTAAAACAAAATATATTCTAATTTTCCCAATGCTTTTTGGGATATGAAACAACATATAGAATTTAATGAAAAAAGTTATTTCTACCAAATCAAGAGCTATTCAAATGAATAAAGAATTACTTGAAACCTGCAAAAAAGAAATTCAAAGCTTACTTAAAAAACTTAATATGGCCTAGCAAATCTCCTTGGAGCTGTGATGCCTTCTATGTTAATAACAGTGCATAAAAAGAATGTGGTGTTCCTAGACTAGTTATTAATCCCAAACCTTTAAATAAAGTATACGTTTTCCAATCCCAAATAAAAGAGATTTAATCAATAGATTATACAAATCAACTATCTTTTCAAAATTCGATATGAAATTCGGATTCTGGAAAATTCAAATTAATGAAAAGGATAGATATAAAACTGCATTCACCGACGTTTTGGACATTACGAATGGAATGTAATACCCTTTGGTCTTAAAAATGCTCATTCGAAATTTCAAAATAAAATAAATAAAATCTTTAATCCTTTTAATTTCATACTTGTCTATATTGATGATGTTTTAATATTTTCAGAATCCATAGACCAACACTTTAAACATTTTTATTCAAACTACAATAAAAAATGGACTAGAAGTCTCCGAATCAAAATTAAAATTGTTTCAAACTAAAATACGTTTCTTAGGACACGATATTTTCCAAGGCACAATTAAACCCATTTCAAGAGCCTATGAATTTGCGTCTAAATTCCCTAATGAAACTAAAGATAAAATTCAACTTCAACGATTCTTAGGATGTCTCTTCTCAGATTTCTTTCCCAAACTTTGTATTATTTGTAAACCCCTTTATCAAAGACTTCAAAATAATCCTTGTGAATGGACATCTGAACATTCACGTCTTGTTCAGTTAATAAAAAAACAAGCCACATCCTTACCCTGTTTAGGACTTCCACACCCTAATGCCTATCTCATTGTTGAAACCGATGCATCTGATTCTGGGTATGGGGGTATACTCAAACGAACTTCACAGAAATCATCTGCATCTCATACATAATCTCAAAAAATAGAACAAATCATATGTTTTCATTCAGGCATTTGATTAGGATCACAAAAGAATTATTCGACAGTCAAAAAAGAAATTTTAGTCATAAGAATTTCAAAATTTCAAGATGCTCTTTATAATAAATCTTTTCTTTTAAGAATAGAGCGTAAATCTGCAAAATAAATTTTGCAAAAAGATATAAAAATATAGTTTCAAAATAATTTTTGCCAGATGGCAAGCCATATTCTCAGTATTTGATTTTGAGATTTTTTACATTAAAGGATCATCCAATTCACTTCTAGATTTTCTAACTAGAGAATTCTTACAAGGAAAGAATTCTATTATTACAGATGAGCAAGTCCAAGATCCAAACATCAGATGATTACGCAGTACAAACACCTAATCAAAATCGATTTTCGGTTCTAATAGACTTTCAACCTCTTACTTATACTCAAGCTGTTCAAACTGCCCTTCCCCCAAAATACACATGAAAAACAGATACATTCTCAAATTTCACCTTATTTCAAAAAACCATTTGTTGAACATCTTATTTTGACCAGATTTTCAACATCACCAGATTTTAACACACTCAAAAGTATAATTCAGAGATACTATCCTCAAGGATGCCACTAGTATCCAGAAGATCCAAGAAGACTCAAAAATTTTAAGAATACATTCTGGTTGACTCTAAATCAATAGAATTAGTTCATACGCAAGACACTAAGAATCCTTCCAGAATTGCATTCTCAAAGTGTATTATTAACAAGATTTACAAATAAGAAGAATGTGCTTTTCCATTCTCTCAAAAGAATTTTTCAAAAGATTTTAATCCAAATGAATATAATTATCCCGATTAAAAAATGGCTTGGTACAATACATTTTTCAAAAGACTTTTGATCATTCTTGGTTTTTAACTTTCCACACAAATTTTATCAAAGAATTCCCTATTTGGATCTGTGACTGGTTGTTCAAATTTGAACCTACCATCCTACCTCCAGACATCAGAATTGCACTTCAAAGTTTTATCAAAAATGCACCAGGCACCGAATTTGAAAAACAAATTTTGTATTTTTCCGAATTCAAAGTATCATGGATTTTCTGTTGGAATTTTCAGTTCCAGCAATTTTATTCAAAACCTTACCCTATATCAATTGTTCGAGAATTCAAAGTAAAATGGTGGCAAAATTACTCTACTAATTATTGTAATCAAGAAGTAGTCCTCATATTTCTCCAGATAGGGGAAAAAATCAAATGGTCTCCTAGCATAAACAAAAGAAGCAGAACTAAATCCTAAACCTACTCATCCATTTAATGCTAAATGGAAAGCCAAGGAAGAATTATTACTCCAAACTCATTTAAAGCCCAGTTCAAAAGCAGTTAAAGAATCAGAAAAACAAACAGGTTACTCCGAACGACAAATTAAATTACTTCAAATGATGGAGGATTGTCTGGACCTTGCTCAAATTATGTTCATTATTTAAAACAATGAAGTCATCATCATCAAAAGCAAACTCAGAGAAGTCTACATCAAATTATGACCCATTAAAAGACAATTTGCTCAAGATCCATATGATTTCTAGCAGATATGACCGAGGACTCCAACAAACAAAGCAAATAAGAGAATCTATTTTCAATGATCCAAGCAAGGGAAATTTCAGGCTCAAAGATGTCCCAACAATAATTCATGTGGACAGCTAGCGGTATTATTACAACCAGTTGGCTTTTCAAAGACTCACATGAGAAGACAAAATTCAAAAGACAAATTTAAACAGGACGAAGATAAAGCAACGACTCTCATTTTCTTTGTTGGAAGAAATTTTGAGCAATTTTCAAAATTACAGACGTTTTTTGATTTCGTATGAATATCCGAGTATATGTCTTGAGTACATCATTCTTTGTTGGAAGAAGTTTATGAGCAATTTTCACAATTATGGATTTTTTTATTTTTTGATAAATGTCGATTTTGTGCGAATATTTGGGTATATGCCTTGAGTAATTCTTTTTTCTTGGTTGGAATAAGTTTCGAGCAATTTTGTACGAATATTCAAGTATATGTATTCATAGACCAATTCAATTTGTTGATTTTAACAGCTAGTTTTGAGTATATTATTTTCTTGTTTGGAAGAAGGTTTTGAGAAATTTTCACAATTCGAACGTTTTTTTATTTTTTGATAAAGTTCAATTTTGTGTGAATATTCGAGTACATGTCTGGGGTACATCATTTTCTTGGTTTGAAGATTTTTTGAGTAATTCCCATAATTATGGATTTTTTTAGATTTTTTGTTAAATTCTGATTGCGTATGAATATTCGATTATGTCTTGAGTTCATCATTTTTTTTGTTGGAAGAAGTTTTTGAGCAATTTTCACAATTACAGACCTTTTTAATTTTTTGATAAATTTCGATTTTGTGCGAATATTCATGCATATTCATTTTGTTGAATTTTAACATCTAGTTTTGAGTACATCATTTTATTGTTTCGAAGAAGGTTTTGAGAACTTTTCACAATTTCAACGTTTTTTTATTTTTTGATAAATTTTGATTTTGTGCGAATATTAGATTATATGTACGCAAAAACTAATTCAGTTTGTGGAATTTTAACATCTAGTTTTGAGTACATCATTATCTAGTTTGGAAGAAGGTTTTGGGAAATTTCACAACATCCGACATTTTTTAATATTTTGATAAATTTTGATTTTTTCGAATATTCGAGTATATGTCTTCGTAAACGAGTTCAATTTGTGGAATTTTAACATCTAGTTTTGAGGACATCATTTTCTTGTTTGGAAGAAGGATTTGAGAAATTTTAACAATTTCTAACATTTTTTTATTTTTTGATAAATTTCGATTTTGTGCGAAGCTTCGATTATATGTATTCATAAACCAAATCAATTTGTGGAATTCTAACAGCTAGTCTTGATACATCATTTTCTTGTTTGGAAAAAGGTTTTGAGTACCTCATTTCTTGGTTGGTAGAATTTTTTTGAGCAATTTTCACAATTACGGACGTTTTTTTGATTTCGTATGAGTATCCGAGTATATGTCTTGAGTAACATCATTCTTGGTTGGAATGAGTTTATGAGCAATTTTCACAATTATGGATTTTTTATAAATGTGATTTTTGTGCGAATATTCGAGTATATGCCTTGAGTACATCATTTTCTTGATTGGAATAAGTTTTTGATCAATTTTCACAAATTCGGACTATTTTTTATTTTTTATAAATTTGATTCGAGTATATTTCTGGAGTACATAATTTTATTTGTTGGAAGAATTTTTTGAGCAATTCTCATAATAACGGATGTTTTTTGTTTTTTTGATAAATTTTTATTTCGTATGAATATTCGTTTATCTCTTGAATATATCATTTTCTTTTTGGAAAATGTTTTTGAGCAATTTCACTTACAGACGTTTTTTAGTTTTTAATAAATTTTGATTTTTTACGAATACTCATGTATATGTCTTCATAAACCAATTCAATTTGTGGATTTTCTTTTGTGGAAGAAGGTTTTGAGAAATTTTTAATATTCAGACGTTTTTTTTTTGTTTTTTGTTTATCAATTTTGATTTCGTGTGTATATTCGAGTATATGTCTTGAGTACATCATTTTCTTGATTAGAAGAAGTTTTGTAGCAATTTTCACAATTACATACGTTTTTTTAAATTTTTGATAAATTTTGATTTTGGAATAGTATTAGAGTATATGTCTTCGTAAACAAATTCATTTTGTGAAATTCTAACATCAAGTTTTGAGTATATCATTTTCTTGTTTAGAAGAAGATTTTTAGAAATTTTAACAATTTCAGACTTTTTTATTTTTCGATACATTTTGATTTTGTGCAAATATTCGAGTATATGTCTTGTGTACATCATTTTCTTGGTTGGAAGAAGTTTTTGAGAAATTTTCACATTTTGATAAATTTCGACATTGTGCGAATGTTATAGTATGTTTTTGAGTATATCATTTTATTTATTGGAAGAAGCTTTTGAGAAATTTTAACAATTACGGACATTTTTTATTTTTTTATAAATTTTGATTTTATGCGAATATTCGAGTATATGTATTCATAAACAAATTCAATTTGTGAAATTTTAACAACTAGTTTTGCGTACAACTTTTTCTTGTTTGGTAGAAGGTTTTGAGACATGTTCACAATTTCGAACGCTATTTTATTTTTTTGATAAATTTTGATTTTGTGCGAATATTCGAGTATATGTGTGGGGTACATCATTTTCTTGGTTTGAAGAATTTTTTGAGCATTTTTCATAATTGTGGATGTTTTTAGATTTTTTGTTAAATTCTGATTTCTTATGAATATTCGATTATGTCTTGAGAATATCATTTTTTTGTTGGAAGATGTTTTGAACAATTTTCACAATTACATACCTCTTTTTTTGATAACTTTCGATTTGTGCGAATATTCATGTATATATCTTCATAAACCAATTCATTTTGTAAAATTTTAATAGCTAGTCTTGAGTACATCATTTTGTTGTTTCGAAAAAGGTTTTGAGAAATTTTCATAATTTCTGACATTTTTTTATTTTTTGATAAATTTCAATTCAATTTGTGGAATTTTAACATCTTGTTTTGAGTAAGTCATTTTCTTGTTTTGAATAAGGTTTTGAGAAATTTTCACAATTTTGGAAGTTTTTTTATTTTTTGATAAATTTCAATTTTTAGAGTATATGTATTCTATTCTAAAACTAATTGTGGAATTTTAACATCATTGTCTTGTTTGGAAGAAGGTTTTTTGAGAAATTTTCACAATTTCTATTATTTTTTATATTTTGATAAATTTTGATTTTGTGTGAACATTCGAGTATATGTCTTCGTAAACCAATTAAATTTTTGTAATTTTAACATCTAGTCTTGAATACAACTTGTTTGGAAAAAGGTTTTGAGAAATTTTCACAATTTCGGACTTTTTTTATTTTTTGCTAACTTTGGATTTTGCAAATATTAGAGTACGAATAAACCAATTCAATTTGTGGAATTTAATTATGGACTTTTTTATAAATTTTAATTTCGTATCAATAAATCTTTTTTTGGAAGATGTTTTTGAGCAAGTTTTTTATTTCTTGATAAATTTTGATTTTTTGCGAATATTCATGTATATGTCTTCATAAACCAATTCAATTTGTGGAATTTTAACAGCTAGCTTGAGTACATAATTTTCTTGTTTCGCATATGGTTTTGAGAAATTTTCACAATTTCTTACGTTTTTTAATTTTTTTGACAAATTTCGATGTTGTGCGAATATTCGAGTATATATCCTCGTAAACCAATTCAATTTATGAAATTTTAACATATGGTGTTGAGTACATCATTTTCTTGTTTGGAAAAAGGTTTTGAGAAATTTTAACATTTTAGACGTTTTTTATTTTTTAAAAAATTTGATTTCGTGCGAATATTCGAGTATATGTCTTGAGTATATCATTTTCTTGTTTGGAAGAAGGTTTTGAGAAATTTTCACCATTCGGACGTTTTTTATTTTTTGATAAAATTTAGATTTCGTGCGTATATTCGAGTATATAGAATAAGTACATCATTTTCTTGGTTAGCAGAAGTTTTGTAGCAATTCTCACAATTACATACTTTTTTTAATTGTTGATAAATTTTGATTTTGTGCGAGTATTCGAGTATATGTCTTCGTAAACAAATTCATTTTGTGAAAATCAAGTCTTGAGTACATCATTTTCTTGTTGGAAGATGATTTTCAGAAATTTTCACAATTTCGGACTTTTTTTTTATACATTTTGATTTCTTGCAAATATTCGAGTATATGTTTTGAGTACATCATTTTCTTGGTTGGAAGAAGATTTTGAGCAATTTTCACAATTATGGACATTTTTTTATTTTTTGATAAATTTCATTTTTTGTGCGAATTTTCTGATATGAACCCCGCCCAAGAACCATTCTTTCTTTTTTCCAAGACCTACCCAACATTATGTGACTAGTATTGATATGAGCAACATCGCAAAGTAACTCATCTGTGTATCTCCCACGAACGAGAGAAATTTTCACAAATTTTCAAATGCTTTGTTACTTTAATTTCACCACAATCAGTCAACCACCACAATTTATATGGCTTCGGATGCACAATCGTATGCAAATTCAACTTTTCAACCATCTCAATTCTTACAATATACTTATTGATAAGAACTTCTTCCAACCAAGAAAATTGTACTCAAGACTAACTGTTAAAATTCCAAAAATTGAATTGGTTTATGAAGACATATATACAAATATTCGCACAAATCCAAATTTAGCAAAAACTAAAATGCTTCCGTAATTGTGAAAATTGCTCAAACACATATTCCAACAAAAAAAATGATATACTCAAGACATAATCGAATATTCATACGAAATAAAAATTAATCAAAAAATTAAAAACATCCGTAATTATGAGGATTGCTCAAAAAATTCTTCCAACTAAGAAAATTATGTACTCCAGACAATACTCGAATATTCGCACAAAATCGAAATGTATCAAAAATTAAAAAAATGTCCGTAATTTTCAAAATTTCTCAAAAACTTCTTCCAAAAAAGAAAATGATGTACTCAAGACATATACTCTAACATTCGCACAAAGTCGAAATTTATCAACAAATAAAAAAACTCCCAAAATTTTGAAAAATTTCTCAAAAACAACTTCTAACCAAGAAAATGATGTTCTCAAGACAATACTCGAATATTTGCATGAAATCGGAAGGTATCAAAAAATAAAATAAAAAGTCCGAAATTGTGAAAATCATCTTCCAAACAAGAAAATTTACTCAAGACTTGATGTTAAAATTTTTACAAAATGAATTTTTTTACGAAGACATATACTCGTAACTCATCAAAAAATAAAAAAGCGTCCGAAACTTTTGAAAATTGCTCAAAAACTTCTTCCAATCAAGATATGATGTAGTCAAAAGACATACTTGAAAATTCCCACGAAATCTAAATTTATCAAAAAATAAAAAAGACTCTGTATTGTGAAAATTTCTCAAAACCTTCTTCCAAAGAAGAAAATGATATACTCAAGACTTGATGTTAAAATTTCACAAATTGAATTGGTTTTCGAAGAAATATATTCGAATATTCGTACAAAATCGAAATTTATCAAAAATTTAAAAAAGCGTCCATAATTGTGAAAATTTCTCAAAACCTTCTTCCAAACAAGAAAATGATATACTCAAGACATATACTCGAATATTCGCATGAAATCGAATTTTTTAAAAAATAAAAAACGTCTGAAAATGTTACAATTTCTCAAAACCTTCTTCCAAACAAGAAAATGATGTACTCAAGACTAGATGTTAAAATTTCACAAATTGAATTGGTTTACGAGGACATATACTCGAATATTCGTACAAAATCGAAACTTGTCAAAAAAAATAAAAAACGTCAGAAATTGAGAAAATTTCTCAAAACCATCTTCGAAACAAGAAAATTATGTACTCAAGACTAGCTGTTAAAATTCCACAAATTGAATTGGTTTACAAAGACATGTACATGAATATTCGCACAAAATCGAAAAATTTACCAAGAAATAAAAACTTGCTCAAAAAAAAAATGATTTACTCAAGACATCGAATATTCATACGAAATCAAATTTTATAAAAAAGGTCTAAAAACATCGGCACTCTAAAAACATCCGTAATTAAAATTCCACTAATTGAATTGGTTTATTCATACTCTAATAATTGCAAATCCAAAGTTATCAAAAAATAAAAATAGTCTGAAATTGTAAAATATCTCAAAAGCCTATTTCCAAACAGGAAAAGGATGTACTCAAGACAATATGTTAAAATTACACAAATTGAATTGGTATACAAAGACATATACTCGAATATTTCTCAAAACCTCTTTTCCAAACAAGAAAATGATGTATCAAACTAGCTGTTAAAATTCCACATACATATACTCGGATATTCGTACAAAATCAAAATTTATCAAAAAATAAAATAAGTGTCAGAAATAGTGAAAATTTCTCAAAACCTTCTTCCAAACAAGAAAATGATGTATTCAAGACATATACTCGAATATTCGCACGAAATCGAAATTCATCAAAAAAATAAAAAAAAAACGTCCATAACTTTTGAAATTGCTCAAAAACTTCTTCCAACCAAGAAAATTATTTACTCAAGACATATACTCTAATATTCGCACAAAATCAAAATTTATCAAAAACTTGAGTAATTTGTAAAAATTACTCAAAACCTTATTCCTAATAAGAAAATGATCTACTCAAGGCTAGATGTTAAAATTCCACAAGTTGAATTGGTTTACGAAGATATATACTCGATATTCACAAAAAGTCGAAATTTGTCAAAAAAAAAAAAATATCCGTAATTGCAAACATTTCTGAAAACCTTCTTCCAAACAAGAAATTGTACTCAAGACTAACTGTTAAAATTCCAAAAATTGAAGTGGTTTATGAAGACATATATACAAATATTCGCACAAATCCAAATTTAGCAAAAACTAAAATGCTTCCGTAATTGTGAAAATTGCTCAAACACATATTCCAACAAAAAAAATGATATACTCAAGACATAATAGAATATTCATACGAAATAAAAAATAATCAAAAAATTAAAAACATACGTAATTATGAGGATTGCTCAAAAAATTCTTCCAACAAAGAAAATGATGTACTCCAGACATATACTCGAATATTCGCACAAAATCGAAATGTATCAAAAATTAAAAAAATGTCCGTAATTTTCAAAATTTCTCAAAAACTTCTTCCAAAAAAGAAAATGATGTACTCAAGACATATACTCTAACATTCGCACAAAGTCGAAATTTATCAACAAATAAAAAGACTTCCAAAATTTTGAAAAATTTCTCAAAAACAACTTCTAACCAAGAAAATGATGTTCTCAAGACATATACTCGAATATTTGCATGATATCGGAACGTATCAAAAAATAAAATAAAAAGTCCGAAATTGTGAAAATCATCTTCCAAACAAGAAAATTTACTCAAGACTTGATGTTAAAATTTTACAAAATGAATTTTTTTACGAAGACATATACTCGTAACTCATCAAAAAATAAAAAAGCGTCCGAAACTTTTGAAAATTGCTCAAAAACTTCTTCCAATCAAGATATGATGTGTAGTCAAAAGACATACTTGAAAATTCCCACGAAATCTAAATTTATCAAACAATAAAAAAACGTCTGAATTGTGAAAATTTCTCAAAACCTTCTTCCAAAGAAGAAAATGATATACTCAAGACTAGATGTTAAAATTTCACAAATTGAATTGGTTTTCGAAGAAATATATTCGAATATTCGTACAAAATCAAAATTTATCAAAAAATTAAAAAAGCGTCCATAATTGTGAAAATTTCTCAAAACCTTCTTCCAAACAAGAAAATGATATACTCAAGAAATATACTCGAATATTCGCACGAAATCGAATTTTTTAAAAAATAAAAAACGTTTGAAAATGTTAAAATTTCTCAAAACCTTCTTCAAAACAAGAAAATGATGTACTCAAGACTAGATTTTAAAATTTCACAAATTGAATTGGTTTACGAGGACATATACTCGAATATTCGTACAAAATCGAAACTTGTCAAAAAAAATAAAAAAACGTCAGAAATTGAGAAAATTTCTCAAAACCATCTTCGAAACAAGAAAATTATGTACTCAAGACTAGCTGTTAAAATTCCACAAATTGAATTGGTTTACAAAGACATGTACATGAATATTCGCACAAAATCGAAAAATTTACCAAGAAATAAAAACTTGCTCAAAAACATCTTCCAACAAAAAAAATGATTTACTCAAGACATCGAATATTCATACGAAATCAAATTTTATAAAAAAGGTCTAAAAACATCGGCACTCTAAAAACATCCGTAATTAAAATTCCACAAATTGAATTGGTTTATTCATACTCTAATATTTGCAAAATCAAAAGTTATCAAAAAATAAAAATAGTCCGAAATTGTAAAAATATCTCAAAAGCCTATTTCCAAACAGGAAAAGGATGTACTCAAGACAATATGTTAAAATTACACAAATTGAATTTGTTTACAAAGACATATACTCGAATATTTCTCAAAACCTCTTTTCCAAACAAGAAAATGATGTATCAAAACTAGCTGTTAAAATTCCACATACATATATTCGGATATTCGCACAAAATCGAAATTTATCAAAAAATAAAATAAGTGTCAGAAATTGTGAAAATTTCTCAAAACCTTCTTCCAAACAAGAAAATGATGTATTCAAGACATATACTCGAATATTCGCACGAAATCGAAATTCATCAAAAATAAAAAAAAAACGTCCATAACTTTTAAAATTGCTCAAAAACTTCTTCCAACCAAGAAAATGATTTACTCAAGACATATACTCTAATATTCGCACAAAATCAAAATTTATCAAAAACTTAAGTAATTTGTAAAAATTACTCAAAACCTTATTCCTAATAAGAAAATGATCTACTCAAGGCTAAAGGTTAAAATTCCACAAGTTGAATTGGTTTACGAAGATATATACTCGATATTCACACAAAGTCGAAATTTATCAAAAATAAAAAAATATCCGTAATTGCGAAAATTTCTCAAAACTTTCTTCCAAACAAGAAAATGTACTCAAGACTAACTGTTAAAATTCCAAAAATTGGATTGGTTTATGAAGACATATACACAAATATTCGCACAAATCCAAATTTAGCAAAAACTAATATGCTTCCGTAATTGTGAAAATTGATCAAAAACATCTTCCAACAAAAAAAATGATATACTCAAGACATAATTGAATATTCATACGAAATAAAAATTTATCAAAAAAATTAAAAACATCCGTAATTATGAGGATTGCTCAAAAAATTCTTCCAACAAAGAAAATGATGTACTCCAGAAATATACTCGAATATTCGCACAAAATCGAAATGTATCAAAAATTTAAAAAAATGTCCGTAATTTTAAAAATTTCTCAAAAACTTCTTCCAAAAAAGAAAATGATGTACTCAAGACATATACTCTAACATTCACACAAAGTCGAAATTTATCAACAAATAAAAAAACTTCCAAAATTTTGAAAAATTTCTCAAAAACAACTTCTAACCAAGAAAATGATGTTCTCAAGACATATACTCGAATATTTGCATGAAATCGGAACGTATCAAAAAATAAAATAAAAAGTCCGAAATTGTGAAATTCATCTTCCAAACAAGAAATTTACTCAAGACTTGATGTTAAAATTTTACAAAATGAATTTTTTTACGAAGACATATACTCGTAACTCATCAAAAAATAAAAAAGCGTCCGAAACTTTTGAAAATTGCTCAAAAACTTCTTCCAATCAAGATATGATGTAGTCAAAAGACATACTTGAAAATTCCCACGAAATCTAAATTTTTCAAAAAATAAAAAAACGTCTGTATTGTGAAAATTTCTCAAAACCTTCTTCCAAAGAAGAAAATGATATACTCAAGACTAGATGTTAAAATTTCACAAATTGAATTGGTTTACGCAGAATTATATTCGAATAATCGTACAAAATCAAAATTTATCAAAAAATTTAAAAAACGTCCATAATTGTGAAAATTTCTCAAAACCTTCTTCCAAACAAGAAAATGATATACTCAAGACATATACTCGAATATTCGCACGAAATCGAATTTTTTAAAAAATAAAAAACGTCTGAAAATGTTAAAATTTCTAAAAACCTTCTTCCAAACAAGAAAATGTTCTCAAGACTAACTGTTAAAATTCAAAAAATTGGATTGGTTTATGAAGATATATACACAAATATTCGCACAAATCCAAATTTAGCAAAAACTAATATGCTTCCGTAATTGTGAAAATTGATCAAAAACATCTTCCAACAAAAAAAATGATATACTCAAGACATAATCGAATATTCATACGAAATAAAAATTTATCAAAAAAATTAAAAACATCCGTAATTATGAGGATTGCTCAAAAATTCTTCCAACAAAGAAAATGATGTACTCCAGATATATACACGAATATTCGCACAAAATCGAAATGTATCAAAAATTTTAAAAATGTCCGTAATTTTAAAAATTTCTCAAAAACTTCTTCCAAAAAAGAAAATGATGTACTCAAGACATATAATCTAACATTCGCACAAAGTCGAAATTTATCAACAAATAAAAAAACTTCCAAAATTTTGAAAAATTTCTCAAAAACAACTTCTAACCAAGAAAATGATGTTCTCAAGACATATACTCGAATATTTGCATGGAATCGGAACGTATCAAAAAATAAATAAAAAGTCTGAAATTGTGAAATTCATCTTCCAAACAAGAAAATTTACTCAAGACTTGATGTTAAAATTTTACAAAATGAATTTTTTTACGAAGGCATATACTCGTAACTCATCAAAAAATAAAAAAGCGTCCGAAACTTTTGAAAATTGCTCAAAAACTTCTTCCAATCAAGATATGATGTAGTCAAAAGACATACTTGAAAATTCCCACGAAATCTAAATTTATCAAAAAATAAAAAAACGTCTGTATTGTGAAAATTTCTCAAAACCTTCTTCCAAAGAAGAAAATGATATAGTAGTAGACTAGATGTTAAAATTTCACAAATTGAATTGGTTTTCGAAGAAATATATTCGAATATTCGTACAAAATCGAAATTTATCAAAAAATTAAAAAAAGCGTCCATAATTGGGAAAATTTCTCAAAACCTTCTTCCAAACAAGAAATGATATACTCAAGACATATACACGAATATTCGCACGAAATTGAATTTTTTAAAAAATAAAAAACGTCTGAAAATGTTAAAATTTCTCAAAACCTTCTTCCAAACAAGAAAATGATGTAATCAAGACTAGATTTTAAAATTTCACAAATTGAATTGGTTTACAAGGACATATACTCGAATATTCGTACAAAATCGAAACTTGTCAAAAAAAATAAAAAAACTTCAGAAATTGAGAAAATTTCTCAAAACCATCTTCGAAATAAGAAAATTATGTACTCAAGACTAGCTGTTAAAATTCCACAAATTGAATTGGTTTACAAAGACATGTACATGAATATTCGCACAAAATCGAAAAATTTACCAAGAAATAAACACTTGCTCAAAAACATCTTCCAACAAAAAAAATGATTTACTCAAGACATCGAATATTCATACGAAATCAAATTTTATAAAAAAGGTCTAAAAACATCGGCACTCTAAAAACATCCGTAATTAAAATTCCACTAATTGAATTGGTTTATTCATACTCTAATATTTGCAAAATCCAAAGTTATCAAAAAATAAAAATAGTCCGAAATTGTGAAATTTCTCAAAAGCCTATTTCCAAACAGGAAAAGGATGTACTTATATGTTAAAATTACACAAATTGAATTGGTTTACAAAGACATATACTCGAATATTTCTCAAAACCTCTTTTCCAAACAAGAAAATGATGTATCAAAACTAGCTGTTAAAATTTCACATACATATACTCGGATATTCGCACAAAATCGAAATTTATCAAAAAATAAAATAAGTGTCAGAAATTGTGAAAATTTCTCAAAACCTTCTTCCAAACAAGAAAATGATGTATTCAAGACATATACTCGAATATTCGCACTAAATCGAAATTCATCAAAAAATAAAAAAAAACGTCCATAACTTTTAAAATTGCTTAAAACTTCTTCCAACCAAGAAAATGATTTACTCAAGACATATACTCTAATATTCGCACAAAATCAAAATTTATCAAAAACTTAAGTAATTTGTAAAAATTACTCAAAACCTTATTCCTAATAAGAAAATGATCCACTCAAGGCTAAATGTTAAAATTCCACAAGTTGAATTGGTTTACGAAGATATATACTCGATATTCACACAAAGTCAAAATTTATCAAAAAATAAAAAAATATCCGTAATTGCGAAAATTTCTCAAAACCTTCTTCCAAACAAGAAAATGTACTCAAGACTAACTGTTAAAATTCCAAAAATTGGATTGGTTTATGAAGACATATACACAAATATTCGCACAAATCCAAATTTAGCAAAAACTAATATGCTTCCGTAATTGTGAAAATTGCTCAAAAACATCTTCCAACAAAAAAAATGATATACTCAAGACATAATCGAATATTCATACGAAATAAAAATTTATCAAAAAAATTAAAAACATCCGTAATTATGAGGATTGCTCAAAAAATTCTTCCAACAAAGAAAATGATGTACTCCAGACATATACTCGAATATTCGCACAAAATCGAAATGTATCAAAAATTAAAAAAATGTCCGTAATTTTCAAAATTTCTCAAAAACTTCTTCCAAAAAAGAAAATGATGTACTCAAGACATATACTCTAACATTCGCACAAAGTCGAAATTTATCAACAAATAAAAAAACTTCCAAAATTTTGAAAAATTTCTCAAAAACAACTTCTAACCAAGAAAATGATGTTCTCAAGACATATACTCGAATATTTGCATGAAATCGGAACGTATCAAAAAATAAAATAAAAAGTCCGAAATTGTGAAAATCATCTTCCAAACAAGAAAATTTACTCAAGACTTGATGTTAAAATTTCACAAAATGAATTTTTTTACGAAGACATATACTCGTAACTCATCAAAAAATAAAAAAGCGTCCGAAACTTTTGAAAATTGCTCAAAAACTTCTTCCAATCAAGATATGATGTAGTCAAAAGACTTACTTGAAAATTCCCATGAAATCTAAATTTATCAAAAAATAAAAAAACGTCTGAATTGTGAAAATATAGGATCTTTTGATTTCAAAACTGCTTTTTCTATTAAAACTCATGAAGAAACTATTTCTATACAACAAGAATTTCAAAATATACCTTTGATATCTTTAAATTCAATCACAAAATATATAGAAAGACATTATAAATATATTCACTTTGGTTTAATTCAAGTTGTTGTTAAACCATTAGTTCATATGGGAGTTAATGCTCCAATTTATCTCGCTCTTCGAGATAAAAGATTTAAAAGATATAAATCTACATTATTGGCTATGATTCAAACAAATGTTTGTAATGGATCAATATATTTCAACTGTTCCCCTAACTTTTATGTTGATCTTTCAGATCCACTAAGTCAAGACTCATTAGTCTTAGACGTTCATCTTCAAGGAGATGAATTTAGAGACTTATGTAAAAACTTTGCTATCATATATAGAGTTTATTTTAGAATAATGAATTCACAATTAAATCCAAAATTTAATCTTCAAACAACAATAAAAGACGAAACTGACTTATTACATGTCGAAGCAGATAATCCATCTGTGTTTGTTCCAAAACGTTTGAAATGGGATGAAATCACAATCCCAAATGAATTTATTATTCAAACTCCTCAAATACCCAGAAATTTAATAAGAAGAGACATATCTCAAATAATTGAAGAAACTGATGGTCGTATATTACTAAGATTTAACTCATACAGAGAACGATCCCATTCATCTATACAAGATGACCCCGAACCAGAATCATCTCGAAAATCTGTTTCAAATTATTCCAGTTCTCGTTTTACCGACTCAAAAATCAATTTTAAATCTCCTCTTCCAGAATTTCAACCTTCTAGTTCAACAAATTATTCTCCTCCAAATTCCCCCACTTTATCTCAAATAAACATGATTTCATGTTTAAATTTTAAAGTTAATCATCAATTTTTAAGTGATGATTATAATGATCCAGATAATACGGAGAAAAGACAATGGTTTGAACACTTAGAACCACAATTCATAGAACAAATAAAAAAGGCTTGGATGATGGACATAATTAAGAAAAAGTCAAATACTCCTTTACTTAATTGGTTTAATATGTATACCTTTACCAAAGATATAAAAATGTTTATTCGCTACAACAAATAAATGTTCAAACAGCCCTTTACAAAAAATGGACTTTAGACAATAATACTGTTGTAACTTCTATTCATCCACCACTTCAAAAAATAAAAATAACTACTCCAGATGGCGAAATCATAGCTACTCCCTTCAAACGAGGTCGTGAAGGAAAAGATCATGTTTCACAAGAAGATGTCATAAAAATATATCAACAAAATAATTTTTCAAATCAAATTCTACAAACTATTGCTACTCAGTTAAATCAAATGCAAAATTTACAAATAGAAACTAAATCTAAAAATTTAAAATTTCCTCACGATATTTCTAAACCTCACTTTAACCCAAGAAGTATTCCTATGTCCCTTGAAAGTAAATTAAAATTACCAAATACCGATATACATAATCGTATAAACGAAAAACTAGCCAATATTCCCTCTACTAGTAATTCAAAAATTAATTGTGTTAAAATATCCAACGAAAGTTAAAATTCCGATAGTGATACTGATAATCTCATAAATGAAATTAACGAAAATTTTAAAGGAGAAATAAATAAATTACGTTCATCTGGACCAACTAGAAATTTTTATAACAAACCTACACCTCCTGATATTCAATATGAAGAAAGAACTCAATTTCAAACTTCTAAATATGATGGACAATCTATACATCAATGGAATATAGATGGTAAATCCGAATCTGAAATACTTAATACATTACAAGAAATGGGTATGGCAAAAACTGCCTACCGAATTCAAAATGCTACAGAAGAAACTGCTGTAGGTCTACTAATAACCCGATTTAAAGGACAATTAAAAAATTGGTGGGATAACCAATTAACTTTAGATGAAAAACAAGCTATTATACATCATAAGTCAGAATATGAAAATGAAGATGGTATAATTCAACAAAAGACCGATGCCTGTGATTATTTAATAATTACTATAGATATGTATTTCATAGGAAATCCAAAAGAAGAATTAAACTCAGCTCATATTGTTCTTTCAAACTTAAGATGTCCTACTCTATCGGATTACAGATGGTATAAAGACGTCTTCCTTACTTATGTTCTTAAACGAACAAACTGTAATCAAGCTTTCTGGAAAGAAAGATTCATTGCAGGTCTTCCAAAATTATTCGGAGAACGAATAACACAAAAACTCAAAACTGAAACTGATAGTGATCCTATCAATTTTGATGCAATAACTTTTGGGCAATTATTTTCTTTTATCAAAAGAGAAGCTTTTACGTTATGCTCTGAATTAAAAATACAATCAAAATATGGCAAAGATAAACATAATTCTAGAAGAGAATTAGGTAATTTTTGTGAAGCATTCGGTATGCAAAAAATTCTTGCTCCCTCAACATATTATAAAAATAAGGTTAAAAAACCCACTTCAGACAAAAGATATCGAAAATATTTTTGAAAACCTAAAAGAAGTTCTAAGGAACCCAATCCAGACGAAACATTCAAGAAAAAGAAATTTTTTTACAAAAAACCAAACAAAAAATTTAGTAACTCCAATACTACCAAGATTCAATGTTGGAAATGTCACCGTTTTGGGCACAAAGCTGACACCTATCATGTTAAGACAAAAATTAATGAACTATTTCAAGATGATCCAGAACTTAGAGATAAAATATCAACTTTATTAATAAACGAAGAAAAGCCAAATTCTCAAACTTCTGAATCAGAGTCTAGCATTAATACTGATTTCGAATATATAAACCAAATTTTAGATAGCTCTAGTGATAGCGATAACGAGGTTCAAAATTCTAATTTCTGCTCTTTATCTATTAATGTCATTATAAAAAATAAAGATCAACAAGAATTTTTATTCGAATTAATTAATAAAATAAATAATCCTGAAGATCGTAAAAAATATTTAAACAAATTAAAAATTTACTCCTTACTGAAGAACCAGCTAGTCAAATAAATGAACCTTTTAGTATTTTAAAATTATTTGATAAAAGCCCTTCCTCTACTATAAAGAAAATAAATTCTAAAAATCTCCAAAGAGAAATTAATCAATTCAAAAAAAATTCACAAATAAATCTATTAAAAGAAGAAATATCATATTTAAAAATTGAAGAACAAATACAACTTCCCACTACACAACAAAAAATAAAATCTATAACAACTAACATTAAAATAAAATTATGTTCTGAATTTCCTAATGCTTTTTGGGATAGGAAACAGCATATCATAGAATTACCCTATGAAAAAGAATTCAATGAAAAAGATATCCCTACAAAAGCAAGACCGATTCAAATGAATAAAGAATTACTTGAAACCTGTAAACAAGAAATTCAAAATATACTTACTAAAAATTTAATAAGGCCCAGTAAATCTCCTTGGAGTTGTGCAGACTTCTATGTCAATAATAATGCTGAAAAGGAACGTGGTGTTCCTAGACTAGTAATTAATTATAAACCTTTAAACAAGGTACTACAATGGATTCGATATCCAATTCCAAATAAACGAGATTTAATAAACAGATTATATAAAGCAACTATCTTTTCAAAATTTGATATGAAATCTGGATTTTGGAAAATTCAAATCGATGAAAAGGATAAATATAAAACTGCATTTACCGTACCTTTTGGACATTATGAATGGAATGTAATGCCTTTTGGTCTCAAGAATGTCCCTTCTGAATTTCAAAATATAATGAATAATATTTTCAATTCCTTTGATTTTATTATTGTTTATATTAATGATGTTTTAATATTTTCTGAATCAATAGATCAACATTTTAAACACTTAAATATCTTTATTCAAACTACGATGAAAAATGGATTAGCCGTTTCTGAATCTAAATTAAAATTATTTCAAACTAAAATTCGTTTCTTAGGACACGATATTTTCCAAGGCACTATCAAACCTATTTCAAGAGCCATAGAGTTTGCTTCAAAATTTCCAGATGAAATTAAAGATAAAACTCAACTTCAACAATTCCTAGGATGTCTCAATTATGTCTCAGATTTCTTTCCCAAACTTCGTATCATTTGTAAACCTCTATATCAAAGACTTCAAAAGAAACCTTGTGAATGGACATCTGAACATTCACGTCTCGTTCAATTAATTAAAACCCAAGTTACATCCTTACCTTGTCTCGGACTTCCTAATCCCGACGCCTACCTTATAGTTGAAACAGATGCATCTGATTCAGGGTATGGGGGTATCCTCAAACAAAAACTGCATTCATCTGCATCTCCTACAACTGAACATATCATTCGATTTCATTCAGGCATTTGGTTAGGATCTCAAAAGAATTATTCTACTGTCAAAAAAGAAATTTTATCCATAGTCTTGTGCATTTCTAAATTTCAAGACGATTTATACAATAAATCATTTCTGTTAAGAATAGATTGCAAATCTGCAAAAGAAATTTTATAAAAAGATGTAAAAAATATAGTTTCAAAACAAATATTTGCACGATGGCAAGCTATTTTATCAGTGTTTGATTTTGAGATTGAATACATTAAAGGATCATCCAATTCACTTCCAGATTTTCTTAATAAAGAGTTTTTACAAGGAAAAAATATTATTACAGATGAACCAGTCCAAAGTTCAAACATTCGATGATTATGCAGCTCAAAAACCCCCTCAAAATCGATTTACAGTTCTTGCAGACTTTCCTCCTCTTACCTATACTCAAGCTGTACAAACACCCCTTGCACCCACCACACCTGAAAAACCTTTACCTACTCAATCATCTCAATCATCTCCCTATTTCACAAAACCTTATGTTGAACATCTTACTCTAACTAGATTTTCAACACTCCCTGACTTTAATACACTCAAAAGTATTATTCAACGTTATTATCCTCAAGGTTGTCATTGGTACCCAGAAGACTCCAGAAAGACTCAACAATTTTATGAATTTATTCTTGTTGATTCAAAATCAATAGAATTAGTCCACACTCCTGATAATAAAAATCCTTCTCGGATTGCTTTTTCAAAATGTATAATAAAAAAGATTTTTAAACAAGAAGAATGGACTTTTCCATTCTCCCAAAAGAATTTTTCAAAAGATTTTAATCCAAAGGGTTATAATTATCCTGATTACAAAATGGCTTGGTTTAATACGTTTTTCAAGAGACCCTTTGATCATTCATGGTTTTTTACATTTCATACAAACTTTTTTATAGAATTCCCCATATGGTTTCGCGATTGGTGGTTCAAATTTGGTCCTTCAACCGAAATACTACCTCCAGACGTAAAACTTGCCCTCCAAAGTTTTATTTCAAAAGCACCAGGTACAGAATTTGAAAAACATATTCTATATTTTTCTGAATTCAAAGTACCATGGTTTTTTTTTTTTTTGGAATTTCCAACTTCAACAATTTTATTCAAAACCTTACCCCATTTCTATTGTAAGAGAATTTAAAATTAAATGGTGGCAAAATTATTCAACACATTACTGCAATCAAGAAGTGGTTCTTAGATTCCTTCAAACTTGTGAAAAAATTAAATGGTCTCCAATTAATCCTACTGAAGTATCTACGAAACCAACTCATCCCTTGAATGCAAGAGTTCAAGCTAAAAATGAATTTATGATTCAAAATGCTCGAAAAACAAAAATAGAAAAAGACAAACAACCTACTACCGAGTACTCAGAACAACGGATCAAACTACTTCATATGATGGAAGATTGTCCAGAATTTGCAGCTAATTATGTTAATTATCTAAAACAAGTGAAGTCTTCCTCATCAAAAGCTGACTCAGATGAATCAACATCAAATTTTGACCCATTCAAAGACCAATTTGCTCAAGACCCATTTGATTTATGATTTATAACAGCTATGACAAAGCCAAATTCCTACAAAAATTTATGTTCATGATTCAATCAAGAGAATTATCCGGCTCCAAAGTTGGCAAACAAACATTCATGTGGAAAGCTGGAGGAATCATCACAGCCAGCTGGCTCTACAGTAATGATCCACAACCGACAAAAAGACAAAGGAAGATTTGACGTCAAAGCTACCACTACCCAAAGAAAAGAATAAAGCTACTTCAAGATGCCTCTCCACACAAATAAAAGACGACAAGAAAAGATGCCAAAAACAAAAGTACTGTCGGCCACTCTCCAAAAGAAGATGCTCATGTAATGCAAATGTAGTGTAAATTCAAATGTAATTTCAATTTATGTATCTATAAATAGCTAGTTATTTTCCAATGTAATCATCGCAGAATTCTCTGGATGATCTTATAATCACTTCACTCTCATTTTCCACTACAATCCTTGCTTGTAATCACCTACTTTTGTTCAAATTCAAATTCAAAGTAAGTCAGTTTTATTTTCAGTCTTCCTTTTTATACTATATTTTATTGTTTTAAATTCATGTCATATTTAATCATATTTAATCATATCATGTTTAAATTCGTTCGATCCTTTAAATTGTGGTTCTAAGTGTTCAAACCATTGTCTTTTCTCCGTATTATCTGGATCATTATAATCATCACTTAAAAATTGATGATTAACTTTAAAATTTAAACATGAAATCATGTTTATTTGAGATAAAGTGGGGGAATTTGGAGGAGAATAATTTGTTGAACTAGAAGGTTGAAATTCTGGAAGAGGAGATTTAAAATTGATTTTTGAGTCGGTAAAACGAGAACTGGAATAATTTGAAACAGATTTTCGAGATGATTCTGGTTCGGGGTCATCTTGTATAGATGAATGGGATCGTTCTCTGTATGAGTTAAATCTTAGTAATATACGACCATCAGTTTCTTCAATTATTTGAGATATGTCTCTTCTTATTAAATTTCTGGGTATTTGAGGAGTTTGAATAATAAATTCATTTGGGATTGTGATTTCATCCCATTTCAAACGTTTTGGAACAAACACAGATGGATTATTTACTTCGACATGTAATAAGACAGTTTCGTCTTTTATTGTTGTTTGAAGATTAAATTTTGGATTTAATTGTGAATTCATTATTCTAAAATAAACTCTATATATGATAGCAAAGTTTTTACATAAGTCTCTAAATTCATCTCCTTGAAGATGAACGTCTAAGACTAATGAGTCTTGAATTAGTGGATCTGAAAGATCTACAGAAAATTTAGGGGAACAGTTGAAATATATTGGTCCATTAAAACATTTGTTTGAATCATAGCCAATAATGAAGATTTATATCTTTTTAATCTTTTATCTCGAAGAGCGAGATAAATTGGAGCATTAACTCCCATATGAACTATTGGTTTTAACAACAACTTGAATTAAACCAAAGTGAATATATGTTGCTAAGTTACGAGGATATTTCTTCGTAAAAAATTCATTTTGTGAAATTTTAACATCAAGTCTTGAGTAAATTTTCTTGTTTGGAAGAAGATTTTCACAATTTTGGACTTTTATTATTTTTGATACGTTCCGATTTCATGCAAATATTCGACTATTTGTCTTGAGAACATCATTTCTTGGTTGGAAGTTGTTTTTGAGAAATTTTTCAAAATTTTTGAAGTTTTTTTATTTTTTTGATAAATTGCGACTTTGTGCGAATGATAGAGTATATGTCTTAAGTATATCATTTTCTTTTTTGGAAGAAGTTTTTGAGAAACTTTCAAAATTACGGACAATTGTTTTTATTTTTTGATACATTTCGATTTTATGCGAATATTCGAGTATATGTCTTGGAGTACATCATTTTCTTTGTTGAAAGAATTTTTTGAGCAATTCTCATAATTACGGATGTTTTTAATTTTTTTGATTAATTTTTATTTCGTATGAATATTCGATTATATCTTGAGTATATCATTTTTTTTGTTGGAAGATGTTTTTGAGCAATTTTCACAATTACGGAAGCTTTTTAGTTTTTGCTAAATTTGGATTTATGCGAATATTCGTGCCTATGTCTACATAAACCAATTCAATTTTTGGAATTTTAAAAGTTAGTCTTGAGTACAATTTCTTGTTTGGAAGAAGGTTTTGAGACATTTTACAATTACGGATGTTTTTTTATTTTTCGATAAATTTCGATTTTGTGTGAATATCGAGTATATGTCTTCGTAAACCAATTCAACTTGTGAAATTTTTAACATCTAGCCTTGAGTAAGATCATTTTCTTATTAGGAAGAGGGTTTTTGAGAAATTTTTACAAATTACGTAAGTTTTTGATAAATTTTGATTTTGTTCGAATATTAGAGTATATGTCGAGTAAATCATTTTCTTGGTTGGAAGAAGTTTTTGAGCAATTTTAAAAGTTATGGACGTTTTTTTTTATTTTTTGATGAATTTTGATTTCGTGCGAATATTCGAGTTTATGTCGTGAATACATCATTTTCTTGGTTGGAAATGATGTTTGGAAGAAGGTTTTGAGAAATTTTCACAATTTCTGACACTTTTTTGTTTTTTGATAAATTTTGATTGTATGCGAATATTTGAGTATATGTATGTGGAATTTTAACAGCTAGTCTTGATACATCATTTTCTTGTTTGGAGAGGGGTGTTGAGAAATATTCGAGTATATGTCTTTGTAAACCAATTCAATTTGTGTAATTTTAACATATAGTCTTGAGTACATCCTTTTCCTGTTTGAAATAGGTTTTTGAGAAATTTTTACAATTTCGGATTTTTTTTTTTATAACTTTGGATTTTGCAAATATTAGAGTATGAATAAACCAATTCAATTTGTGGAATTTTAATTACGGATGTTTTTAGATTGCCGATGCTTTTAGACTTTTTTTTATAAATTTTGATTTCGTTTGAATATTCGATGTCTTGAGTAAATCATTTTTTTGTGGGCAGATGCTTTTGAGCAAGTTTTTTATTTCTTGTTAAATTTTTTGATTTTGTGCGAATATTCATGTATATGTCTTCAATTTGTGGAATTTTAACAACTAGTCTTGAGTACGTAATTTTCTTGTTTCGAAGATGGTTTGGAGAAATTTTCTTAATTTCTGACATTTTTTTATTTTTTTTGACAAGTTTCGATTTTGTACGAATATTCGAGTATATGTCCTCGTAAACCAATTCAATTTGTGAAATTTTAACATCTAGTCTTGAGTACATCATTTTCTTGTTCGGAAGAAGGTTTTGAGAAATTTTAAAATTTTCGGATGTTTTTATTTTTTGAAAAAATCGATTTCGTGCGAATATTCGAGTATATTCTTGAGTATATCATTTTCTTGTTTGGAAGAAGAAGGTTTCGAGAAATTTTCACAATTATGGACGCTTTTTTAAATTTTTGATAAATTTTGATTTTGTACGAATATTCGAGTATATGTCTTCGTAAACCAATTCAATTTGTGAAATTCTAAAATCTAGTCTTGGGTATAACATTTTGTTCTTTGGGAGAAGGTTTTGAGAAATTTTCACACAGAAGTTCTTTTATTTTTTGATAAATTTAGATATCGTGGGAATTTTCAGGTATGTCTTTTGACTACATCATTTCTTGATTGGAAGAAGTTTTTGAGCAATTTTCAAAATTTATAGACGGTTTTTTTTATATTTTGCTAAGTTACGAGGATATGTCTTCGTAAAAAAATTCATTTTGTGAAATTTTAACATCAAGTCTTGAGTAAATTTTCTTGTTTGGAAGAAGATTTTCACAATTTCGGACTATTTTTTTTATTTTTTGATACGTTCCGATTTCATGCAAATATTCGAGTATTTGTCTTGAGAACATCATTTTCTTGGTTGGAAGTTGTTTTTGAGAATTTTTTTAAAATTTTGGAAGTTTTTTAATTTTTTGATAAATTTCGACTTGTGCGAATGTTAGAGTATATGTCTCTATCATTTTCTTTTTTGGAAGTAGTTTTGATTTTGTGTGAATATTAGAGTATATGTCTTGAGTAAATCATTTTCGTGGTTGGAAGAAGTTTTTGAGCAATTTTAAAAGTTATGGACGTTTTTTTTTAATTTTTTGATGAATTTCGATTTCGTGCGAATATTCGAGTATATGTCCTGAATACATCATTTTCTTGTTTGGAAGAAGGTTTTGAGAAATTTTCACAATTTCTGACACTTTTTTGTTTTTTGATAAATTTCGATTTTGTGCGAATATTCGAGTATATGTATGTGGAATTTTAGGACCTAGTCTTGATACATCATTTTCTTGTTTGGAAAGAGGTTTTGAGAAATATTCGAGTATATGTCTTTGTAAACCAATTCAATTTGTGTAATTTTAACATATAGTCTTGAGTACATCCTTTTCCTGTTTGGAAATAGGTTTTTGAGAAATTTTTACAATTTCGGACTTTTTTTTTTTGTTTTGATAACTTTGGATTTTGCAAATATTTGAGTATGAATAAAGCAATTCAATTTGTGGAATTTTAATTCCGGATGTTTTTAGATTGCCAATGTTCTTAGACTTTTTTTTATAAATTTTGATTTCGTTTGAATATTCGATGTCTTGAGTAAATCAATTTTTTTGTGGGAAGATGTTTTTAAGCAAGTTTTTTATTTCTTGTTAAATTTTTTCGATTTTGTGCGAATATTCATGTATATGTCTTCAATTTGTGGAATTTTAGCAGCTAGTCTTGAGTACGTAATTTTCTTGTCGAAGATGGTTTTGAGAAATTTTCTCAATTTCTGACGTTTTTTTTATTTTTTTTTGACAAGTTTCGATTTTGTACGAATATTCGAGTATATGTCCTCGTAAACCAATTCAATTTGTGAAATTTTAACATCTAGTCTTGAGTACATCATTTTCTTGTTCGGAAGAAGGTTTTGAGAAATTTTAACATTTTCGGATGTTTTTTATTTTTTGAAAAAATCGATTTCGTACGAATATTCGAGTATATTCTTGAGTATATCATTTTCTTGTTTGGAAGAAAAAGGTTTCGAGAAATTTTCACAATTATGGACGCTTTTTTAAATTTTTGATAAATTTTGATTTTGTACGAATATTCGAGTATATGTCTTCGTAAACCAATTCAATTTGTGAAATTCTAAAATCTAGTCTTGGGTATATCATTTTGTTCTTTGGGAGAAGGTTTTGAGAAATTTTCATAATTCAGAAGTTCTTTTATTTTTTGATAAATTTAGATATCGTGGGAATTTTCAGGTATGTCTTTTGACAACATCATTTCTTGATTGGAAGAAGTTTTTGAGCAATTTTCAAAATTTACAGACGGTTTTTTATATTTTGCTTAGTTACGAGGATATGTCTTCGTAAAAAAATTAATTTTGTGAAATTTTAACATCAAGTCTTGATTAAATTTTCTTGTTTGGAAGAAGATTTTCCCAATTTCGGACTATTTTTTTTATTTTTTGATACGTTCCGATTTCATGCAAATATTCGAGTATTTGTCTTGAGAACATCATTTTCTTGGTTGGAAGTTGTTTTTGAGAATTTTTTAAAAATTTTGGAAGTTTTTTAATTTTTTGATAAATTTCGACTTGTGCGAATGTTAGAGTATATGTCTTGAGTCTATCATTTTCTTTTTTGGGAGAAGTTTTGATTTTGTGCGAATATTAGAGTATATGTCTTGAGTTAATCATTTTCGTGGTTGGAAGAAGTTTTTGAGCAATTTTAAAAGTTATGGACGTTTTTTTTTAATTTTTTGATGAATTTCGATTTCGTGCGAATATTCAAGTATATGTCCTGAATACATCATTTTCTTGTTTGGAAGAAGGTTTTGAGAAATTTTCACAATTTCTGACACTTTTTTGTTTTTTGATAAATTTCGATTTTGTGCGAATATTCGAGTATATGTATGTGGAATTTTAGCAGCTAGTCTTGATACATCATTTTCTTGTTTGGAAAGAGGTTTTGAGAAATATTCGAGTATATGTCTTTGTAAACCAATTCAATTTGTGTAATTTTAACATATAGTCTTGAGTACATCCTTTTCCTGTTTGGAAATAGGTTTTTGAGAAATTTTTACAATTTCGGACTTTTTTTTTTGATAACTTTGGATTTTGCAAATATTTGAGTATGAATAAACCAATTCAATTTGTGGAAACCGATGTTTTTAGATTGCCGATGTTCTTAGACTTTTTTTTATAAATTTTGATTTCGTTTGAATATTCGATGTCTTGAGTAAATCAATTTTTTTGTGGGAAGATGTTTTTAAGCAAGTTTTTTATTTCTTGTTAAATTTTTTCGATTTTGTGCGAATATTCATGTATATGTCTTCAATTTGTGGAATTTTAGCAGCTAGTCTTGAGTACGTAATTTTCTTGTTTCGAAGATGGTTTTGAGAAATTTTCTCAATTTCTGACGTTTTTTTATTTTTTTGACAAGTTTCGATTTTGTACGAATATTCGAGTATATGTCCTCGTAAACCAATTCAATTTGTGAAATTTTAACATCTAGTCTTGAGTACATCATTTTCTTGTTCGGAAGAAGGTTTTGAGAAATTTTAACATTTTCCGATGTTTTTTATTTTTTGAAAAAATCGATTTCGTGCGAATATTTGAGTATATTCTTGAGTATATCATTTTCTTGTTTGGAAGAAGAAGGTTTCGAGAAATTTTCACAATTATGGACGCTTTTTAAAATTTTTGATAAATTTTGATTTTGTACGAATATTCGAGTATATATCTTCGTAAACCAATTCAATTTGTGAAATTTTAACATCTACTCTTGGGTATATCATTTTGTTCTTTGGGAGAAGGTTTTGAGAAATTTTCACAATTCAGAAGTTCTTTTATTTTTTGATAAATTTAGATATCGTGGGAATTTTCAGGTATGTCTTTTGACTACATCATTTCTTGATTGGAAGAAGTTTTTGAGCAATTTTCAAAATTTACAGACGGTTTTTTATATTTTGCTAAGTTACGAGGATATGTCTTTGTAAAAAAATTCATTTTGTGAAATTTTAACATCAAGTCTTGAGTAAATTTTCTTGTTTGGAAGAAGATTTTCACAATTTCGGACTATTTTTTTTATTTTTTTGATACGTTCCGATTTCATGTAAATATTCGAGTATTTGTCTTGAGAACATCATTTTCTTGGTTGGAAGTTGTTTTTGAGAATTTTTTAAAAATTTTGGAAGTTTTTTAATTTTTTGATAAATTTCGACTTGTGCGAATGTTAGAGTATATGTCTTGAGTCTATCATTTTCTTTTTTGGGAGAAGTTTTGATTTTGTGCGAATATTAGAGTATATGTCTTGAGTTAATCATTTTCGTGGTTGGAAGAAGTTTTTGAGCAATTTTAAAAGTTATGGACGTTTTTTTTTAATTTTTTGATGAATTTCGATTTCGTGCGAATATTCAAGTATATGTCCTGAATACATCATTTTCTTGTTTGGAAGAAGGTTTTGAGAAATTTTCACAATTTCTGACACTTTTTTGTTTTTTGATAAATTTCGATTTTGTGCGAATATTCGAGTATATGTATATGGAATTTTAGCAGCTAGTCTTGATACATCATTTTCTTGTTTGGAAAGAGGTTTTGAGAAATATTCGAGTATATGTCTTTGTAAACCAATTCAATTTGTGTAATTTTAACATATAGTCTTGAGTACATCCTTTTCCTGTTTGGAAATAGGTTTTTGAGAAATTTTTACAATTTCGGACTTTTTTTTTTGATAACTTTGGATTTTGCAAATATTTGAGTATGAATAAACCAATTCAATTTGTGGAAACCGATGTTTTTAGATTGCCGATGTTCTTAGACTTTTTTTTATAAATTTTGATTTCGTTTGAATATTCGATGTCTTGAGTAAATCAATTTTTTTGTGGGAAGATGTTTTTAAGCAAGTTTTTTATTTCTTGTTAAATTTTTTCGATTTTGTGCGAATATTCATGTATATGTCTTCAATTTGTGGAATTTTAGCAGCTAGTCTTGAGTACGTAATTTTCTTGTTTCGAAGATGGTTTTGAGAAATTTTCTCAATTTCTGACGTTTTTTTATTTTTTTGACAAGTTTCGATTTTGTACGAATATTCGAGTATATGTCCTCGTAAACCAATTCAATTTGTGAAATTTTAACATCTAGTCTTGAGTACATCATTTTCTTGTTCGGAAGAAGGTTTTGAGAAATTTTAACATTTTCCGATGTTTTTTATTTTTTGAAAAAATCGATTTCGTGCGAATATTTGAGTATATTCTTGAGTATATCATTTTCTTGTTTGGAAGAAGAAGGTTTCGAGAAATTTTCACAATTATGGACGCTTTTTAAAATTTTTGATAAATTTTGATTTTGTACGAATATTCGAGTATATATCTTCGTAAACCAATTCAATTTGTGAAATTTTAACATCTACTCTTGGGTATATCATTTTGTTCTTTGGGAGAAGGTTTTGAGAAATTTTCACAATTCAGAAGTTCTTTTATTTTTTGATAAATTTAGATATCGTGGGAATTTTCAGGTATGTCTTTTGACTACATCATTTCTTGATTGGAAGAAGTTTTTGAGCAATTTTCAAAATTTACAGACGGTTTTTTATATTTTGCTAAGTTACGAGGATATGTCTTCGTAAAAAAATTCATTTTGTGAAATTTTAACATCAAGTCTTGAGTAAATTTTCTTGTTTGGAAGAAGATTTTCACAATTTCGGACTATTTTTTTTATTTTTTTGATACGTTCCGATTTCATGTAAATATTCGAGTATTTGTCTTGAGAACATCATTTTCTTGGTTGGAAGTTGTTCTTGGGAATTTTTAAAAAATTTTGGAAGTTTTTTAATTTTTTGATAAATTTCGACTTGTGCAAATGTTAGAGTATAGGTCTTGAGTCTATCATTTTCTTTTTTGGGAGATGTTTTGATTTTGTGCGAATATTAGAGTATATGTCTTGAGTTAATCATTTTCGTGGTTGGAAGAAGTTTTTGAGCAATTTTAAAAGTTATGGACGTTTTTTTTTAATTTGTTGATGAATTTCGATTTCGTGCGAATATTCGAGTATATGTCCTGAATACATCATTTTCTTGTTTGGAAGAAGGTTTTGAGAAATTTTCACAATTTCTGACACTTTTTTGTTTTTTGATAAATTTCGATTTTGTGCGAATATTCGAGTATATGCATGTGGAATTTTAGCAGCTAGTCTTGATACATCATTTTCTTGTTTGGAAAGAGGTTTTGAGAAATATTCGAGTATATGTCTTTGTAAACCAATTCAATTTGTGTAATTTTAACATATAGTCTTGAGTACATCCTTTTCCTGTTTGGAAATAGGTTTTTGAGAAATTTTTACAATTTCGGACTTTTTTTTTTTTGATAATTTTTGGATTTTGCAAATATTTGAGTATGAATAAACCAATTCAATTTGTGGAATTTTAATTACGGATGTTTTTAGATTGCTGATGTTCTTAGACTTTTTTTTATAAATTTTGATTTCGTTTGAATATTCGATGTCTTGAGTAAATCAATTTTTTTGTGGGAAGATGTTTTTGAGCAAGTTTTTTATTTCTTGTTAAATTTTTTCGATTTTGTGCGAATATTCATGTATATGTCTTCAATTTGTGGAATTTTAGCAGCTAGTCTTGAGTACGTAATTTTCTTGTTTCGAAGATGGTTTTGAGAAATTTTCTCTATTTTTGACGTTTTTTTATTTTTTTGATACATTTTGATTTTGTGCAAATATTCGAGTATATGTCTTGTGTACATCATTTTCTTGGTTGGAAGAAGTTTTTGAGAAATTTTCACATTTTGATAAGTTTCGACATTGTGCGAATGTTATAGTATGTTTTTGAGTATATCATTTTATTTATTGGAAGAAGTTTTTGAGAAATTTTAACAATTACGGACATTTTTTATTTTTTTACAAATTTTGATTTTATGCGAATATTCGAGTATATGTATTCATAAACAAATTCAATTTGTGAAATTTTAACAACTAGTTTTGCGTACAACATTTTCTTGTTTGGTAGAAGGTTTTGAGACATGTTCACAATTTCGAACGCTATTTTATTTTTTGATAAATATTGATTTTGTGCGAATATTCGAGTATATGTGTGGGGTACATCATTTTCTTGGTTTGAAGAATTTTTTGAGCAATTTTCATAATTGTGGATGTTTTTAGATTTTTTGTTAAATTCTGATTTCTTATGAATATTCGATTATGTCTTGAGAATATCATTTTTTTGTTGGAAGATGTTTTGAACAATTTTCACAATTACATACCTCTTTTTTTTATAACTTTCGATTTGTGCGAATATTCATGTATATATCTTCATAAACCAATTCATTTTGTAAAATTTTAACAGCTAGTCTTGAGTACATAATTTTGTTGTTTCGAAAAAGGTTTTGAGAAATTTTCATAATTTCTGACATTTTTTTATTTTGTGATAAATTTCAATTCAATTTGTTGAATTTTAACATCTTGTTTTGAGTACGTCATTTTCTTGTTTTGAATAAGGTTTTGAGAAATTTTCACAATTTTGGAAGTTTTTTTATTTTTTGATAAATTTCAATTTTTAGAGTATATGTATTCTATTCTAAAACTAATTGTGGAATTTTAACATCATTGTCTTGTTTGGAAGAAGGTTTTTTGAGAAATTTTCACAATTTCTGACATTATTTTTTATATTATGATAAATTTTGATTTTGTGTGAACATTCGAGTATATGTCTTCGTAAACCAATTAAATTTTTGTAATTTTAACATCTAGTCTTGAGTACAACTTGTTTGGAAAAAGGTTTTGAGAAATTTTCACAATTTCGGACTTTTTTTATTTTTTGCTAACTTTGGATTTTGCAAATATTAGAGTACGAATAAACCAATTCAATTTGTGGAATTTAATTATGGACTTTTTTATAAATTTTAATTTCGTATCAATAAATCTTTTTTTGGAAGATGTTTTTGAGCAAGTTTTTTATTTCTTGATAAATTTTGATTTTTTGCGAATATTCATGTATATGTCTTCATAAACCAATTCAATTTGTGGAATTTTAACAGCTAGCTTGAGTACATAATTTTCTTGTTTCGCATATGGTTTTGAGAAATTTTCACAATTTCTTACGTTTTTTAATTTTTTTGACAAATTTCGATTTTGTGCGAATATTCGAGTATATATCCTCGTAAACCAATTCAATTTATGAAATTTTAACATATGGTGTTGAGTACATCATTTTCTTGTTTGGAAAAAGGTTTTGAGAAATTTTAACATTTTAGACGTTTTTTAGTTTTTAAAAAATTTGATTTCGTGCGAATATTCGAGTATATGTCTTGAGTATATCATTTTCTTGTTTGGAAGAAGGTTTTGAGAAATTTTCACCATTCGGACGTTTTTTATTTTTTGATAAATTTTCGATTTCGTGCGTATATTCGAGTATATAGAATGAGTACATCATTTTCTTGGTTAGAAGAAGTTTTGTAGCAATTCTCACAATTACATACTTTTTTTAATTGTTGATAAATTTTGATTTTGTGCGAGTATTCGAGTATATGTCTTCGTAAACAAATTCATTTTGTGAAAATCAAGTCTTGAGTACATTTTCTTGTTGGAAGATGATTTTCAGAAATTTTCACAATTTCAGACTTTTTTTTTATACATTTGATTTCTTGCAAATATTCGAGTATATGTTTTGAGTACATCATTTTCTTGGTTGGAAGAAGATTTTGAGCAATTTTCACAATTATGGACATTTTTTTATTTTTTGATAAATTTCGATTTTGTGCGAATTTTCTGATATGAACCCCGCCCAAGAACCATTCTTTCTTTTTTCCAAGACCTACCCAACATTATGTGACTAGTATTGATATGAGCAACATCGCAAAGTAACTCATCTGTGTATCTCCCGCGAACGAGAGAAATTTTCACAAATTTTCAAATGCTTTGTTACTTTAATTTCACCACAATCAGTCAACCACCACAATTTATATGGCTTCGGATGCACAATCGTATGTAAATTCAACTTTTCAACCATCTCAATTCTTACAATATACTTATTGATAAGAACTTCTTCCAACCAAGAAAATTATTTACTCAAGACATATACTCTAATATTCGCACAAAATCAAAATTTATCAAAAACTTAAGTAATTTGTAAAAATTACTCAAAACCTTATTCCTAATAAGAAAATGATCTACTCAAGGCTAGATGTTAAAATTCCACAAGTTGAATTGGTTTACAAAGATATATACTAAAGAGTATGTGTCTTGAGTACATTGTTATCTTGATTGGAAGAAGGTTTTGAGAAATTTTCAGAATTACGTAAGTTTTTTGATTTTTTGATAAATTCCGATTTCGTGCGAATATTCGAGTATATTCTAGAGTACATCATTTTCTTTGTTCGAATAAGCATTTGAGAAATAGTAACAATTTCGGACGTTTTTTTTTTATTTTTTGATAAATTTCTTTTTCGTGCAATTATAAGAGTATGTGTCTTGAGTAAATAATTTTCTTGGTTGGAAGAAGGTTTTGAGAAATTTTCAGAAATTACGTAAGTTTTTTGATTTTTTGATAAATTTTGATTTCGAGCGAATATTCGAGTATATGTCTAGAGTACATCATTTTCTTGGTTCGAATAAGTATTTGAGAAATTGTAATAATTTCGGACGTTTTTTTTATTTTTTGATAAATTTCTTTTTCGTGCATTTATAAGAGTATGCGTCTTGAGTAAATAATTTTCTTGGTCGGAAGAAGGTTTTGAGAAATTTTCAGAAATTTCGTAAGTTTTTTGATTTTTTAATAAATTTTGATTTCGTTCGAATATTCGAGTATATGTTTTGAGTATATCATTTTCTTGGTTCGAATAAATATTTGAGAAATTTTAATAATTTTGGGCGTTTTTTGATGTTTTGATAAATTTCTATTTCGTGCAATTTTAAAGAGTATGTGTCTTGAGTACATTGTTATCTTGATTGGAAGAAGGTTTTGAGAAATTTTCAGAATTACGTAAGTTTTTTGATTTTTTGATAAATTCCGATCTCGTGCGAATGTGCGAGTATATTCTAGAGTACATCATTTTCTTTAGTCGAATAAGTATTTGGGAAATAGTAACAATTTCAGACGTTTTTTTTTTATTTTTGATAAATTTCTTTTTCGTGCAATTATAAGAGTATGTGTCTTGAGTAAATAATTTTCTTGGTTGGAAAAAGGTTTTGAGAAATTTTCAGAAATTACGTAAGTTTTTTGATTTTTTGATAAATTTTGATTTCGTGCGAATATTCGAGTATATGTTTTGAGTATATCATTTTCTTGGTTCGAATAAGTATTTGAGAAATTTAAACAATTTCGGACGTTTTTTTTATTTTTTGATAAATTTCTTTTTCGTGCAATTATAAGAGTATGTGTCTTGAGTAAATAATTTTCTTGGCTGGAAGAAGGTTTTGAGAAATTTTCAGAAATTTTTACGTAAGTTTTTTGATTTTTTGATAAATTTTGATTTCGTGCTAATATTCGAGTATATGTTTTGAGTATATCATTTTCTTGGTTCGAATAAGTATTTGAGAAATTTTAACAATTTCGGACGTTTTTTTGATTTTTAGATGAATTTCTATTTTGTGCAATTATAAGAATATGTGTTTTGGGTTCATAATTATATTGGTTGGAAGAAGGTTTTGAGAAATTTTCAGAAATTACGTAAGTTTTTTGATTTTTTGATAAATTCCGATTTCGTGCGAATATTCGAGTATATGTCTAGAGTACATCATTTTCTTGGTTCGAATAAGTATTTGAGAAATTGTAATATTTTCGGACATTTTATTTATTTTTTGATAAATTTCATTTTCGTGCAATTATAACAGTATGTGTCTTGAGTAAAAAAATTTCATGGTTAGAAGAAGGTTTTGAGAAATTTTCAGAAATTACTTAAGTTTTTTGATTTTTTGATAAATTTCGATTTCGTGCGAATATTCGAGTATATGTTTTGAGTATATCATTTTCTTGGTTCGAATAAGTATCTGAGAAATTTTAACAATTTCGGACGTTTTTTTGATTTTTTTATAAATTTCTATTTCGTGCAATTATAAGAGTATGTGTCTTAAGTTCATAATTATATTGGTTGGAAGAAGGTTTTGAGAAATTTTCAGAAATTACGTAAGTTTTTTGATTTTTTGATAAATTCTGATTTCGTGCGAATATTCGAGTATATGTCTAGAGTACATCATTTTCTTGGTTCGAATAGGTATTTGAGATATTTTAACAATTTCGGAGGTTTTTTTTATTTTTTGGTAAATTTCTTTTTCGTCAATTATAAGAGTATGCGTCTTGAGTAAATAATTTTCTTGGTTGGAAGAAGGTTTTGAGAAATTTTCAGAAATTACGTAAGTTTTTTAATTTTTTGATAAATTTCGATTTCGTGTGAATATTCGAGTATATGTCTAGAGTACATCATTTTCTTGGTTCGAATAAGTATTTGAGAAATTGTAATAATTTCGGACATTTTTTTTATTTTTTGATAAATTTCTTTTTCGTGCAATTATAAGAGTATGCGTCTTGAGTAAATAATTTTCTTGGTTGGAAGAAGGTTTTGAGAAATTTTCAGAAATTTCGTAAGTTTTTTCATTTTTTCATAAATTTCGATTTCGTGCGAATATTCGAGTATATGTCTAGAGTACATTGTTATCTTGGTTGGAAGAAGATTTTGAGAAATTTTAGAAATTACGTAAGTTTTTTGATTTTTTTATAAATTCCGATTTCATGCGAATATTCGAGTATATTCTAGAGTACATCATTTTCTTGGTTCGAATAAGTATTTGAGAAATTGTAACACTTTCGGACGTTTTTTTTGATTTTTTGATCAATTTCTTTTTCGTGCAATTATAAGAGTATGTGTCTTGATTAAATAATTTTATTGGTTGGAAGAAGGTTTTGAGAAATTTTCAGAAATTACGTAAGTTTTTTAATTTTTGATAAATTTCGATTTCGTGCGAATATTTGAGTATATGTTTTGAGTATATCATTTTCTTGGTTCGAATAAGTATTTGAGAAATTATAATAATTTCGGACGTTTTTTTGATGTTTTGATAAATTTATATTTAGTGTAATTATAAGAGTATGTGTCTTGAGTACGTTGTTATCTTTGTTGGAAGAAGGTTTTGAGAAATTTTCAGAATTACGTAAGTTTTTTGATTTTTTGATAAATTCCGATTTCGTGAGAATATTCGAGTATATGTCTAGAGTACATCATTTTCTTGGTTCGAATAAGTATTTGAGAAATTTTAACAATTTCGGACGTTTTTTTTTTATTTTTTGATAAATTTCTTTTTCGTGCAATTATAAGAGTATGTGTCTTGAGTAAATAATTTTCTTGGTTGGAAGAAGGTTTTGAGAAATTTTCAGAATTACGTAAGTTTTTTGATTTTTTGATAAATTTGGATTTCGTGCGAATATTCGAGTATATGTTTTGAGTAGATCATATTCTTGGTTCGAATAAGTATTTGAGAAATTTTAACAATTTCGGACGTTTTTCTGATTTTTTTAAAAATTTCTATTTCGTGCAATTATAAGAGTATGTGTCTTGAGTTCATAATTATATTGGTTGGAAAAAGGTTTTGAGAAATTTTCAGAAATTACGTAAGTTTTTTAATTTTTGATAAATTCCGATTTCGTGCGAATATTCGAGTATATGTCTAGAGTACATCATTTTCTTGGTTCGAATAAGTATTTGAGAAATTGTAACAATTTCGGACGTTTTTTTTATTTTTTGATAAATTTCTTTTTCGTGCAATTATAAGAGTATGCGTCTTGAGTAAATAATTTTCTTGGTTGGAAGAATGTTTTTAGAAATTTTCAGAAATTTCGTAAGTTGTTTGATTTTTTCATAAATTTCGATTTCATGCGAATATTCGAGTATATGTTTTGAGTATATCATTTTCTTGGTTCGAATAAGTATTTGAGAAATTTTAACAATTTTGGACTTTTTTGATGTTTTGATAAATTTCTATTTCGTGCAATTTTAAAGAGTATGTGTCTTGAGTACATTGTTATCTTGATTGGAAGAAGGTTTTGAGAAATTTTAAGAATTACGTAAGTTTTTTTATTTTTTGATAAATTCCGATTTTGTGCGAATATTCGAGTATATGTCTAGGGAACTTCATTTTCTCGGTTCGAATAAGTATTTGAGAAATTGTAACAATTTCGGACGTTTTTTTTATTTTTTGATAAATTTCTCTTTCGTGCAATTAAAAGAGTATGTTGTGTCTTGAGTAAATTAATTTCTTGGTTGGAAGAAGGTTTTGAGAAATTTTCAGAAATTACGTAAGTTTTTTGATATTTTGATAAATTTCGATTTCGTGCGAATATTTTAGTATATGTTTTGAGTATATCATTTTTTGGTTCGAATAAGTATTTGAGAAATTTTAACAATTTCGGACGTTTTTTTGATGTTTTGATAAATTTCTATTACGTGCAATTATAAGAGTATGTGTTTTGAGTACATTGTTATCTTGGTTGGAAGAAGGTTTTGAGAAATTTTAGAAATTACGTAAGTTTTTTGATTTTTTGATAAATTCCGATTTCGTGCGAATATTCGAGTATATTCTAGAGTACATCATTTTCTTGGTTCGAATAAGTATTTGAGAAACTGTAACAATTTCGGACGTTTTTTTGATTTTTTGATCAATTTCTTTTTCGTGCAATTATAAGAGTATGTGTCTTGAGTAAATAATTTTATTGGTTGGAAGAAGGTTTTGAGAAATTTTCAGAAATTACGTAAGTTTTTTGATTTTTTGATAAATTTCGATTTCGAGCGAATATTCGAGTATATGTTTGAGTATATCATTTTCTTGGTTCGAATAAGTATTTGAGAAATTTTAACAATTTGTACGTTTTTTTGATGTTTTGATAAATTTCTATTTCGTGCAATTATAAGAGTATGTGTCTTGAGTACATTATTATCTTGATTGGAAGAAGGTTTTGAGAAATTTTCAGAATTACGTAAGTTTTTTTATTTTTTGATAAATTCCGATTTCGTGCGAATATTCGAGTATATGTCTAGGGTATATCATTTTCTTGGTTCGAATAAGTATTTGAGAAATTTTTAACAATTTCGGACGTTTTTTGATGTTTTGATAAATTTCTATTTCGTGCAATTATAAGAGTATGTGTCTTGAGTAGTAATTATCTTGGTAGGAAGAAGGTTTTGAGAAATTTTCAGAAATTACGTAAGTTTTTTTAATTTTTTGATAAATTCCGATTTCGTGCGAATATTCGAGTATATGTCTAGAGTACATCATTTTCTTGGTTCGAATAAGTATTTGAGAAATTGTAATAATTTCGGACGTTTTATTTTATTTTTTGATAAATTTCTTTTTCGTGCAATTATAAGAGTATGTGTCTTGAGTAAATAATTTTCTTGGTTGGAAGAAGATTTTGAGAAATTTTCAGAAATTACGTAATGTTTTTTGATTTTTGATAAATTTCGATTTCGTGCGAATATTCGAGTATATGTTTTGAGTATATCATTTTCTTGGTTCGAATAAGTATTTGAGAAATTTTTAACAATTTCGGACGTTTTTTTGATGTTTTGATAAATTTCTATTTCGTGCAATTATAAGAGTATGTGTCTTGAGTACATTAGTTATATTGGTTGGAAGAAGGTTTTGAGAAATTTTCAGAAATTACGTAAGTTTTTTGATTTTTTGATAAATTCCGATTTCGTGCGAATATTCGAGTATATGTCTAGAGTACATCATTTTCTCGGTTCGAATAAGTATTTGAGAAATTGTAACAATTTCGGACGTTTATTTTTATTTTTTGATAATTTCTTTTTCGTGCAATTATAAGAGTATGGGTCTTGAGTAAATAATTTTCTTGGTTGGAAGAAGGTTTTGAGAAATTTTCAGAAATTACGTAAGTTTTTTGATTTTTTGATAAATTTCGATTTCGTGCGAATATTCGAGTATATGTTTTGAGTATATCATTTTCTTGGTTCGAATAAGTATTTGAGAAATTTTAACAATTTTGGACTTTTTTTGATGTTTTGATAAATTTCTATTTCGTGCAATTTAATGAGTATGTGTCTTGAGTACATTGTTATCTTGATTGGAAGAAGGTTTTGAGCAATTTTCAGAATTACGTAAGTTTTTTTATTTTTTGATAAATTCCGATTTCGTGCGAATATTCCGAGTATATGTCTAGAGTACATCATTTTCTCGTTCGAATAAGTATTTGAGAAATTGTAACAATTTCGGACGTTTTTTTTAATTTTTTGATAAATTTCTCTTTCGTGCAATTATAAAGAGTATGTGTCTTTGTAAATTAATTTCTTGGTTGGAAGAAGGTTTTGAGAAATTTTCAGAAATTACGTAAGTTTTTTGCTTTTTTGATAAATTTCGATTTCGTGCGAATATTCTATTATATGTTTTGAGTATATCATTTTCTGGTTGGAATAAGTATTTGCGAAATTTTAACAATTTCGGACGTTTTTTTGATGTTTTGATAAATTTCTATTACGTGCAATTATAAGAGTATGTGTCTTGAGTACATTGTTATCTTAGTTGGAAGAAGGTTTTGAGAAATTTTAGAAAATACGTAAGTTTTTTGATTTTTTGATAAATTCCGATTTCGTGCGAATATTCGAGTATATTCTAGAGTACATCATTTTCTTGGTTCGAATAAGTATTTGAGAAACTATAACAATTTGGACGTTTTTTTTGATTTTTTGATCAATTTCTTTTTCGTGCAATTATAAGTGTATGTGTCTTGATTAAATATTTTTATTAGTTGGAAGAAGGTTATGAGAAATTTTCAGAAATTACGTAAGTTTTTTTATTTTTTGATAAATTTCGATTTCGAGCGAATATTCGAGTATATGTTTTGAGTATATCATTTTCTTTGTCCGAATAAGTATTTGAGAAATTTTAACTAATTTTGGACGTTTTTTTGATGTTTTGATAAATTTCTAGTTCGTGCAATTATAAAGAGTATGTGTCTTGAGTACATTGTTATCTTGATTGGAAGAAGGTTTTGAGAAATTTTCAGAATTACGTATTTCGTGCGAATATTCGAGTATATGTCTAGAGTACATCATTTTCTCTGTTCGAATAAGTATTCGAGAAATTGTAACAATTTCGGACGTTTTATTTTATTTTTTGATAAATTTCTCTTTCGTGCAATTATAAGAGTATGTGTCTTGAGTAAATAATTTTCTTGTTTGGAAGAAGGTTTTGAGAAATTTTCAGAAATTACGTAAGTTTTTCGATTTTTTGATAAATTCCGATTTCGTGCGAATTTTCGAGTATATGTCTAGAGTACATCATTTTCTAGGTTCGAATAAGTATTTGAGAAATCGTAACAATTTCGGACGTTTTTTTTTTATTTTCTGATAAATTTCTCTTTCGTGCAATTAAAAGAGTATGTGTCTTGAGTAAATAATTTTCTTGGTTGGAAGAAGGTTTTGAGAAATTTTCAGAAATTACGTAAGTTTTTTGATTTTTTGATAAATTTTGATTTCGTGCGAATATTCGAGTATATGTTTTGAGTATATCATTTTCTTGGTTCGAATAAGTATTTGAGAAATTTTAACAATTTCGGACGTTTTTTTGATGTTTTAATAAATTTGTATTTCGTGCAATTATAAGAGTATGTGTCTTGAGTACATTGTTATCTTGGTTGGAAGAAGGTTTTGAGAAATTTTAGAAATTACGTAAGTGTTTTGATTTTTTGATAAATTCCGATTTCGTGCGAATATTCGAGTATATTCTAGAGTACATCATTTTCTTGGTTCGAATAAGTATTTGAGAAATAGTAACAATTTCGGACGTTTTTTTGATTTTTTGATAAATTTCTTTTTCGTGCAATTATAAGAGTATATGTCTTGAGTAAATAATTTTCTTGGTTGGAAGAAGGTTTTGAGAAATTTTCAGAAATTACGTAAGTTTTTTGATTTTTTGATAAATTTTGATTTCGTGCGAATATTCGAGTATATGTCTTGAGTATATCATTTTCTTGGTTCGAATAAGTATTTGAGAAATTTAACAATTTCGGAAGTTTTTTTGTTTTTTTGATAAATTTCTATTTCGTGCAATTATAAGAGTATGTGTCTTGAGTTCATAATTATATTGGTTGGAAGAAGGTTTTGAGAAATTTTCAGAAATTACGTAAGTTTTTTGATTTTTTGATAAATTCCGATTTCGTGCGAATATTCGAGTATATGTCTAGAGTACATCATTTTCTCGGTTCGAATAAGTATTTGAGAAATTGTAACAATTTCGGGCCTTTTTTTGATTTTTTGATAAATTTCTTTTTCGTGCAATTATAAGAGTATGTGTCTTTGAGTAAATAATTTTCTTGGTTGGAAGAAGGTTTTGAGAAATTTTCAGAAATTACGTAAGTTTTTTGATTTTTTGATAAATTTTGATTTCGTGCGAATATTCGAGTATATGTTTTGAGTATATCATTTTCTTGGTTCGAATAAGTATTTGAGAAATTTTAACAATTTCGGACGTTTTTTTTATGTTTTGATAAATTTCTGTTTCGTGCAATTATAAAGAGTATGTGTCTTGAGTACATTGTTATCTTTGATGGAAGAAGGTTTTGAAAAATTTTCAGAATTACGTAAGTTTTTTTATTTTTTGATAAATTCCGATTTCGTGCGAATATTCAAGTATATGTCTAGAGTACATCATTTTCTTGGTTCGAATAAGTATTTGAGCAATTTTAACAATTTCGGACGTTTTTTTTTATTTTTTGATAGATTTCTTTTTCGTGCAATTATAAGAGTATGTGTTTTGAGTAAATAATTTTCTTGGTTGGAAGAAGGTTTTGAGAAATTTTCAGAATTGCGTAAGTTTTTTGATTTTTTGATAAATTTTGATTTCGTGCGAATATTCGAGTATATGTCTTGAGTATATCATTTTCTTGGTTCGAATATGTATTTGAGAAATTTTAACAATTTCGGACGTTTTTTTGATTTTTTGATAAATTTCTATTTCGTGCAATTATAAGAGTATGTGTCTTGAGTTCATAATTATATTGGTTGGAAGAAGGTTTTGAGAAATTTTCAGAAATTACGTAAGTTTTTTGATTTTTTGATAAATTCCGATTTAATGCGAATATTCGAGTATATGTCTAGAGTACATCATTTTCTTGGTTCGAATAAGTATTTGAGAAATTGTAATAGTTTCGGACGTTTTTTTTTATTTTTTGATAAATTTCTTTTTCGTGCAATTATAAGAGTATGTGTCTTGAGTAAATAATTTTCATGGTTGGAAGAAGGTTTTGAGAAATTTTCAGAAATTACGTAAGTTTTTTGATTTTTTGATAAATTTCGATTTCGTGCGAATAATCGAGTATATGTTTTGAGTATATAATTTTCTTGGTTCGAATAAGTATTTGAGAAATTTTCACAATTTCGGACGTTTTTTTGATAGGTTGATAAATTTCTATTTCGTGCAATTATAAGAGTATGTGTCTTGAGTACATTGTTATCTTGGTTGGAAGAAGGTTTTGAGAAATTTTAGAAATTACGTAAGTTTTTTATTTTTTGATAAATTCCGATTTCGTGCGAATATTCGAGTATATTCTAGAGTACATCATTTTCTTGGTTCGAATAAGTATTTGAGAAATATTAACAATTTCGGACGTTTTTTTGATTTTTTGATAAATTTCTTTTTCGTGCAATTATAAGAGTATGTGTCTTGAGTAAATATTTATATTGGTTGGAAGAAGGTTTTGAGAAATTTTCAGAAATTACGTAAGTTTTTTGATTTTTTGATAAATTTTGATTTCGTGCGAGTATTCGAGTATATGTCTTGAGTATATCATTTTCTTGGTTCGAATAAGTATTTGAGAAATTTTAACAATTTCGGACGTTTTTTTGATTTTTTGATAAAATTCTATTTCGTGCAATTATAAGAGTATGTGTCTTGAGTTCATAATTATATTGGTTGGAAGAAGGTTTTGAAAAATTTTCAGAAATTACGTAATACGACCCTAGAGATTCGACGACATACGAGGATAGTATTTCAGACTCTTGTTTTGCCAAGGACTTAAAAATCAAGCAAAAGACGCGGAATTGACAAAAATAAAAACTATTTATTGACCCAACACAAAGAACAAAACGACTCAACTAACAAAATGAACCCCTACCCGTTGCTTATCCAAGCAAGAACCTCGGTATATGATTCGAACCTCGACCCGTTGTCTACAATTGAGACATGAACCTTGGTATGTAAAATCGCACCTCGACCCATCGCTTAACACGAAGCAAGAAACAAAGGTTTCAACATGCACCTTGACCCACTACTTAGAAAAGTAGGAACCTCGGTATCAACATGACGCACCTCGACCCACTACTTAGAAAAGTAGGAACCTCGGTATCAAATGACGAACGCCACAAGGAATACTCCTTGATAAGTTCCAAGAATGGGATCACTTGGATCCATGAGAGAAAACTCTCCACAAGGCAAAGAGCCACGTTTTTTTGGATGAATGTTGTTGTATATCCCCATTAAAATGATTAAATATAAGTATTTATAGGATCCATTGACTTTCCATGACCTAATGGGCTCATAACAAGCTAAATACAACATTTTTGTTTGCCCATCTAGCAATAATTCGAAAATAACATGATAATAACTTAAATAAAAGCCTACTAATATCTAATTCAATCCAAACTAGCGCAATCACTAAATATGAATACAATGATGATGCAAAACATTATGTAGAATCCATGCTCTTGATTTTGAACTTGTATGTCTATTTGAAGCTCTTCATGATTCTCACATCATTCTCCCTTTCTTCGAAAAAGATTTGTCCTCAAATCTTGTTTATGCTTCAATGTTCACATCTTATCCTCCCAACATAAAGAATGAGATTGTAATAACTTGGAAGTTTAGGAACCAAATTGTAGAATAAAATTTGAGGGATCTAATTGCAACTTTGTGACCTAGTTGGATAACAATTGAAAAGATCAAAGCTCTAGGTCCCTAATTGAAAATTTGGACGAAAATGACACAAAAAATGGAAGGAATAGTAAAAAATAGACATGGGATTATAATATGTGATAAGATTGAAAAGATTTATAATTTAGGAAATTTAGAGCCCAAAATAAGAAAAAAATCAATCAAGAATCCTATTTGAAGTTAACAAAATTTATGATAGAGATTTTCTTACTCAAAACTCTTGAAAAACCCATTTCCATACATTTTAAAAATATCACATATTTCTTGGACGAAATTCACCTTCTTTTTTTTTTGAAGGAGTTTTGACACTCTTTTTTTTTCCGACACGAAACATAAATAATAAACAAAACGAACTAAGGGTGAATCAAAGACTCGACGAAACAAAGATTGTGAGAAAAAAATGACGACAAGAAGACTCAAAGAAGGCGCTTGATTATTAAAAACCAAGGCTCTGATACCAAATAATAAGACCCTTGTGACGTCATTAACAACGATATGGAATGGATCGTGCTAAGGACCACAAAAATCTCGATTTACACGTTGTAACCATGATATGACCCTTGTGACGCCATTAACAACGATATACAATGAATCGTGCTAAGGACCACAAAAATCACGATTTACACGTTGTAACCCAAGAAAGTTTTAAAATCAAATTGAAAATTACAAGGCTCGAATGATATAAATTTTGTTACTTTAAACCTTGACCCGTTGCTTAACGAAGCAAGAACCTCGGTATGATGATAAGCACCTCGACCCAATATCTATAAAGAGATATGAACCTCGGTATCTGATAATAAGCACCTCGACCCAATATCTATAAAGAGATATGAACCTCGGTATCTGATTGTGAACGCCACAAGGAATGAAAACCTTGATAAGTTCAGAAATTTGATCTTTGAAGATCAAATTTTCGAGTGAAAATTTCAAGAGGTATGAAAACTTGATTTTTGGAATCAAAAATGATTAATTACCCTCAAAAGACTACTATGGGTGCTTATATATAGCCTTAGCACCTTTAATTTGACCTAATGGGCTCAAAACAAGCTAGCATGCCACTTTTATGAAGCCCATCAACTTACAACTCGAAAATGCATGAAATAAAATAAGTACTAAGCCCACTAAGGCATAAAATACTATTACAATTTGGAACAAATTATAAGAGAAAAGTTTTAAGCAGCCCGAGTACAAAAACTTGAAATAATTCAATTGATTCACTCTTCTTCTTGAACTTGGAGTAGATTCAGCATTGTAGGATCATTTGTCATAAATTGTCTTGACTTAGAGTGTTCCTTTGTTATGGTGTGCAGTACGAAGCTTAGCAATGAGTTGGCCAACTTTTTAGCTCGTGCTCTTGTAATTGGTCCACTAGGAATTAGAGGAATCGTATGTACCTCTCCTTGATTAATTCCTTCTTCATCATACACTCGTAGATCTTCATCATCCCCCCATTCATCAAAAGGATTTGTCCTCAAATCAGCACCTGCATCAAATGGAGAAAGATCAGCAACATTAAAAGTAGTGCTTACATTGTACTAACCTAGAAGATCTAGTTTGTATGCGTTGTCATTGATCTTAGCAAGAATCTGAAAAGGACCATCCCCTCGTGGTAGTAACTTAGATCTCCTCTTCACCGGAAAACTTTCCTTTCTCAAGTGTAACCACACCCAATCGCCTGGTTCAAATACCACCTTCTTACGCCCTTTGTTTGCATGATTCATATATTGCTGAGTTCGTTCTCGATATGATGACGAACTTTTTCATGTAATTTCTTAACAAGCTCGGCTTTCCCTTTTCCATCAAGATTAGTTTGTTCACTTTCTGGCAGTGGTATCAAATCCATAGGTGTGAGAGGGTTAAAGCCATACACGACCTCGAATGGGAATATTGAGTAGCAGAATGGACACTCCTGTTATAAGCAAACTCTACATGTGGTATGCACTCCTCCCAATTCTTCAAATTCCTTTGTATTATGGAGCGCAGTAATGTCGACAATGTTCGATTAACCACCTCTGTTTGCCCATCTGTCTGGGGGTGACAAGTGGTGGAGAAAAGAAGATTAGTACCAAGTTTACCCCATAAGGTCTTCCAGAAGTAACTCAGAAACTTCACATCTCTATCAGAAACAATTGTGCGGGGAACACCATGCAATCGCACAATCTCACGAAAATACAAATCAGCAACGTTAGATGCATCATCAGTTTTGTGACATGGTATAAAGTGAGCCATTTTAGAGAACCTGTCAACAACAACAAAAACAGAATCGTGCCCCCTCCTAGACCTAGGTAGCCCCAAAACAAAATCCATTGACACATCTACCCATGGTTCAACAGGAATAGGCAAGGGTGTGTACAAGCCATGAGGTAAAGCTCTAGACTTAGCCTTCCTACAGGTGATACATCGCTCACACATTCTTTCAACATCTCTCCTCATGTGTGGCCAAAAAAATGCTCACTCAGTATGTCTAAGGTTTTTTTGACTCCGAAATGTCCCATAAGCCCTCCCCCATGTGACTCCCTTACCAATAACTCTCTCAATGAACTTTTTGGCATACACAACCTATTCTCACGAAACAAAATCCCTCATGCCTATAGAACTTGCCAAATGCTACTTTCTCACATGCTCCAAAAACATTGCCAAAATCAGAATCGTTAGCATATAAATCTTTAATGAATTCGAAACCAAGCAACTTAGCATTCAAAGTAGAGATCAAGGTATACCTTCGTGATAGAGCATCAGCTACAACATTCTCCTTTCCTTGTTTATACTGTATCACATATGGGAATGTTTCCAAAAACTCAACCCACTTCGCATGGCGTTTGTTTAGTTTCCCTTGCCCCTTCAAGTACTTCAGTGACTCATGATCAGTGTGGATGACAAATTCCTTCGGCCAAAGATAATGTTCCCATGTCTCCAATGCCCTTACCAATGCGTAGAATTCCTTGTCATAAGTTGGATAGTTCAAGGCTGCCCCATTAAGCTTCTCACTGAAATATGCAATAGGCTTCTTTTCCTGCATTAAAACAGCTCCAATACCAACACCAGATGCATCACATTCAATTTCAAAAGTCTTGGAGAAATCAGGCAAAACAAGTAATGGTGCAGAACTCAACATTTGTTTATCAATTCAAAAGCTTTTCCTTGTTCTTCGCCCCACTTAAACCCAACGGTTTTTTTAATAACTTCAGTTAATGGTGCTGTAAGTGTGCTAAAGTTTTTGACAAACCTCCTATAAAAGCTTGCCAAGCCATGAAAACTCCTAACTTCGGACACAGACTTAGGTGTAGGCCAATCCCTAATTGCTTTGACCTTCTCCTCATCCACCTCAACCCCTCTAGCTGACACTACGTAACCTAAGAAAGTGACTTGGTCGGTGCAAAAAGTGCATTTCTTTAGGTTCGCATACAATTTTTCTTTCCTCAAAACTTCTAATACCTGAGTGACATGTGTTTCATGAACTTCCAAACTAGTGCTGTAAATAAGAATGTCATCAAAATACACCACAACAAATCTACCAATGAATGCACGTAAAACATGATTCATAAGGCGCATAAATGTACTAGGTGCGTTAGTTAACCCGAAAGGCATCACTAACCACTCATACAGACCAAGTTTAGTTTTAAAAGCCGTTTTCCACTCATCTCCCTCACGCATGCGTATCTGATGGTAACCACTTTTCAAATCAATCTTAGAAAACACACATGCACCATGCAATTCATCAAGCATATCATCTAAACGAGGAATAGGGTGGCGATACTTTACAGTGATTTTATTGATCGCCCTACAATCAATACACATCCTCCACGTCCCATCTTTTTTTGGTACAAGAAGTACGGGTACAGCACAAGGACTCAGACTTTCTCGAATGTACCCTTTTTCCATGAGTTCCTGAATTTGCCGCTGCAATTCCTTTGTCTCCTCAGGGTTGCTCCTATAAGCTGGTCGGTTAGGAATTGAAGCTCCTGGAAGGAAGTCAATTTGGTGCTCAATTCCCCTAATTGGTGGCAATCCAGTAGGTATCTCCTCTTGAAATATATCATCATATACCTGCAAAATAGCACGAAAAGAACTAGACAAAGTATTGTTAGATTCGTCAACAGCTAAATAAGCCTCTTTGTACATAAGCACAAACAAAGGTCTCCTTGCTAGAAAAGCCTCGCGAATCTCACATTCTTTTGCAAACAGATTCACTCCTTTTTTTTCTTTTCGCTCAACTCTCTCTCTTTTTTTCTCACTGAGCTCATCTTCTTTTTTTTCACTCTTTTTCACACACTCCTCTTTTTTTCACTCACATTTTTTTTATCATGCTCTTTTTTTTTCTCAATCTCATTTTCCACCCTCAATTGATCATCATACACCTGTTTCGGTGTCAATGGGACTAAGGTAACAGTTCGCCCATCCTTTACAAAAGAATAGCGATTCTTGAAGCCATCATGTGTGACCTTTCTATCATACTGCCAAGGTCTCCCTAATAGTAGGTGTCCCGCCTGCATTGGTACCACCTCGCAAAGAGCCTCATCTCTGTATTTCCCAATCGAAAATGATATCAACACCTGTTTTGTAACCTTTGCTTCACCACAATCATTCAACCACTGCAACTTATATGGCTTAGGATGTTTCATTGTAGGCAACCCCAACTTCTCAATAAGCAATGTACTAGCAACATTCGTACAACTACCCCCATCAATGATCAAACTGCAAACTTTCTCGTTTATGTGGCAACGAGTATGGAAAATGTTTTCACGCTGCACTTCCTCATCCTCCTTCACTTGCATAGTCAATACTCTACGAGCCACAAGTAACTCTCCTTCCACAGCATACTCCTCACACTCTGCACCCTCTGATGATGCTTGTGAGATGTTGTCTTCCTCACTTTCAGAATCTATCTCTCTATCTTCCCGCAGTATCATGACACGCTTATTAGGACACTGAGATGCAATGTGTCCTCGCCCCAAACATCTAAAGCACTTAATGTCTCTATTCTTCTCTTGGGATCCATCCACTGGTTTCTTACCCTTATCAACCACAGTATCCTTCCCTTTTGGTGTCTCAAATTTCTGTTTTGAATGACACACGAGGATAGTATTTCAAACTCTTGTTTTGCCAAGGACTTAAAAATCAAGCAAAAGACGCGGAATTGACAAATAAAAAATGATTTATTGAACCAACACAAAGAACAAAACGACTCAACTAACAAAATGAACCCCTACCCGTTGCTTATCCAAGCAAGAACCTCGGTATATGATTCGAACCTCGACCCGTTGTCTACAATTGAGACAAGAACCTTGGTATGTAAAATCGCACCTCGACCCATCGCTTAACACGAAGCAAGAAACAAAGGTTTCAACATGCACCTTGACCCACTACTTAGAAAAGTAGGAACCTCGGTATCAACATGACGCACCTCGACCCACTACTTAGAAAAGTAGGAACCTCGGTATCAAATGACGAACGCCACAAGGAAGACTCCTTGATAAGTTCCAAGAATGGGATCACTTGGATCCATGAGAGAAAATTCTCCACAAGGCAAAGAGCCACTTTTTGGATGAATGTTGTTGTATCTCCTTAAAATGATTAAATACAAGTATTTATAGGACCCATTGACTTTCCATGACCTAATGGGCTCATAACAAGCTCAATACAACATTTTTGTTTGCCCATCTAGCAATAATTCGAAAATAACATGATAAAAACTTAAATAAAAGCCTACTAATATATAATTCAATCCAAACTAGCACAATCACTAAATATGAATACAATGATGATCCAAAACATTATGTAGAATCCATGCTCTTGATTTTGGACTTGTATGTCTATTTGAAGCTCTTCATGATTCTCACATCATTCTCCCTTTCTTTGAAAAGATTTGTCCTCAAATCTTGTTTATGCTTCAATGTTCACATCTTATCCTCCCAACATAAAGAATGAGATTGTAATAACTTGGAAGTTTAGGAACCAAATTGTAGAATAAAAACTTGATTGATCTAATTGCAACTTTAAGACCTAGTTGGATAACAATTGAAAAGATCAAAGCTCTAGGTTCCTAATTGAAAATTTGGACAAAAATGACACAAAGAATGGAAGGAAATAGTAAAAATAGACATGGGATTATAATATGTGATAAGATTGAAAAGATATATAATTTAGGAAACTTAGAGCCCAAAATAAGAAAAAAATCAATCAAGAATCCTATTTGAAGCTAATAAAATTTATGATAGAGATTTTCTTACTCAAAACTCTGATGATGCTTGTGAGATGTTGTCTTCCTCACTTTCAGAATCTATCTCTCCATCTTCCCGCAGTATCATGACACGCATATTAGGACACTGAGATGCAATGTGTCCTCGCCCCAAACATCTAAAGCACTTAATGTCTCTATTCTTCTCTTGGGATCCATCCACTGGTTTCTTACCCTTATCAACCACAGTTTCTCACATCATTATGTAAGTTTTTTGATTTTTTGATAAATTCCGATTTCGTGCGAATATTCGAGTATATGTCTAGAGTACATCATTTTCTCGGTTCGAATAAGTATTCGAGAAATTGTAACAATTTCGGGCGTTTTTTTGATTTTTTGATAAATTTCTCTTTCGTGCAATTAAAAGAGTATGTGTCTTGAGTAAATAATTTTCTTGTTTGGAAGAAGGTTTTGAGAAATTTTCAGAAATTACGTAAGTTTTTTGATTTTTTGATAAATTCCGATTTCGTGCGAATTTTTGAGTATATGTCTAGAGTACATCATTTTCTAGGTTCGAATAAGTATTTGAGAAATCGTAACAATTTCGGACGTTTTTTTTTATTTTTTGATAAATTTCTCTTTCGTGCAATTAAAAGAGTATGTGTCTTGAGTAAATAATTTTCTTGGTTGGAAGAAGGTTTTGAGAAATTTTCAGAAATTACGTAAGTTTTATGATTTTTTGATAAATTTCGATTTCGTGCGAATATTCGAGTATATGTTTTGAGTATATCATTTTCTTGGTTCAAATAAGTATTTGAGAAATTTTAACAATTTCGGACGTTTTTTTGATGTTTTGATAAATTTCTATTTCGTGCAATTATAAGAGTATGTGTCTTGAGTACATTGTTATCTTGGTTGGAAGAAGATTTTGAGAAATTTTAGAAATTACGTAAGTTTTTTGATTTTTGATAAATTCCGATTTCGTGCGAATATTCGAGTATATTCTAGAGTACATCATTTTCTTGGTTCGAATAAGTATTTGAGAAATAGTAACAATTTCGGACGTTTTTTTGATTTTTTGATAAATTTCTTTTTCGTGCAATTATAAGAGTATGTGTCATGAGTAAATAATTTTCTTGGTTGGAAGAAGGTTTTGAGAAATTTTCAGAAATTACGTAAGTTTTTTGATTTTTTGATAAATTTCGATTTCGTGCGAATATTCGAGTATATGTTTTGAGTATATCATTTTTTGGTTCGAATAAGTATTTGAGAAATTTTAACAATTTCGGACGTTTTTTTAATGTTTTGATAATTTCAATTTCGTGCAATTATAAGAGTATGTGTCTTGAGTTCATAATTATATTGGTTGGAAGAAGGTTTTGAGAAATTTTCAGAAATTACGTAAGTTTTTTGATTTTTTGATAAATTCCGATTTCGTGCGAATATTCGAGTATATGTCTAGAGTACATCATTTTCTCGGTTCGAATAAGTATTTGAGAAATTGTAACAATTTCGGGCGTTTTTTTTGATTTTTTGATAAATTTCTTTTTCGTGCAATTATAAGAGTATGTGTCTTGAGTAAATAATTTTCTTGGTTGGAAGAAGGTTTTGAGAAATTTTCAGAAATTACGTAAGTTTTTTGATTTTTTGATAAATTTTGATTTCGTGCGAATATTCGAGTATATGTTTTGAGTATATCATTTTCTTGGTTCGAATAAGTATTTGAGAAATTTTAACAATTTCGGACGTTTTTTGATGTTTTGATAAATTTCTATTTCGTGCAATTATAAAGAGTATGTGTCTTGAGTACATTGTTATCTTGATTGGAAGAAGGTTTTGAGAAATTTTCAGAATTACGTAAGTTTTTTTATTTTTTGATAAATTCCGATTTCGTGCGAATATTCGAGTATATGTCTAGAGTACACCATTTTCTCGATTCAAATAAGTATTTGTGAAATTGTAACAAGTTTGGACGTTTTATTTATTTTTTGATAAATTTCTCTTTCGTGCAATTATAAGGGTATGTGTCTTGAGTAAATAATTTTCTTGGTTGGAAGAAGGTTTTGAGAAATTTTCAGAAATTAAATAAGTTTTTTGATTTTTTGATAAATTCCGATTTCGTGTGAATATTCGAGTATATGTCTAGAGTACATCATTTTCTTGGTTCGAATAAGTATTTGAGAAATTGTAACAATTTCGGACGTTTTTTTTATTTTTGATAAATTTCTTTTCATGCAACTATAAGAGTATGTGTCTTGAGTAAATATTTTTCTTGGTTGGAAGAAGGTTTTGAGAAATTTTCAGAAATTACGTAAGTTTTTTGATTTTTTTGATAAATTTCGATTTCGTGCGAATATTCGATTATATGTTTTGAGTATATCATTTTCTTGGTTCGAATAAGTATTTGAGAAATTTTAACAATTTCGGACGTTTTTTTGATGGTTTGATAAATTTCTATTTCGTGCAATTATAAGAGTATGTGTCTTGAGTATATTGTTATCTTGGTTGGAAGAAGGTTTTGAGAAATTTTCAGAATTACGTAAGTTTTTTGATTTTTTGATAAATTCCGATTTCGTGAGAATATTAGAGTATATGTCTAGAGTACATCATTTTTTTGGTTCGAATAAGTATTTGAGAAATTTTATCAATTTCGGACGTTTTTTTTTGATTTTTTGATAAATTTCTTTTTCGTGCAATTATAAGAGTATGTGTCTTGAGTAAATAATTTTCTTGGTTGGAAGAAGGTTTTGAGAAATTTTCCGAATTATATAAGTTTTTAGATAAATTTCGATTTCGTGCGAATATTCGAGTATATGTCTTGAGTATATCATATTCTTGGTTCGAATAAGTATTTGAGAAATTTTTACAATTTCGGACGTTTTTCTGATTTTTTGATAAATTTCTATTTCGTGCAATTATAAGAGTATGTGTCTTGAGTATATTGTTATCTTGGTTGGAAGAAGGTTTTGAGAAATTTTAGAAATTACGTAAGTTTTTTGATTTTTTGATAAATTCCGATTTCGTGCGAATATTCGAGTTATTCTAGAGTACATCATTTTCTTGGTTCGAATAAGTATTTGAGAAACTGTAACAATTTCGGAAGTTTTTTTGATTTTTTGATCAATTTCTTTTTCGTGCAATTATAAGAGTATGTGTCTTGATTAAATAATTTTATTGGTTGGAAGAAGGTTTTGAGAAATTTTCAGAAATTACGTAAGTTTTTTGATTTTTTGATAAATTTCGATTTCGAGCGAATATTCGAGTATATGTTTTGAGTATATCATTTTCTTGGTTCGAATAAGTATTTGAGAAATTTTAACAATTTCGGACGTTTTTTTGATGTTTTGATAAATTTCTATTTCGTGCAATTATAAAGAGTATGCGTCTTGAGTAAATAAATTTCTTGGTTGGAAGAAGGTTTTGAGAAATTTTCAGAAATTTCGTAAGTTTTTTGATTTTTTAATAAATTTTGATTTCGTTCGAATATTCGAGTATATGTTTTGAGTATATCATTTCTTGGTTCGAATAAGTATTTGAGAAATTTTAATAATTTTGGACGTTTTTTGATGTTTTGATAAATTTCTATTTCGTGCAATTTTAAAGAGTGTGTGTCTTGAGTACATTGTTATTTTGATTGGAAGAAGGTTTTGAGAAATTTTCAGAATTACGTAAGTTTTTTGATTTTTTGATAAATTCCGATTTCGTGCGAATATTCGAGTATATTCTAGAGTACATCATTTTATTTGTTCGAATAAGTATTTGAGAAATTGTAACACTTTCGGACGTTTTTTTGATTTTTTGATCAATTTCTTTTTCGTGCAATTATAAGAGTATGTGTGTTGATTAAATAATTTTATTGGTTGGAAGAAGGTTTTGAGAAATTTTCAGAAATTACGTAAGTTTTTTAATTTTTTGATAAATTTCGATTTCGTGCGAATATTTGAGTATATGTTTTGAGTATATCATTTTCTTGGTTCGAATAAGTATTTGAGAAATTTTAATAATTTCGGACGTTTTTTTGATGTTTTGATAATTTAAATTTCGTGCAATTATAAGAGTATGTATCTTGAGTACATTGTTATCTTTTTTGGAAGAAGGTTTTGAGAAATTTTCAGAATTACGTAAGTTTTTTGATTTTATGATAAATTCCGATTTCGTGAGAATATTCGAGTATATGTCTAGAGTACATCATTTTCTTGGTTCGAATAAGTATTTGAGAAATTTTAACAATTTCGGACGTTTTTTTTTATTTTTGGATAAATTTCTTTTTCGTGCAATTATAAGAGTATGTGTCTTGAGTAAATAATTTTCTTGGTTGGAAGAAGGTTTTGAGAAATTTTCAGAATTACGTAATTTTTTTGATTTTTTGATAAATTCGATTTCGTGCGAATATTCGAGTATATGTCTTGAGTATATCATATTCTTGGTTCGAATAAGTATTTGAGAAATTTTAACAATTTCGGACGTTTTTTCTGATTTTTGATAAATTTCTATTTTGGTGCAATTATAAGAGTATGTGTCTTGAGTTCATAATTATATTGGTTGGAAGAAGGTTTTGAGAAATTTTCAGAAATTACGTAAGTTTTTTAATTTTTTGATAAATTCCGATTTCGTGCGAATATTCGAGTATATGTCTAGAGTACATCATTTCTTTATTCGAATAAGTATTTCAGAAATTGAACAATTTCGGACGTTTTTTTGATTTTTTGATAAATTTCTTTTTCGTGCAATTATAAGTGTATGCGTCTTGAGTAAATAATTTATCTTGGTTGGAAGAAGGTTTTGAGAAATTTTCAGAAATTCGTAAGTTGTTTGATTTTTTCATAAATTTCGATTTCGTGCGAATATTCGAATATATGTTTTAGAGTATATCATTTTCTTGGTTCGAATAAGTATTTGAGAAATTTTAACAATTTCGGACTTTTTTTGATATTTTGATAAATTTCTATTTCGTGCAATTTTAAAGAGTATGTGTCTTGAGTACATTGTTATCTTGCTTGGAAGAAGGTTTTGAGAAATTTTCAGAATTACGTAAGTTTTTTTATTTTTGATAAATTCCGATTTCGTGCGAATATTCGAGTATATGTCTAGTGTACATCATTTTCTCGGTTCGAATAAGTATTTGAGAAATTGTAACAATTTCGGGCGTTTTTTTGATTTTTTGATTAATTTCTTTTTCGTGCAATTATAAGAGTATGTGTCTTGAGTATATCATTTTCTTGGTTCGAATAAGTATTTGAGAAATTTAAAACAATTCGGACGTTTTTTTGATGTTTTGATAAATTTCTATTTCGTGCAATTATAAGAGTATATGTTTTGAGTACATAATTATATTGGTTGGAAGAAGGTTTTGAGAAATTTCAGAAATTACGTAAGTTTTTTTTGATTTTTTGATAAATTTCGATTTCGTGCGAATATTTTAGTATGTGTTTTGAGTATAATCATTTTCTTGGTTCGAATAAGTATTTGAGAAATTTAAACAATTTCGGACGTTTTTTTGATGTTTTGATAAATTTCTATTTCGTACAATTATAAAGAGTATGTGTCTTGAGTACATTGTTATCTTGATTGGAAGAAGGTTTTGAGAAATTTCAGAATTAAGTAAGTTTTTTGATTTTTTGATAAATTCCGATTTCGTGCGAATATTCTAGTATATGTCTAGAGTACATCATTTTCTTGGTTCGAATAAGTATTTGAGAAATTTTAACAATTTTGGACAGTTTTTTTCATTTTTTGATAAATTTTTATTTCGTGCAATTATAAGAGTATGTGTCTTGAGTACATAATTATATTGATTGGAAGAAGGTTTTGAGAAATTTTCAGAAATTGCGTAAGTTTTTTGATTTTTTGATAAATTTCGATTTCGTGCGAATATTCGAGTATATGTTTTGAGTATACCATTTTCTTGGTTCGAATAAGTATTCGAGAAATTTTAACAATTTCGGACGTTTTTTTGATTTTTTGATAAATTTCTATTTCGTGCAATTATAAGAGTTTATGTCTTGAGTACATAATTATATTGGTTGGAAGAAGGTTTTGAGAAATTTTCAGAAATTACATAAGTTTATTTGATTTTTTGATAAATTTCGATTTCGTGCGAATATTCGAGTATATGTCTAGAGTACATCATTTTCTTGGTTCGAATAAGTATTTGAGAAATTGTAATAGTTTCGGACGTTTTTTTTTTATTTTTTGATAAATTTCTTTTAAGTGCAATTATAAGAGTATGTGTCTTGAGTAAATAATTTTCATGGTTGGAAGAAGGTTTGAGAAATATTCAGAATTACGTAAGTTTTTTGATTTTTTGATAATTTCGATTTCGTCCGAATATTCGAGTATATGTTTTGAGTATATCATTTTCTTTGTTCGAATAAGTATTTGAGAAATTTTAACAATTTCGGACGTTTTTTTGATCTTTTGATAAATTTCTATTTTGTGCAATTATAAGAGTATGTGTCTTGAGTTCATAATTATATTGGTTGGAAGAAGGTTTTGAGAAATTTTCAGAAATTACGTAAGTCTTTTGATTTTTTGATAAATTTCCGATTTCATGCGAATATTCGAGTATATGTCTAGAGTACATCATTTTCTTGGTTCGAATAAGTATTTGAGAAATTGTAATAGTTTCGGACGTTTTTTTTTATTTTTTGATAAATTTCTTTAAGTGCAATTATAAGAGTATGTGTCTTGAGTAAATAATTTTCATGGTTGGAAGAAGGTTTTGAGAAATTTTCAGAAATTACGTAAGTTTTTTGATTTTTTGATAAATTTCGATTTCGTGCGAATAATCGAGTATATGTCTTGAGTATATCATTTTCTTGGTTCGAATAAGTATTTGAGAAATTTTAACAATTTTGGACGTTTTTTTTGATTTTTTGATAAATTTTTATTCGTGCAATTATAAGAGTATGTGTCTTGAGTACATAATTATATTGGTTGGAAGAAGATTTTGAGAAATTTTCAGAAATTACGTAAGTTTTTTGATTTTTTGATAAATTCCAATTTCGTGTTAATATTTGAGTATATTCTAGCAGTACATCATTATCTTGGTTCGAATAAGTATTTGAGAAATAGTAACAATTTCGTACGTTTTTTTGATTTTTTGATAAATTTCTTTTTTGTGCAATTATAAGAGTATGTGTCTTGAGTAAATAATTTTCTTGGTTGGAAGAAGGTTTTGAGAAATTTTCAGAATTACGTAAGTTTTTTGATTTTTGATAAATTTTGATTTCGTGCGAATATTCGAGTATATGTCTAGATTACATCATTTTCTCGGTTCGAATAAGTATTTAGAAATTGTAATAATTTCGGACGTTTTTTTAATTTTTGATAAATTTCTTTTTCGTGCAATTATAAGAGTATGTGTCTTGATTAAATAATTTTCATGGTTAGCAGAAGGTTTTGAGAAATTTTCAGAATTACGTAAGTTTTTTGATTTTTTGATAAATTTCGATTTCGTGCGAATATTCGAGTATATGTTTTGAGTATATCATTTCTTGGTTCGAATAAGTATTTGAGAAATTTTAACAATTTCGGACGTTTTTTGATGTTTGATAAATTCCGATTTCGTGCAATTATAAGAGTATGTGTCTTGAGTAAATTGTTATCTTGGTTGGAAGAAGGTTTTGAGAAATTTTCAGAATTACGTAAGTTTTTTGATTTTTTGATAAATTCCGATTTCGTGGGAATATTCGAGTATATGTCTAGAGTACATCATTTTCTTGGTTCGAATAAGTATTTGAGAAATTGTAACAATTTGGACGTTTTTTTTTGATTTTTTGATAAATTTTTATTTCGTGCAATTATAAGGGTATGTGTCTTGAGTACATAATTATATTGGTTGGAAGAAGGTTTTGAGAAATTTTCAGAAATTACGTAAAGTTTTTGATTTTTTGGTAAATTCCGATTTCGTGCGAATATTCGAGTATATGTCTAGAGTATATCATTTTCTTGGTTCGAATAAGTATTTGAGAAATAGTAACAATTTCGGACGTTTTTTTGATTTTTGATAAATTTCTTTTCCGTGCAATTATAAGAGTATGTGTCTTGAGTAAATATTTATTGGTTGGAAGAATGTTTTGATAAATTTTCAGAAATTACATAAGTTTTTTGATATTTTGATAAATTTTGATTTCTTGCGAATATTCGAGTATATGTTTAAGTAGATCATTTTCTTGGTTCGAATAAGTATTGAGAAATTTATATAATTTCGGACGTTTTTTTGATGTTTTGATAAATTATATTTCGTGCAATTATAAGAGTTTGTGTCTGAGTACATTGTTATCTTGGTTGGAAGATGGTTCTGAGAATTTTCAGAATTACGTAAGTTTTTTGATTTTTTGATAAATTCCTGATTTCGTGACATTATTCGAGTATATGTCTAGAGTACATCATTTCTTGGTTCGAATAAGTATTTGCGAAATTTTAACAATTCCGACGTTTTTTTTATTTTTTGATAAATTTCTTCTTTCGTGCAATTATAAGAGTATGTGATCTTGAGTAAATAATTTTCTTGGTTGGAAGAAGGTTTTGAGAAATTTCAGAATTACGTAAGTTTTTTTAATTTTTTGATAAATTTCGATTTCGTGCGAATATTCGAGTATATGTCTTGAGTATATCAATTTCTTGGTTCGAATAAGTATTTGAGAAATTTTAACAATTTCGGACGATTTTTTGATTTTTTGATAAATTTCTATTTCATGCAATTATAAGAGTATGCATCTTGAGTTCATATTATATTGGTTGGAAGAAGGTTTTGAGAAATTTTCAGAATTACGTAAGTTTTTGATTTTTTGATAAATTCCGATTTCATGCGAATATACAGAGTATATGTCTAGAGTACATCATTTTCTTGGTTCGAATAAGTATTTGAGAAATAGTAACAATTTCGGACGTTTTTTGATTTTTTGATAAATTTTTCTTTCGTGCAATTATAAGAGTATGTGTCTTGAGTAAATAATTTTTTTGGTTGGAAGAAGGTTTTGAGAAATTTTCAGAAATTACGTAAGTTTTTGATTTTTTGATAAATTAGATTTCGTGCGAATATTCGAGTATATGTCTTGAGTATATCATTTCTTGGTTCGAATAAGTATTTGAGAAATTTTAACAATTTCGGACGTTTTTTGATTTTTGATAAATTTCTATTTCGTGCAATTATAAGAGTATGTGTCTTGAGTTCATAATTATATTGGTTGGAAGAAAGGTTTCAGAAAATTTTCAGAAATTACGTAAGTTTTTTGATTTTTGATAAATTCCGATTTCGTGCGAATATTCGAGTATATGTCTAGAGTACAATCATTTTCTTCGGTTCGAATAGTATTTGAGAAATTGTAACATTTCGGAGCGTTTTTTTGATTTTTGATAAATTTTCTTTCATGCAATTATAAAGAGTATGTGTCATGAGTATTAATTGTTCTTGGTTGGAAGAAGGTTTTGAGAAATTTTCAGAAGTTACGTAATTTTTTGATTTTTTGATAAATTTCTATTTGTGCGAATATTCTAGTATATTATTTTCTTGGTTCTAATAAGTAGTTTGAGAAATTTTTGCAATTTCGGGACGTTTTTTTGGAGAGTAATGTGTCTTGAGACATTGTTATCTTGCTTGGAAGAAATTTTGAGAAATTTTCAGAAGTACGTATGGTTTTTTTGATTTTTGATAAATTCCCGATTTCGTGCGAATATTTCAGTATATGTCTAGAGAACATCATTTCTGGGTTCGAATAGTGTTGAGAAATTTTAACAATTTTGGACGTTTTTTTTTGATTTTTTGATAAAATTTTTTATTTCGTTCAATTATAAGAGTATGTGTCCTGAGTACATAATTATATTGGTTGGAAGAAGGTTTGAGAAATTTTCAGAAATTACGTAAGCTTTTTGATTTTCTGATAAATTCCGATTTCGTGTGAATATTCGATATATTCTAGAGTACAATCATTTTGTTGGTTTCGAATAAGTATTTGACGAAATAGTAACAATTCCGTACGTTTTTTTTGATGTTTTGATAAATTTCTTTTTCGTGCAATTATAAGAGTATGTGTCTTGAGTAAATAATTTTCTTGGTTGGAAGAAGGTTTTGAGAAATTTTCAGAAATTACGTAAGTTTTGTGATTTTTTGATAAATTTCGATTTCATGCGAAATATTCGAGTATATGTTTTGAGTATATCATTTTCTTGGTTTGAATGAGTATTTGAGAAATTTTAATAATTTCGGACGTTTTTTTGATGTTTTGATAAATTTATATTTCGTGCAATTATAATAGTATGTGTCTTGAGTACATTGTTATCTTGTTTTAAGAAGGTTTTGAGAGAATTTTCAGAATTACGTAAGTTTTTTTGATTTTTTGATAAATTCCGATTTCGTGAGAATATTCGAGTTATGTCTAGAGTACATCATTTTCTTGGTTCGAATAAGTATTTGAGAAAATTTTAACAATTTTCGGGCGTTTTTTTGATTTTTTGATAAATTCTCTTTCGTGCAATTAAAGATTATGTGTCTCTGAATAAATAATTTTCTTGGTTGGAAGAAGGGTTTTGAAAATTTTCAGAAATTACGTAAGTTTTTTGATTTTTTGATAAATTTCGATTTCGTGCTAATATTCGAGGATATGTCTTGAGTATATCATTTTCTTGGTTCGAATAAGTATTTTAGAAATTTTAACAATTTCGACGTTTTTTTGATTTTTTGATAAATTTCTATTTCGTGCAATTATAGATATGTATCTTGAGTAATAATTATCTTGGTGGAAGACGGTTTTGAGAAATTTTCAGAAATTACGTAAGTTTTTTGATTTTGATAAATTTCGATTTCGTGCGAATATTCGAGTATATGTTTGAGTATATCATTTCTTGGTTCGAATAAGTATTTTAGAAATTTTAACAATTTCGGACGTTTTTTTTTGATTTTTTGATAAATTTTCTATTTCGTTGCAATTATAATGATTATGTTCTGAGTACATAATTATATTGGTTGGAAGAAGGTTTTGAGAAAATTTTCAGAAATTACGTAAGTTTTTTGATTTTTGATAATTTCCGATTCGTGCGAATATTCGAGTATATTCTAGAGTACATCATTTTCTTGGTTCGAATAAGTATTTGAGAAATTGTAACAATTTCGGACGTTTTTTTGAATTTTTGATAATTTCTTTTTCGTGCAATTATAAGAGTATTATGTTTTGAGAAAATAATTTTCTTGGTTTGGAAGAAGGTTTTGAGAAATTTTCAGAAATAACGTAAGTTTTTCGATTTTTGATAATTTCGATTTCGTGCGAATATTCGAGTATATGTTTTGAGTATATTATTTTCTTGGTTCGAATAAGTATTTGAGAAATTGTAACAATTTCGGACGTTTTTTTTGATTTTTTGATAAATTTCTCTTTCGTGCAATTAAAGGAGTATGTGTCTTGAGTAAATAATTTTCTTGGTTGGAAGAAGGTTTTGAGAAATTTTCAGAAATTACGTAAGTTTTTTTGATTTTTTGATAAATTTCGATTTTGTGCTAATATTCGAGGATATGTTTTGAGTATATCATTTTCTTGGTTCGAATAAGTATTTGAGAAATTTTAACAATTTCGGACGTTTTTTTGATGTTTTGATAAATTTCTATTTCGTGCAATTATAAGGGTATGTGTCTTGAGTAAATTGTTATCTTGGTTGGAAGAAGGTTTTGAGTTTCAGAATTACGTAAGATTTTTGAATTTTTCATAAATTCCGATTTCGTGCGAATATTCGAGTATATGTCTAGATACATCATTTTCTTGGTTCGAATAAGTATTTGAGAAATTTTAACAATTTCGGACGTTTTTTTGATGTTTTGATAAATTTCTATTTCGTGCAATTATAAGAGTATGTGTCTCTTGAGTACATTGTTATCTTGGTTGGAAGAAGGTTTTGAGAAATTTTCAGAATACGTAAGATTTTGAATTTTTTCAGAAATTCCGATTTCGTGCGAATATTCGAGTATATGTTAGAGTACATAATTTTCTTGGTTTGAATAAGTATTTGAGAAATTGTAACAATTTCGGACGTTTTTTTGATGTTTTGATAAATTTCTATTTCGTGCAATTATAAAGAGTATGTGTCTTGAGTAATTGTTATCTTGATTGGAAGAAGGTTTTGAGAAATTTTTAGAATTACGTAAGTTTTTGGATTTTTTGATAAATTTTGATTTCGTGCGAATATTCGAGTATATGTCTAGAGATATCATTTTCTTGGTTCGAATAAGTATTTGAGAAATTGTAACAATTTCGGACGTTTTTTATTTTTTGATCAAATTTCTTTTTCGTGCAATTATAAGAGTATTGTGTCTTGATTAAATAATTTTCTTGGTTGTAAGAAGGTTTTGAGAAATTTTCAGAAATTACGTAAGTTTTTGATTTTTTGATAAATTTCGATTTCGTCTTAATATTCGAGTATATGTTTTGAGTATATCATTTTTCTTGGTTCGAATAAGTATTTGAGAAATTTTAACAATTTTGGACGTTTTTTTTATGTTTTGATAAATTTATATTTCGTTTTGCAATTATAAAGAGTATTTGTGTTGAGCACATTGGTTATCTTGTTTGGAAGAAGGTTTTGAGAAATTTTCAGAAATTACGTAAGTTTTTTGATTTTTTGATAAAGTCCGATTTCGTGCGAATATTCGAGTATATGTCTAGAGTACATCATTTTCTCGGTTCGAATAAGTATTTGAGGAAATTGTAACAATTTCGGACGTTTTTTTGATTTTTTTGCTAAATTTCTCTTTGTTGCAAGTAAAAGAGTATGTGTCTTGAGTAAATAATTTTCTTGGTTGGAAGAAGGTTTTGAGAAATTTTTAGAAATTACGTAAGTTTTTTTGATTTTTTGATTAAATTTCGATTTTGTGCTAATATCGAGGATATGTTTTGAGTATATCATTTTCTTGGTTCGAATAAGTATTTGAGAAATTTTAACAATTTCAGACGTTTTTTTGATGTTTTGATAAATTTCTATTTCGTTGCAATTATAAGAGTATGTGTCTTGAGTACATTGTTATCTTGGTTGGAAGAAGGTTTTGAGAAATTTTCAGAATTACGTAAGAGTTTTGAATTTTTCATAAATTCCGATTTCGTGCGAATATTCGAGTATATGTCTAGAGTACATCATTTTCTTTGTTTGAATAAGTATTTGAGAAATTGTAACAATTTCGAACATTTTTTTGATTTTTTGATCAATTTCTTTTTCGTGCAATATAAGAGTATGTGTCTTGCGTACATAATTATATTTGTTGGAGAAGGTTTTGAGAAATTTTCAGAAATTACGTAAGTTTTTTGATTTTTTGATAAATTCCGATTTCGTGGCGAATATTCGAGTATATTCTAGAGTACATCATTTTCTTGGTTCGAATAAGTATTTGAGAAATAGTAACAATTTCGGACGTTTTTAGATTTTTTGATAGATTTCTTTTTCGTGCAATTATAAGAGTATGTGTCTTGAGTAAATAATTTTCTTTGTTGGAAGAAGGTTTTGAGAAATTTTCAGAATTACCTAAGTTTTTCGATTTTTTGATAAATTTCGATTTCGTGCGAATATTCGAGTATATGTCTAGAGTACATCATTTTCTTGGTTCGATTAAGTATTTGAGAAATTTTACGGACTTTTTTTTGATTTTTTGATAAATTTCTATTTCGTGCAATTATAAGAGTATGTGTCTTGAGTACATAATTATATTGGTTGGAAGAAGGTTTTGAGAAATTTTCAGAAATTACATAAGTTTTTTGATTTTTTGATAAATTCCGATTTCGTGCGAATATTCGAGTATATGTCTAGAGTACCTCATTTTCTTGGTTCGAATAAGTATTTGAGAAATTGTAACAATTTCGGACGTTTTTTTTTATTTTTTGATAAATTTATTTTTCGTGCAATTATAAGAGTATGTGTCTTGAGTTAATAATTTTCTTCGTTGGAAAAAGGTTTTGAGAAATTTTCAGAAAGTACCTAAGTTTTTTGATTTTTGATAAATTTCGATTTCGTTGCGGATATTCGAGTATATGTTTTGAGTATTTCATTTTCTTGGTTCGAATAAGTATTGAGAAATTTTAACAATTTCGGACGTTTTTTTGATTTTTTGATAAATTTCTATTTCGTTGCAATTATAAGATTATGTATCTTGAGTACATAATTATCTTGGTTGGAAGAAGGTTTGAGAAATTTTCAGAAATTACGTAAGTTTTTTGATTTTTTTGATAATTCCGATTTCGTGCGAATATTCGAGTATATTCTAGAGTACATCATTTCTTGGTTCGAATAAGTATTTGAGAAATAGTAACAATTGCGACGTTTTTTAGATTTTTTGATAGATTCTTTTTCGTGCAATTATAAGAGTATGTGTCTTGAGTATATAATTTTCTTTGTTGGAAGAAGGTTTTGAGAAATTTTCAGAATTACGTAAGTTTTCGATTTTTTGATAAATTTCGATTTCGTGCGAATATTCGAGTATATGTCTAGAGTACATCATTTTCTTGGTTCGATTAAGTATTTGAGAAATTTTTTCGGACGTTTTTTTGATTTTTTGATAAATTTCTTTTTCGTGCAATTATAAGAGTATATGTTTTGAGTAAATAATTTTCTTGGTTGGAAGAAGGTTTTGAGAAATTTTCAGAAATTACGAAAGTTTTTCGATTTTTTTGATAAATTTCGATTTCGTGCGAATATTCGAGTATATGTCTAGAGTACATCATTTTCTTGGTTCGAATAAGTATTTAAGAAATTTTAACAATTTCGGACGTTTTTTTGATGTTTTGATAAATTTCTATTTCGTGCAATTATAAGAGTATGTCACTTGAGTACATTGTTATCTTGGTTGGAAGAAGGTTTTGAGAAATTTTCAGAATTACGTAAGTTTTTTGATTTGTTGATAAATTCCGATTTCGTGAGAATATTCGAGTATATGTCTATAGGACATCATTTTCTTGGTTCGAATAAGTTTTTGAGAAATTTAACAATTTCGATCGTTTTTTTTTTATTTTTGATAAATTCATTTTTCGGCTTGCAATTATAAGAGTATGTGTTTTGAGTAAATAATTTTCTTTGTTGGAAGAAGGTTTTGAGAAATTTTCAGAATTCCGTAAATTTTTTGATTTTTTGATAAATTTTGATTTCGTGCGAATATTCGAGTATATGTCTTGAGTATATCATTTTCTTGGTTCGAATAAGTATTTGAGAAATTTTAACAATTTCGGACGTTTTTTTTGATTTTTTGATAATTTCTATTTCGTGCAATTATAAGAGTATGTGTCTTGAGTACATAATTATATTGGTTGGAAGAAGGTTTTGAGAAATTTTCAAAAATTACGTAAGTTTTTGTATTTTTTGATAAATTCCGATTTCGTGCGAATATTCGAGTATATGTCTAGAGTACATCATTTTCTTGGTTCGAATAAGTATTGAGAAATTGTGACAATTTCGGACGTTTTTTTTATTTTTTGATAAATTTATTTTCGTGCAATTATAAGAGTATGTGTCTTGAGTAAATAATTTTCTTGGTAAGAAGAAGATTTTGAGAAATTTTCAGAAATTTCGTAAGTTTTTTGATTTTTGATAAATTTCGATTTCGTGTGAATATTCGAGTATATCTTTTGAGTATATCATTTTCTTGGTTCGAATAAGTATTTGAGAAATTTTAACAATTTCGGACGTTTTTTTTGATTTTTTGATAAATTTCTATTTCGTGCAATTATAAGAGTATGTGTCTTGAGTACATAATTATATTGGTTGGAAGAAGGTTTTGAGAAATTTTCAGAAATTACGTAAGTTTTTTGATTTTTTGATAAATTCCGATTTCGTGCGAATATTCGAGTATATGTCTAGAGTACATCATTTTCTTGCTTCGAATAAGTATTTGAGAAATTGTAACAATTTCGGACGTTTTTTTTATTTTTTGATAAATTTCTTTTTCGTGCAATTATAAGAGTATGTGTCTTGAGTAAATAATTTTCTTGGTTGGAAGAAGGTTTTGAGAAATTTTCAAAAATTACTTAAGTTTTTTGATTTTTTTTGATAAATTTTGATTTCGTGCGAATATTCAAGTATATATTTTGAGTATATCATTATCTTGGTTCGAATAAGTATTTGAGAAATTTTAACAATTTTGGATGTTTTTTTGATGTTTTGATAAATTTCTATTTCGTGCAATTATAGAGTATGTGTCTTGAGTACATAATTATATTGGTTGGAAGAAGGTTTTGAGAAATTTTCAGAAATTACGTAAGTTTTTTGATTTTTTTGATAAATTTCGATTTCGTCTTAATATTCGAGTATATGTTTTGAGTATATCATTTTCCTGGTTCGAATAAGTATTTGAGAAATTTTAACAATTTTGGACGTTTTTTTTTATGTTTTGATAAATTTATCTTACCCTTACCCACAGTTCTACCTTTCGCGTTGTCCCCAAATGTTATTTTTGGTCCTGAGATTTCAACCAGTTCAGACAGCAGGGTAGCATTCCCTGTCATACGTCTAGAGCATCCACTGTCCAGAAACCACTCTGAGCTTCGAACTTGCTGGACTCTTGATATCTGCAATTAAAGCGAAAATACATAATTGGTACCCAATCCAACTTGGGTCAGGGAGGAATTATTTCTTTCGGAACCCACACTTGTATGACCCTGAGTAGCTTAGGTCGGTGTGTGTTCTGAAATGTGCGTGTTTTAAACAGTGATGGTGATGGTCTAGAACTTGTAGTGTGATAATATGTGTATGCATGTGCTTTTGGTTTGTAGTTCCTGTTATAGAGCATATATCTCTTCTGGACAGGCTTACAGTTGTAGTACCAGTTGGGTTTAACCTCTCTAGCTGCTCGACCAGTGGGTTTAAGTTCATTTCTGAACTTTTGCCTCGGTTTAGCCTCTTTGAGTGGTTCTTCATAACCGATACCCCTGTGCTGTGCCTGTTCCTTGATGAGTGTTGCTTTAACAGGTTCTTTAACCAGTTCATAAGGGTCATATACTGTGCTAGATCTTACAAAGTTCATTGTTTGAACTTTGCTTTTTGTTAGACACAGTTGAGATTCATTACCAGATGAACTGCCGTCATTACTATTATAGCCTATGCCTGTTAAATCACCAGCAAGCCTTATAGATTCAAGCATTTCATCCTTTCTGGTAGTAGACGCATTCCAAGTGCTAACCAGTTTGCTAAGTTTCTGGTAGGCACACTTGGCTTCATATCTTTCTTTTACTAGGAGACTGGCTGATTCCCTTGTAGGGTCTTCCTACCTTGACATCAAATAGTACACATATAATGGACTAACCATGCATTTATAACCTCTTAAGGGTTCCGGTTGTAGCTTGAGCTAAGAAGATTACAGGCCAAAATAAAATTTGCAAAAGCTATTCAATTACATTCTCAACAATGAATGTTAAAAGCTATAGGTTTACACTACTCCTAGAGTAGAGACTATCAAAATCCTGCATCCTATATTCATCTTGCTCCTTTTAGCTCACCTCCTCAACCCGACCCTAGGCCCTCGGTCCAAAAGTGTACCTACAGGGACAACACATCGTGAGCATATACATATTTACTTAACAAGATATAAAAGACATACAGTAATGCATAACATCTTAGTTAAGTAAAAGTCATTGGTCGTTCTTCAACTTCTTTTGTTATCCCTGATTCTTATTCATGTATAAGGCCATCTTACCCCATTGTATGGCATCTTACCATAACATATTCGTCGTGTGGCATCATACCACATGGGCATCTTACCCAATCATATGGCGTCTTGCCATATCATAACATTGTGTGGCATCTTACCACGTGGGCATCTTACCCACTCACATACATTGGGTGGCATCTTACCACGTGGGCGTCTTACCCAATCATACACGTCGTATGACCTTATCATAAACTTCATCATCATAGACGTCATCATAAACATCATCATCGTAAACACCATCATAATCATCATCATAAACATCGTCATTATAAACATCATCATAAACATCATCATCGTAAACATCATCATAAACATCATCATAAACATCATCATCATAAACATCATCATAAACATCATCATAGACATTATCATCATAAGCATCATCGTTAAATGTAGGAGTATGGTTTACCGTCCAATGCTCGTACGTTTCTTACGTACCTTAATTCCAAAAGAAGGAGAAATTGCAGAACTTTATCTCCTTGAGGTCGTGGGTACCTGGGACGGTTCTACATAACCATACAAATTGATATTAGAAGCTAAACAATAGCCCAATACCAAAAATTTAACAAAAATCATCATTTTCCCATTTTTGAACAGTGGCGATCGATCGCTCAAAACATGGCGATCGATCGCCAGATTTTTCACATAGCGGCAATCGATCGCTTAAAATGAGGCGATCGATCGCCTTGATGCTCATTTCGCTACTGGACGTTGGCAATCGATCGCGCCATTTGAGGCGATCGATCGCCTATCCTCATTTCCGCGTACTGCTTCTCGGCGATCGATCGCTGCATTTGTAGCGATCGATCGCCACAACCAGTGGTCGCGATTTCACCATTTTCATGTGCATTTTCCAAGCTTATCTTCATACCTTTTAAAACCAAACTTCCCAACAATAACAATAACATCATAACCCACTAAAACCCACATAAAACACTTCAAAAATCATACCCCAAACATATATATCACATACCCCAAAACAACCCACATAACCACTTCAAAAATCACCACATTTCAAATCCAAACATCATCAAAACTTTAGGGAGAGTCCCATACCTCTTGAAGACTCCAAATCTTGATAAAAATCACACAAACTCAAGTTTTGTGGAATTTCCTCCTTCTTCCCTTGAACAATTTCGAAAATGTGGAGTGGTTTAGGGTTGAGGATGAGTTGAGGGGTTTTAAAAGAGTAAAGGTGAAAATGGGGTTAAAATGATGGGTGAAGGGTTAAAAAGGGGGTTGGGGATTAATTTAAAATCACACCCCAAACTTAACATGATTCATCAAATACTCCAACATGGTATTTTGAAAGCATTTTACAAAAATGCTCTAAACTTCATCTAAAATCACATCTTCCTCATATTTAATAATCAACACCATTAAATCATGTTAACATCTTAATACCCAACACATAAATCAATTATCACATGATTCATCATATAAACATAATTAATGCCTTAATTGCAATTAATTAATTTCGGGGCATCACATCCCTTAAGCTATTCAACTCCCTTGATTGTTCACATCAATCAAGTTTGTTTTTATGCGTTTCAGTTGGGATTGAATGCTCAGTCTTATAGCTTTCAAAGGATTCATATAACGTACGATACTCATTGATCATGTCCTGCAATGCATTGGTAAGTTCACTATGTGTAAATTCAGATAGGTTAGACTCTTGTACCTCAATCTCATCATTTGCCATCAAGCAGTGGACTTCTTCATCTTCACTCTCGCTTGATGAGCTCATTGATTCTTCTGATTCTGACTCAGAATCAGCCCATTTGCTCTTGCTTTCTTCAGCCATCAACACTTTTTGATCTCTGTCCCTTCTGGATGATCTTCTTGTTTCCTTTGATTTTCTATAATCTTTGACTCCTCTTTTGTGATCATCCTTCTTGGGTTTAGGACAGTCAGCAATGAAGTGCCCTGGTTTGAGGCAGTTGAAGCACACTCGCTCTTCTTCTTCTGACTTTCCCTTGGAACTCTGCCTTCAAGGATATGATTGATAGGATTTTTGGCTCTTCTTCATGAATTTCCCAAACTTCTTCACGAACATTGCCATAGCGTCATTACACATTTTTTCTGGAGTCATCTCTGTGGAAGTAGGCAAGGACTCCGATGCAGTGAGAGCTTTGGTTGGTTGACTGGTACTGGGTTCATCTTCCACCCGTATACCTAGTTCAAATTCATAGGCTTTTAAGTCAGCGAATAGATCATGTAGATCTATCTTGTTTATGTCCTTCGATTCTCTCATTGCAATTGTCTTGACATCCCATTCTCTTGGGAGACCTCTCATCACCTTGAGAGTAACTTCTCTGTTGGGTAACTCTTTACCCAGACTGCTAAGTTCATTAATTATACCAGTCACTCTCTCATCATATTCGTTGAGAGTCTCTCCATTTGTCATTTTGATGTGCTCAAATTTCTGTAATGCCATAGTGAGCTTGTTCTCTTTTGTTTGATCATTTCCTTCGCAAAGTTGAGCAATCTTCTCCCAGATGTCTTTTGCTGTGGGACACATTTTGATCTTGTTGAACATATTTTTGTCCAAAGTTTTGAACAAAATGTCCTTTGCAACATTGTCCAGATTGGCCTACTTTCTTTCTTCATTTGACCACTGATATCTTTCCTTCTCTACCATCTGTGGTTCACCAATTGTGATAGAGGCAGCTGTATTGATCTTCATAATCATCATGGGTCCTTCAGTAATTACATACCACATATCGTCATCTTGAGCGCTTAGATGTGCTTGCATACGAATTCTCCAGTCATCATACTCATCCTTCTTGAACATAGGGATCTTGCTAAATGATACAATTTGAACTTTAATTGTGATGTCCGGGAATTAATGGTGTTAATCCCGGTGTAGTATTAATCCTGGATGGATTTTTAATTGTGGCAATTAGGAATTAATTGCGGTTCGGCATCTCCCGAGGTTGGTAAATCGGGCCTTCTGGGCTCGTCTAATTGATTATTTGGGATCGTTGGATCCCGAGGTTGAGATCGTATTCTCATTCCGGTGAAAACCTGCGAGTTGGGTTTTTAGTGTGACTCGGAATCTCGGGTGCTTTGTGTGGGCACCGGTAGGGGGTTTTTGAGTTAGAGAGAGAATTTTTGAAAACAGATGATTTTTAATGAATCATGATGTATTTGTGGGGCTATTAATATTTTGGGGTATTTTTGCTATAAATACCATTTGAACCCGGGATTTTAATTATCGGAACCATTTTCTTCCCCCTCCTTCTCTCTCCCCGTAACCGCGATTCTCGATCCCCTTTTGACCCACGCCGCTTCCAGGCGTGCGCCCGCCGCCGTGCGGCCGCCGTTCGGCGCGTCCGACCCGCCGCCGTGTTCGTCTCGACCAGGCGCTCCTTCCCGTACCATCAATTTGAGGTTTGGTCGCGAATGGAGCTCGGATTTCTGCTGGAAACGCTAGGGTTCGTCACTGCAGTTCATCCGATTTTTGGGCCTCGATTTTGGTATGTTTTTGGCACGATTTTTCTGGTGTTTTTGGGGCGTTTTTATGGTGTTTTTGGGTCGAACATTTCAGACTTTTTGGTTCGAAATTTTGGTTGCATTTTGGTTCGAATTTCAGCTCAATTTTGTGGGTTAGGGTTCGAAAATTTGGAGTTTTGACTTGGGGATGTTTATTCTTGTTGGTAATTGATTAATTCATGTTGTAGATGCATTATGATGCTTGATTGTGTTCGAATTCGAAGAATTATAAGGGTTCGAATTTAAGGGCTTGTTTGGGTTCGAATTTAAGGGTATTGAATTCGAAAATTGGGGGGTTTTTGGCAAGGGGTGTTGTTTCTTGCTTGGATAGCTTAATTCATGTTTTAAATGAATTATGGTGATTATTTGGGTTTGATTTGTGTTGTTGGTGTTCGAAATTTAGAGGTGGTCCTTGAGCAATTTTCGATATTGTCTCATTCGATTTCCCTCCCTGTATATGCCCTGCCCCGGGTCTTTTATATGGTAAATTGTCGTGTGTTGACAATATATTTTTGTATAAGGGTAATGGGTGTGCTTGAGCATGGGTTGCATGCTTGTAAATAATTGTGGAATTGCTAAATGAACTAAGAGCCTATTAGTGTATTATGTGGGTGCATGTTATGTGAATAATAATAGTAGGGGGAATATGAATATTGGGAATTGAATGCAAGAAATTTTCTGGGTAGCCTACGGTGTTGCACTTGCATAGGGTTTTTCCCCCTGATGATATGATTATATGCACTCATGGTATGGCTTAATGCACTAATTACGGGTTAAGGGCACGGGGGTCCTTACATTAATATATCTCAAGATTGAGAAGAACCTGCTCTGATACCACTTGTTAGGATCGGAGGCGTGTTTAGAAGGGGGGGTTGAATAAACACTGCACTCAATTTCTAATCTTCGACTAATTACTGCAAACTGTTAAGTGATGCAGTAGCTTCTCAATCAATTAAGCAAGTCAGTAGACACTAAGTGAAGTGCGGAAAACGTCTGATGTACTTGTGAGTTAACTAAAGCAAACAACAAGTAAAGAACACAGGGATTGTTTCTGGAAGTTCGAAGCACAACGCTTCTACGTCTCCCCTTCTTCCTTTGCAGGAAGGATACACTAGAAGACTTTGGTTTACACTTTACAGTATACAACTTCCTTAGGCTTTCACACAGCTATGCCTAAACTCCTAGCAACACAATGTTTAGAATTTGTTTACAAAGTAAACTATCTAACACTCCTTTGAATGACTTTTACACTTGTAAGCTTTGATTGTTTTTTGAACGATCATTGATCAGTACACCAGTTTAACTTGATCTTTTATATATCAGTAGGTGTTCCTTGCTCTGGCTGAATCTACAGAAAATTATCACTTGATAAATTTCTCTGTTTGAATGTATAGAATATTCGATTGTCAGTGGATTCAACATCTTCTTCATTCATTCAGCATCTGTATTTATAGACTTCATTTCCAACGGTAAACTTTCTTGGTATGGAAGGTTCAGCGTAGAATCTGTTTTCTTCTCTATTTTATTTTCCTTCCATTTTTATTCAGCAACGGCTCTTTCAATCTGACGGAATTGGTGGCGATGATTTTGTAGTGCTTGTCGCTCTGTAGTACCTTTGTAAAATGGAATTGTACTCTCGCTGCTGGATTCACTTCTACTGGTTTTGTAATTTCAGTATCCAGTCGTACTTTTTAGCTTAGTAGATGTTGGTTAGACTTGATGAAAGACTTCACGCAGTAGATGTTTTTATCCAGTAAGTATCTCAGTCCGGTAGATGTCTTCATCCGGTGGATGTCTTCATCCGGTGTATGTCTTCACCCGGTGGATGTCTTCACCCGGTGGATGTCCTCATCCGGTGGATGTCTTCACCCGGTGGATGTCTTCATTCAGTGGATGTCTTTATCCGGTAGGTGTCTGTAATCACCAAAACTTAGGAATCGTTTCCCAAAACTTGAGTACATTGTTATCTTGGTTGGAAGAAGGTTTTGAGAAATTTTAGAAATTACGTAAGTTTTTTGATTTTTTTATAAATTCCGATTTTCGTGCGAATATTCGAGTATATTCTAGAGTACATCATTTTCTTGGTTCGAATAAGTATTTGAGAAATTGTAATAATTTCGGACGTTTTTTTTATTTTTTGATAAATTTCTTTTTCGTGCAATTATAAGAGTATGTGTCTTGAGTAAATAATTTTCATGGTTGGAAGAAGGTTTTGAGAAATTTCAGAAATTACGTAAGTTTTTTGATTTTTTGATAAATTCCGATTTCGTGCGAATATTCGAGTATATTCTAGAGTACATCATTTTCTTGGTTCGAATAAGTATTTGAGAAATAGTAACAATTTTGGACGTTTTTTTTTATTTTTTGATAAATTTCTTATTCGTGCAATTATAAGAGTATGTGTCTTGAGTAAATAATTTTCTTGGTTGGAAGAAGGTTTTGAGAAATTTCAGAAATTACGTAAGTTTTTTGATTTTTTGATAAATTTCGATTTCGTGCGAATATTCGAGTATATTTGTTGAGAATATCATTTTCTTGGTTCGAATAAGTATTTGAGAAATTTTAAGAATTTTGGACGTTTTTTAGATTTTTTGATAAATTTCTATTTCGTGCAATTATAAGAGTATGTGTCTAGAGTACATAATTATATTGGTTGGAAGAAGGTTTTGAGAAATTTTCAGAAATTACGTAAGTTTTTTGATTTTTTGATAAATTTCGATTTCGTAGGAATATTCGAGTATATGTTTAGAGTATATCATTTTCTTGGTTCGAATAAGTATTTGAGAAATTTTAACAATTTTGGATTTTTTTTCATGTTTTGATAAATTTCTATTTCGTGCAATTATAAGAGTATGTGTCTTGAGTACATTGTTATCTTGATTGGAAGAAGGTTTTGAGAAATTTTCAGAATTACGTAAGTTTTTTGATTTTTTGATAAATTCCGATTTCGTGCGAATATTCGAGTATATGTCTAGAGTACATCATTTTCTCTGTTCGAATAAGTATTTGAGAAACTGTAACAATTTCGGACGTTTTTTTGAGTTTTTGATAAATTTCTCTTTCGTGCAATTAAAGAGTATGTGTCTTGAGTAAATAATTTTCTTGGTTGGAAGAAGGTTTTGAGAAATTTTCAGAAATTACGTAAGTTTTTTGATTTTTTGATAAATTTCGATTTCGTGCGAATATTCGAGTATATGTTTTCAGAATATCATTTTCTTGGTTCGAATAAGTATTTGAGAAATTTTATGAATTTTGGACGTTTTTTTAGATTTTTTGAAAAATTTCTATTTCGTGCAATTATAAGAGTATGTGTCTTGAGTACATAATTATATTGGTTGGAAGAAGGTTTTGAGAAATTTTAGAAATTACGTAAGTTTTTTGATTTTTTGATAAATTTCGATTTCGTACGAATATTCGAGTATATGTTTAGAGTATATCATTTTCTTGGTTCGAATAAGTATTTGAGAAATTTTAACAATTTTGGACTTTTTTTGATGTTTTGATAAATTTCTATTTCGTTCAATTATAAGAGTATGTGTCTTGAGTACATAATTATATTGGTTGGAAGAAGGTTTTGAGAAATTTCAGAAATTACGTAAGTTTTTTGATTTTTTGATAAATTTCGATTTCGTGCGTATATTCGAGTATATGTTAGAGTATATCATTTTCTTGGTTCGAATAAGTATTTGAGAAATTTTAACAATTTCGGACGTTTTTTTGATGTTTTGATAAATTTCTATTTCGTGCAATTATAAGAGTATGTGTCTTGAGTAAATAGTTTTCTTTGTTGGAAGAAGGTTTTGAGAAATTTTCAGAATTACGTAAGTTTTTTGATTTTTTGATAAATTTCGATTTCGTGCGAATATTCGAGTATATGTCTTGAGTATATCATTTTCTTGGTTCGAATAAGTATTTGAGAAATTTAACAATTTCGGACGTTTTTTTGATGTTTTGATAAATTTCTATTTCGTGCAATTATAAGAGTATGTGTCTTGAGTACATTGTTATCTTGGTTGGAAGAAGGTTTTGAGAAATTTTAGAAATTACGTAAGTTTTTTGATTTTTTGATAAATTCCGATTTCGTGCGAATATTCGAGTATATTCTAGAGTACATGTTTTTCTTGGTTCGAATAAGTATTTGAGAAATAGTAACAATTTCGGACGTTTTTTTTATTTTTTGATAAATTTCTTTTTCGTGCAATTATAAGAGTATGTGTCTTGAGTAAATAATTTTCTTGTTGGAAGAAGGTTTTGAGAAATTTTCAGAAATTACGTAAGTTTTTTGATTTTTTGATAAATTTCGATTTCGTGCGAATATTCGAGTATATGTCTTGAGTATATCATTTTCTTGGTTCGAATAAGTATTTGAGAAATTTTAACAATTTCGGACGTTTTTTTGATGTTTTGATAAATTTCTATTTCGTGCAATTATAAGAGTATGTGTCTTGAGTACATAATTATATTGGTTGGAAGAAGGTTTTGAGAAATTTTCAGAAATCACGTAAGTTTTTTGATTTTTTGATAAATTCCGATTTCGTGCGAATATTCGAGTATATTCTAGAGTACATCATTTTCTTGGTTCGAATAAGTATTTGAGAAATTGTAACTAATTTCGGACGTTTTTTTTATTTTTTGATAAATTTCTTTTTCGTGCAATTATAAGAGTATGTGTCTTGAGTAAATAATTTTCATTGGTTGGAAGAAGGTTTTGAGAAATTTTCAGAAATTACGTAAGTTTTTTGATTTTTTGATAAATTTCGATTTCGTGCGAATATTCGAGTATATGTCTTGAGTATATCATTTTCTTGGTTCGAATAAGTATTTGAGAAATTTTAACAATTTCGGACGTTTTTTTTGATTTTTTGATAAATTTCTATTTCGTGCAATTATAAGAGTATGTGTCTTGAGTACATAATTTATCTTGGTTGGAAGAAGGTTTTGAGAAATTTTCAGAAATTCACGTAAGTTTTTTGATTTTTTGATAAATTCCGATTTCGTGCGAATATTCGAGTATATTCTAGAGTACATCATTTTCTTGGTTCGAATAAGTATTTGAGAAATTGTAATAATTTCGGACGTTTTTTTTATTTTTTGATAAATTTCTTTTTCGTGCAATTATAAGAGTATGTGTCTTGAGTAAATAATTTTCATGGTTGGAAGAAGGTTTTGAGAAATTTTCAGAAATTACGTAAGTTTTTTGATTTTTTGATAAATTTCGATTTCGTGCGAATATTCGAGTATATGTTTTGAGTATATCATTTTCTTGGTTCGAATAAGTATTTGAGAAATTTTAACAATTTCGGACGTTTTTTTGATGTTTTGATAAATTTCTATTTCGTGCAATTATAAGAGTATGTGTCTTGAGTACATTGTTATCTTGGTTGGAAGAAGGTTTTGAGAAATTTTAGAAATTACGTAAGTTTTTTTATTTTTTGATAAATTCCGATTTCGTGCGAATATTCGAGTATATTCTAGAGTACATGTTTTTCTTGGTTCGAATAAGTATTTGAGAAATAGTAACAATTAGGGACGTTTTTTTGATTTTTTGATAAATTTCTTTTTCGTGCAATTATAAGAGTATGTGTCTTGAGTAAATAATTTTCTTTGTTGGAAGAAGGTTTTGAGAAATTTTCAGAAATTACGTAAGTTTTTTGATTTTTTGATAAATTTCGATTTCGTGCGAATATTCGAGTATATGTCTTGAGTATATCATTTTCTTGGTTCGAATAAGTATTTGAGAAATTTTAACAATTTTGGACGTTTTTTTGATTTTTTGATAAATTTCTATTTCGTGCAATTATAAGAGTATGTGTCTTGAGTTCATAATTATATTGGTTGGAAGAAGGTTTTGAGAAATTTTCAGAAATTACGTAAGTTTTTTGATTTTTTGATAAATTCCGATTTCGTGCGAATATTCGAGTATATTCTAGAGTACATCATTTTCTTGGTTCGAATAAGTATTTGAGAAATTGTAATAATTTCGGACGTTTTTTTTATTTTTTGATAAATTTCTTTTTCGTGCAATTATAAGAGTATGTGTCTTGAGTAAATAATTTTCTTGGTTGGAAGAAGGTTTTGAGAAATTTTCAGAAATTACGTAAGTTTTTTGATTTTTTGATAAATTTCGATTTCGTGCGAATATTCGAGTATATGTTTTGAGTATATCATTTTCTTGGTTCGAATAAGTATTTGAGAAATTTTAACAATTTCGGACGTTTTTTTGATGTTTTGATAAATTTCTATTTCGTGCAATTATAAGAGTATGTGTCTTGAGTACATTGTTATCTTGGTTGGAAGAAGGTTTTGAGAAATTTTAGAAATTACGTAAGTTTTTTTATTTTTTGATAAATTCCGATTTCGTGCGAATATTCGAGTATATTCTAGAGTACATGTTTTTCTTGGTTCGAATAAGTATTTGAGAAATAGTAACAATTAGGGACGTTTTTTTGATTTTTTGATAAATTTCTTTTTCGTGCAATTATAAGAGTATGTGTCTTGAGTAAATAATTTTCTTGTTGGAAGAAGGTTTTGAGAAATTTTCAGAAATTACGTAAGTTTTTTGATTTTTTGATAAATTTCGATTTCGTGCGAATATTCGAGTATATGTCTTGAGTATATCATTTTCTTGGTTCGAATAAGTATTTGAGAAATTTTAACAATTTTGGACGTTTTTTTGATTTTTTGATAAATTTCTATTTCGTGCAATTATAAGAGTATGTGTCTTGAGTTCATAATTATATTGGTTGGAAGAAGGTTTTGAGAAATTTTCAGAAATTACGTAAGTTTTTTGATTTTTTGATAAATTCCGATTTCGTGCGAATATTCGAGTATATTCTAGAGTACATCATTTTCTTGGTTCGAATAAGTATTTGAGAAATTGTAATAATTTCGGACGTTTTTTTTATTTTTTGATAAATTTCTTTTTCGTGCAATTATAAGAGTATGTGTCTTGAGTAAATAATTTTCATGGTTGGAAGAAGGTTTTGAGAAATTTTCAGAAATTACGTAAGTTTTTTGATTTTTTGATAAATTTCGATTTCGTGCGAATATTCGAGTATATGTTTTGAGTATATCATTTTCTTGGTTCGAATAAGTATTTGAGAAATTTTAACAATTTCGGACGTTTTTTTGATGTTTTGATAAATTTCTATTTCGTGCAATTATAAGAGTATGTGTCTTGAGTACATTGTTATCTTGGTTGGAAGAAGGTTTTGAGAAATTTTAGAAATTACGTAAGTTTTTTTATTTTTTGATAAATTCCGATTTCGTGCGAATATTCGAGTATATTCTAGAGTACATGTTTTTCTTGGTTCGAATAAGTATTTGAGAAATAGTAACAATTAGGGACGTTTTTTTGATTTTTTGATAAATTTCTTTTTCGTGCAATTATAAGAGTATGTGTCTTGAGTAAATAATTTTCTTTGTTGGAAGAAGGTTTTGAGAAATTTTCAGAAATTACGTAAGTTTTTTGATTTTTTGATAAATTTCGATTTCGTGCGAATATTCGAGTATATGTCTTGAGTATATCATTTTCTTGGTTCGAATAAGTATTTGAGAAATTTTAACAATTTTGGACGTTTTTTTGATTTTTTGATAAATTTCTATTTCGTGCAATTATAAGAGTATGTGTCTTGAGTTCATAATTATATTGGTTGGAAGAAGGTTTTGAGAAATTTTCAGAAATCACGTAAGTTTTTTGATTTTTTGATAAATTCCGATTTCGTGCGAATATTCGAGTATATTCTAGAGTACATCATTTTCTTGGTTCGAATAAGTATTTGAGAAATTGTAATAATTTCGGACGTTTTTTTTATTTTTTGATAAATTTCTTTTTCGTGCAATTATAAGAGTATGTGTCTTGAGTAAATAATTTTCATGGTTGGAAGAAGGTTTTGAGAAATTTTCAGAAATTACGTAAGTTTTTTGATTTTTTGATAAATTTCGATTTCGTGCGAATATTCGAGTATATGTTTTGAGTATATCATTTTCTTGGTTCGAATAAGTATTTGAGAAATTTTAACAATTTCGGACGTTTTTTTGATTTTTTGATAAATTTCTATTTCGTGCAATTATAAGAGTATGTGTCTTGAGTACATTAGTTATCTTGGTTGGAAGAAGGTTTTGAGAAATTTTAGAAATACGTAAGTTTTTTGATTTTTTGATAAATTCCGATTTCGTGCGAATATTCGAGTATATTCTAGAGTACATCATTTTCTTGGTTCGAATAAGTATTTGAGAAATAGTAACAATTAGGGACGTTTTTTTGATTTTTTGATAAATTTCTATTTCGTGCAATTATAAGAGTATGTGTCTTGAGTACATTGTTATCTTGGTTGGAAGAAGGTTTTGAGAAATTTTAGAAATTACGTAAGTTTTTTTATTTTTTGATAAATTCCGATTTCGTGCGAATATTCGAGTATATTCTAGAGTACATGTTTTTCTTGGTTCGAATAAGTATTTGAGAAATAGTAACAATTAGGGACGTTTTTTTGATTTTTTGATAAATTTCTTTTTCGTGCAATTATAAGAGTATGTGTCTTGAGTAAATAATTTTCTTTGTTGGAAGAAGGTTTTGAGAAATTTTCAGAAATTACGTAAGTTTTTTGATTTTTTGATAAATTTCGATTTCGTGCGAATATTCGAGTATATGTCTTGAGTATATCATTTTCTTGGTTCGAATAAGTATTTGAGAAATTTTAACAATTTCGGACGTTTTTTTGATTTTTTGATAAATTTCTATTTCGTGCAATTATAAGAGTATGTGTCTTGAGTACATTGTTATCTTGGTTGGAAGAAGGTTTTGAGAAATTTTAGAAATTACGTAAGTTTTTTGATTTTTTGATAAATTCCGATTTCGTGCGAATATTCGAGTATATTCTAGAGTACATCATTTTTCTTGGTTCGAATAAGTATTTGAGAAATAGTAACAATTTCGGACGTTTTTTTTGATTTTTTGATAAATTTCTTTTTCGTGCAATTATAAGAGTATGTGTCTTGAGTAAATAATTTTCTTTGTTGGAAGAAGGTTTTGAGAAATTTTCAGAAATACGTAAGTTTTTTGATTTTTTGATAAATTTCGATTTCGTGCGAATATTCGAGTATATGTCTTGAGTATATCATTTTCTTGGTTCGAATAAGTATTTGAGAAATTTTAACAATTTTCGGACGTTTTTTTTGATTTTTAGATAAATTTCTATTTCGTGCAATTATAAGAGTATGTGTCTTGAGTTCATAATTATATTGGTTGGAAGAAGGTTTTGAGAAATTTTCAGAAATACGTAAGTTTTTTGATTTTTTGATAAATTCCGATTTCGTGCGAATATTCGAGTATATTCTTAGAGTATATCATTTTCTTGGTTCGAATAAGTATTTGAGAAATTTTAACAATTTCGGACGTTTTTTTTGATGTTTTGATAAATTTCTATTTCGTGCAATTATAAGAGTATGTGTCTTGAGTACATTGTTATCTTGGTTGGAAGAAGGTTTTGAGAAATTTTAGAAATTACGTAAGTTTTTTGATTTTTTGATAAATTCCGATTTCGTGCGAATATTCGAGTATATTCTAGAGTACATGTTTTTCTTGGTTCGAATAAGTATTTGAGAAATAGTAACAATTTCGGACGTTTTTTTGATTTTTTGATAAATTTCTTTTTCGTGCAATTATAAGAGTATGTGTCTTGAGTAAATAATTTTCTTTGTTGGAAGAAGGTTTTGAGAAATTTTCAGAAATTACGTAAGTTTTTTGATTTTTTGATAAATTTCGATTTCGTGCGAATATTCGAGTATATGTCTTGAGTATATCATTTTCTTGGTTCGAATAAGTATTTGAGAAATTTTAACAATTTTGGACGTTTTTTTGATTTTTTGATAAATTTCTATTTCGTGCAATTATAAGAGTATGTGTCTTGAGTTCATAATTATATTGGTTGGAAGAAGGTTTTGAGAAATTTTCAGAAATCACGTAAGTTTTTTGATTTTTTTGATAAATTCCTATTTCGTGCGAATATTCGAGTATATTCTAGAGTACATCATTTTCTTGGTTCGAATAAGTATTTGAGAAATTGTAACTAATTTCGGACGTTTTTTTTATTTTTTGATAAATTTCTTTTTCGTGCAATTATAAGAGTATGTGTCTTGAGTAAATAATTTTCATTGGTTGGAAGAAGGTTTTGAGAAATTTTCAGAAATTACGTAAGTTTTTTGATTTTTTGATAAATTTCGATTTCGTACGAATATTCGAGTATATGTTTTGAGTATATCATTTTCTTGGTTCGAATAAGTATTTGAGAAATTTTAACAATTTCGGACGTTTTTTTTGATGTTTTGATAAATTTCTATTTCGTGCAATTATAAGAGTATGTGTCTTGAGTACATTGTTATCTTGGTTGGAAGAAGGTTTTGAGAAATTTTAGAAATTACGTAAGTTTTTTTATTTTTTGATAAATTCCGATTTCGTGCGAATATTCGAGTATATTCTAGAGTACATGTTTTTCTTGGTTCGAATAAGTATTTGAGAAATAGTAACAATTAGGGACGTTTTTTTGATTTTTTGATAAATTTCTTTTTCGTGCAATTATAAGAGTATGTGTCTTGAGTAAATAATTTTCTTTGTTGGAAGAAGGTTTTGAGAAATTTTCAGAAATTACGTAAGTTTTTTGATTTTTTGATAAATTTCGATTTCGTGCGAATATTCGAGTATATGTCTTGAGTATATCATTTTCTTGGTTCGAATAAGTATTTGAGAAATTTTAACAATTTTGGACGTTTTTTTGATTTTTTGATAAATTTCTATTTCGTGCAATTATAAGAGTATGTCTTGAGTTCATAATTATATTGGTTGGAAGAAGGTTTTGAGAAATTTTCAGAAATCACGTAAGTTTTTTGATTTTTTGATAAATTCCGATTTCGTGCGAATATTCGAGTATATTCTAGAGTACATCATTTTCTTGGTTCGAATAAGTATTTGAGAAATTGTAATAATTTCGGACGTTTTTTTTATTTTTTGATAAATTTCTTTTTCGTGCAATTATAAGAGTATGTGTCTTGAGTAAATAATTTTCATGGTTGGAAGAAGGTTTTGAGAAATTTTCAGAAATTACGTAAGTTTTTTGATTTTTTGATAAATTTCGATTTCGTGCGAATATTCGAGTATATGTTTTGAGTATATCATTTTCTTGGTTCGAATAAGTATTTGAGAAATTTTAACAATTTCGGACGTTTTTTTGATGTTTTGATAAATTTCTATTTCGTGCAATTATAAGAGTATGTGTCTTGAGTACATTGTTATCTTGGTTGGAAGAAGGTTTTGAGAAATTTTAGAAAATTACGTAAGTTTTTTGATTTTTTGATAAATTTCGATTTCGTGCGAATATTCGAGTATATGTCTAGAGTATATCATTTTCTTGGTTCGAATAAGTATTTGAGAAATTTTAACAATTTCTGGACGTTTTTTTTGATTTTTTGATAATTTCTATTTCGTGCAATTATAAGAGTATGTGTCTTGAGTACATAATTTATCTTGGTTGGAAGAAGGTTTTGAGAAATTTTCAGAAATTACGTAAGTTTTTTGATTTTTTGATAAATTCCGATTTCGTGCGAATATTCGAGTATATTCTAGAGTACATCATTTTCTTGGTTCGAATAAGTATTTGAGAAATTGTAATAATTTCGGACGTTTTTTTTATTTTTTGATAAATTTCTTTTTTCGTTGCAATTATAAGAGTATGTGTCTTGAGTAAATAATTTTCTTGGTTGGAAGAAGGTTTTGAGAAATTTTCAGAAATTACGTAAGTTTTTTGATTTTTTGATAAATTTCGATTTCGTGCGAATATTCGAGTATATGTCTTGAGTATATCATTTTCTTGGTTCGAATAAGTATTTGAGAAATTTTAACAATTTCGGAGGTTTTTTTGATGTTTTGATAAATTTCTATTTCCGTGCAATTATAAGAGTATGTGTCTTGAGTACATTGTTATCTTGGTTGGAAGAAGGTTTTGAGAAATTTTAGAAATTACGTAAGTTTTTTGATTTTTTGATAAATTCCGATTTCGTACGAATATTCGAGTATATTCTAGAGTACATGTTTTTCTTGGTTCGAATAAGTATTTGAGAAATAGTAACAATTTCGGACGTTTTTTTTGATTTTTTGATAAATTTCTTTTTCGTGCAATTATAAGAGTATGTGTCTTCAGTAAATATTTTCTTTGTTGGAAGAAGGTTTTGAGAAATTTTCAGAAATTACGTAAGTTTTTTGATTTTTTGATAAATTTCGATTTCGTGCGAATATTCGAGTATATGTCTTGAGTATATCATTTTCTTGGTTCGAATAAGTATTTGAGAAATTTTAACAATTTGACGTTTTTTGATTTTTAGATAAATTTATATTTCGTGCAATTATAAGAGTATGTGTCTTGAGTTCATAATTATATTGGTTGGAAGAAGGTTTTTGAGAAATTTTCAGAAATCACGTAACTTTTTTGATTTTTGATAAATTCCGATTTCGTGCGAATATTCGAGTATATTCTAAAGTACATCATTTTCTTGGTTCGAATAAGTATTTGAGAAATTTAAAATTTCGGACATTTTTTTGATGTTTTGATAAATTTCTATTTCGTGCAATTATAAGAGTTGTGTCTTGAGTACATTGTTATCTTGGTTGGGTAGAAGGTGGATGGGTTTGGAGGAAACTTTTCAGAAATTGGACGTAAGTTTTTTGTATTTTGATAAGATTACTATTTCAGTGCGAATATTCGAGTAGATTTGCCCTGGAGTATATCATTTTCTTGGTTCGAATAAGTATTTGAGAATAG